>BSBK01004829.1:87500-500000 GCA_027943335.1 Chamaecyparis obtusa
AGGTTTTTGACATGTATATATGTTTGTTTGTAAACATGCTTGAGCCAATTCAATTGGAAGCATTGTATGTAATAGGTTTCAGGGCAGACCTAGTTGTTTATTTTGTATGCGCATATAAATATGAGATGTGCCCATTGTAATTAGCATGAAATTAATAAGAGAGTTGTGATAAGTAGAGTAGAAGTGTGTGAAGAGACATTAAGATGTATTAGAGCTTTGCAAGAGGTCAAAGCATCAGCACATCAAGGGAACTAATCTGACAAGCAGTGTCACAGTAACAGTTCATCCAATAGATATAGCGTGTATTTGAGATCTGAAGGTTGTAGCCTTCACCACTTGAGCAGTGAGCTCTAGGACAGTGCATCCACTCCCCTAACAAGGACTATTGTAAAAGACTCCTAATAGGGTCTAACCCTTGATAAGGTCTACTGTACTTAATACGTTGTAAAGCAACTCCTAACAGGGTTAAGGATCTTCTAACAAGGATCACAAAAAACTAGTACAAAATATTAGTGGGTGTCAATTCCCACTAGGTTTTTTACCTATTTGGATTTCCCCATAACCATATTGGTGTCATGTGTTGATTTCATGTTTCATTTTTATATGGATGTTCATTTCAGTACTTAAGCATTTAAGTTTAGTTTAAAGATTAAAGCTAAAAGATAAAATTCAGTGAACATTGATTCACCCCCCTCTCTCCGTGTTCCCATTCCTAACAATTGGTATTAGAGCTCTATTCCTCAGCAAAGAAGTTTAACCACTTGAGGAGATCATGGACAAAGCAAAAATGAAACATCTAAAAAGAAATCTTGAAGCCTCTCTTGAAGACTTGGACAAATCTGAAAGAGAAATTGAAGAACTAAAAGAAAAAGTTAGTGATGCCCAATTAGTCATCAAAAAGCTAAGAAGGGATCTAAAAGAATGTTCCACCGATTATTTGGGGATAATGATCAAAAAGATAAATGAAAAAAATGAATCCTTAAAAGAACAGCTTGAAGAATTTGATGACAAACTGATTAACAATCAAGAAGTCTATAATGAATAGAGCAAAGAGAACCTTCAACTCAATGAAGAATTAAGGGTAGCAAAGATGAATATCTTGGAACTAAGAAACACCAAAGAGAGCTTGGAAAAAAAATTGAAAGAAGCAAAGAACCATGTTGACAAATTGCACACTAGTTCTAATTTGATAGAATCTCAGTTATATGAAAGGAGAGCTAAAGGAGATACTAGTTGCATTGAATACAATGAAGCACAAAATCAAAGTGACAACATGCGAGCAAGAAAGGATACAAAAAAGGACTCTACTGATACTAAGAAGAGTGAAGATCAAACCAAAGATAATGGTGAACCACCTAAGAATGAGTGCAAGCCAATAGACCACACTTGTTTTGCATGTAACAAGCATGGACACATAGCAAGGAATTGTACAAAGGTAAGACCTTTTAATGGTTACTATTATTCATGCAATAAATTTGGTCATAAAGCTATGAATTGCAAGACTAGTAAAAAGAACATGATTCAGCATGATCAGAGAAATTAGAATCAAACAAATATGAGAAGTTCTCAAAATGTTACATGTTAGATATGTAACTATAATGTTCACTCAGCTAGATAATGTAAAATGGTGACTCATGTCAATGCGCTAAGAAATATAAGGCCTCCAATCATTTGTCACTCTTGTAACAAGGCTAGACACATCTCAAAGTTTTTTAGATCAAGGATGCAAGGTCAGGAAAGCCCTAAAAAGACCAAAGAACTAATATTGGATCCTGAAGGTGAAGTTAATTTTGTAAAAGCCTCAGATGATGTGAGCTTGATTTGGTCAAAAGGAAAGAAGGACAAAGTTGATGAGTATTTATTGGATGCATCCATAGTGGACGCACCCTCTACATCTAGATGAATGGCCCTTAGGGTCATAGGGGGAGTTAATTTAGCTCTAGCCCTTGCATGGTTGGTATACTAACTCTCTGAGTATGCACCTTTGAAATTAAGCTTTTGGAGAATAAAGAAACCTATGTGCAAGAGCGCACATGCTGATTTTTTGTAGAACAAAAGTTGGAAACTTTTAAGTTATAGCCTAGTTTACGCGACAAGCATTAATGGTGAAATTTTCACTTTAAGTACATAGAAAGCTTTTTTATTACTCATTGCATTTGAATTTAGAGGATTGGAGAGAAGAAAGAGATTTCAAAGTTATTATGAAGACTTTCAGATTGATCTATTAGTGATTAGTAGTTCATTTGATTAGTTGCAAAAACCCTAGTTCATTGTGTCGATTCAGAAGTCTTCAGATTATCTTGAAGAACATTTGGAAAGTGATAAAACAAGTAAGTGATGGCCACCCCCATAGTATTTGATGTATCTAAAAAGAAAAGATAAGTGTTCAACAAGAATCCATTTAAGTCTACCCTAGATGATTTAGAGGGAGCAATCTCCTACACGCCTATGGGTGTTATGAATGTCAAAGAAATTAGGGCATACATTTACTGTAAGAAGGAACTAGTAGGACTAGATAGATTAAGGGTGCACATGGACACCATGCTAAAACTAGACAAAACCTTCTTGGATGAATATGTGAAGTGGAATGATCACCCTATAGTGGAGTATGCTATGACATATGAGTTCTATGAGACAGAATAGATTAAAATACTTTTGAGTAGAATTCATGATGACCTATTTTGGATAGGTGATGTGCCAGTAAGAATCACTAGTGACCTAATATATGAGATGATAGGCCTATCTAAGACTAGCGTCATCCTTCCTGTGGGAAAGGATGTCAGGAAAATAGTTGAGAAAACATGTAAGTCAAGGAGTGATAGGCGTGGGATGACAATTGAGCCTATTGAGCAAGCTGACATCAAATTGATGTCCATGATACTTGGATACATGTTTCACCACACCAGTAGGGTGAATAGTGTGTTTGCAGGCACAATTCTAGTAGCCATTAGACTTGTGAAGGAAGATGGAGAGTTCAATTTGTGTGAGATCTTGCGTGCATAGTTGATTGATAATATCAAGGAAATCAAGCATGATAAGACCAAGATATTAAGGTTTGGATCTTTGATCATCTACATGTACCTTCATATAGTTGGGAAAGTATTCAATTCATATTTGGACAAGTCCATTCCAACCATGCCATAGATATCTTACAAGGTATCTAATGAGAGCACTCTAAGAGATTACCTAACATTAGAATTGAAGACATTCAAGGGTAAGATGCAGATGAGGTATAGAATGCCAGAGAAAATAATGGAAAAGTACAAGGATACTATTTTCTTCATGGTTGAAATAGACACAACTTGCATGGAGGTAGTTGAACCTAGAACAAAGTGGATTCATCCACTTGGATACGAAGTAGAGGACCAAGTTTTAGAAGCATATTCTCAAGTATTTCTTTTAGCTCCTACTGACCCTAATGAGCCAAGGTGGGGAACTTATGAGGAAAAGACAAGAGAGATAGATGCTAAACTTAACAACATGACAACAAAAGGAAAGGTTGCTAAAGTCACCTTAGAAATCTTGAGAATACATGGAGTGTCTCAAGAAGATCTAAACAAAGCAAGAGAACAAAATATTTCTTTGGAATTAGAGAGCACAGATGCAATAAAATAAAAATTAAATGATCCCAAGTTGAAGAAGGTAAAGATAGAGAAATTTGATGAACTAAAGGATAAAATTGATAATAATCCTTCTGCACCCAAGGTAACCATTGACCTCACTACTCCTCCTGAGTATAAGGCAATGCCAAAGAGGAAGAAAGAGATCAGCACTAGTCACCCATCCTCAAGAGTCAAAAGGAACAGAAAGAATTCACAAGCACCTCCTGAAGTAAGTTTCAAACCTAGTCTTAGTGTGCTAAGTGCAAGAATAATTGATGAGGGAAGAATTGATCAAGTAGGGAAGTTCTATGAAAAGTATAGTGAAATAGACAAATCTAAGATACATGTCATGATAGTCAAACACATGCTGAAGTATAAGAAGATGGTCTTAGAACTTAAGACAATGATCCCTGATAATGTATGGAACATCCTAGAATTACAAAAGAGACAGGATATTGAAGAAGATCTATGGATAATGGAGAAGATCTTAGATGATACCCTTCCTCTATGAGAGCTAGAAGAGAAGAAGTTACTATTAGATCTGGTGAAGCCTCACCTTAGGACCAAGTCAATAACATTGAATATAATGGATAAAAACTATGAATTAGTTGCCAAAGAAATAGAGAAAGCCTTTGAGAAGGTCTTTATGAATAGGCACATCCATCCACCTAGTGTGCCCAAAGCACAAGTATCCATAAAGGAAGTCAAGGTGGAAGAGCCCACTAATGCATTAGTAATAGGTCCTCAAGACTTAGTGCCTATAGTGAAAACATAATCAGAGGTAGAGAAGTTTGTGCCCATGATAGATTCACTACAAGATATCACCATTATCATTGATAATGTATAAATAGCCATGGCGGCCATAGGTACCAAGTTGGATAAGTTTTAAGAAGATTTTGTGAGCACACAAGAAGTTGAAATTTTATGCAGCAACATGCCTCCCACTCATCAAGAAGAAGTATTGATTGAAGATATAACAGATGAGAAAGAAGGAGAAAAGTTGGAAGAAAAGAAAGAACAAGAAAAAGAAAAAATAGAAAAAGAAGTATTTTACTCAGAGAAATATTTAATCCAACCCTAGATCAGAACACAAAATAAAAATTTAGTCAGAAATTCAAAACTTTGACATAGAGGAGAGATAAAGACTTGAAATTTGAATTAAGTATAATGAACTTTGATCATTTGTATACAATATATCTTGAGAAACAAGCTTGCAAATAATGGTAGTATCCTGCACTTTCTTCTATTAATTTGACAAGAAATGATACAAAATATTACAATCCTTGACTGAGGGCTAGGGTTTCAAAATTGTATCTTCTAGACACCTAAACTCTTAATACCTAATATGATCATGGAAAATCATTTTATAAAAAAGGAATGCAAAAGGCTTCCAATCATATTAGGGTTTACAAAATTTTACCCTAAAGATCTACAACAACCCCATTGGGTTTACAATAAATGATTCAATCAGATTATGGACTGACATTCTCTAGGATAGCCACCTGTCTTCAAGCCTTCAATTTTTTCCTTGATCCCTTCAAACAAATATGATCACCTTTTCTTCATGATTGTTCCTACAATAAATATTTTTACATCTTACTTACTTTAGGACTATGAGTCAGAGTCCTTTGTTCACCTCAAGAAGTAGATGGGGCATCAAGCTTTTCAACATGGGGCATGTAATGATATCTCCATTTATTCAATACCTCCTGAGTTGGACAATTTCTCCCACTTGCTTTCCATTTGCTTGACTTCTTATTGAATAAAATCAAACTTTGATTTTGTAGTTATTAATAACTTGATGGTGTGGATGAAAGAAGAAGTGTTCTCCAAACTTAAAATACTTGTCATTATTACTAAAAAATCTCCATCCATCTCTTCTCTCCATTTTAACAACTCTTTTAACTCACCATTTAGTTTGAAAACACCTGTTATCAACTCACAGCTTGAAACTCCTTCTTTAACACATTGGATTTTCTCTCAAAATCATCCAGGACTATCTTGAATTCAACCATACTTTTTACAAACTTACGTATAGGCTTAATCAAAGGGTCTGGATTAAGTTGGACCTTTGAAAGCATGTAGAATAGCTTCATGTTAGATGCCTTTCCTATCCATTTATCTATAATTTTCCCTAATTTAGCCTTGTGATTATCTAAAGATGTGAGCAATGCTTGCAATCTTTTGGCATTGGCAAACAAAATTGTGGAATTCAGATCATGAGAAAATTGCATCACTACCTCTATGACCTTCTCTTCATATTTCTAATTCATAAGGAACTTTTCCTTCATATGTTCATCCTTTTGTTTGTCCATCTCTGCCCTGCTCTCTCTTAGTCTATCCCTTTCTTCAAGCAACTACTACTTTTCCCAACTGACTCTTGCATCTATATTTGTTTCTGGGAAAGGGGATGGTGGGAACTCAACAATGGGGCTAGAAGAGGATGCCACTGTAGGTCTATCAACAATTATTAACTAAGGTGATCTATGATCTTGTGGTCCAGATAGTTTTTTTATTAACCTCTCCTTCTCAATCATCTCTATCTTTAACTCATTGTAACATTTGCGAATAGTCTCAAACTTAATCCTCAATTCTTCTTTCTCTTGAGAATCTTTTTCTGCCACCTTCATATTAAACCTGGTTGTCTCCAAGATCATATTTGAGGCTTCAATAGTTGAAGTCTCACCCACTCTATGCTCTTACAAGTTACCTAAAAACTGTGAGGAGAATGCCTCCTTTTTATCTTTATTTCCTTCCCTCTTAAGGGACCACATGACCAAAGCTGCATGATCATCAGAAAAAGCCATGCCCCTAGTAGCCTATTATGCTTTCTTTGTTGTAGAATGGACTGTAATCTTACTTTTCTTGACTATCTCAAAAACTATTGCATTGGCAATATCCCACTCAGGGAGAATCAACACTCCTGCAGTGTGAATCATAGCCCTACCTTCTTCTAGGGTTATTTTCTCAAATTTCTTCATCATCTCCAACTTTGTTTCATTTTTAATGTCAATTATATCCCTATCAGGGAAATCTTCTTTCTTCTTCTCACAAATCGCTTTGTATTGATTAATTTTCATTCTCCACAAAAATTGAAGAAATGCCCTAGTTTTAACAAAATTACCATTTGAGATGAAAGCATCACTAGCCTACTTCAAAATTGGGTCTAGCTGCTTACCTTCAAACTCTACCACTGTAAGATACATTTCTACTCCTTTGGGAGGGCACTTCTACTATTGGATCACTCATGGGTCTCTTCCCCTTGGAAGTGGATGGGAGACTCTTATATTTCTATTGAGCTGGGAGAAGTACATTGTATCCTTTTCTCTCCTGAATTGTATACATCCTTTTAGGAGTCAAATTTGTATATATTGGCTAACTTAAAATTCCTCTTTCCCTATCAGGAACATATTTAATAACTGCAGCCTTCTTCTCATTTGATGCTTGCATAATTCCATCAAAATGTTCTATAAGGGAATCCACCTTTCTTGCCCATGGCTAAAAAGCGTTCAATGGGTCATATTCTTTATCAAAATTTTGGATAAAATCTATAGTCTTTTTATAGATTACCCACTTTTCTTTCTTGATTTCTTGATTTTGGAGATTAAAATCATTCCTAACTATATTCTCAAGGAAACTGAACTAGTGTTCCAAAACAACACACCTTGTTTTCTCTCTAAACATTCCAAAGATAAAACCCTCATTATCTGCATACCTTATCATTGCAGTAGCCATCCTATAAGGTTACAAAACCTGATTTAGATGTACCCATCCCTTTCTGACAAAAATATATTGGTCGGCTATTATGATGCTTGGTAATAAAGTTCCCCTTCCTCTGTTTGTTTGGGCAACCTCCTGCAAGTCACCAATTTGTCTTAAAAGCTCAGCATACCCTATCTTGACAGTGAGTTGGTAAGGCAATATATAAGGTGCCTTTCTGCAACCATAAAATTTGAATACAATGGAAATTGGATATAGAATTATATCACCAAAATTGTGAACTATGGTGATATTTTTACAATACTCTTTTGGCCTAATTAGCCTTAACAATTCCATGGGAATTCTTGGATTCTCAAAAAATAATAAGGATCTGAGCCTTGAAGCTAAATTCCTATAAAAAATGAGGTAACTAGCATCAATCCTATCCCATGACATCTCTATAGTCCACAATTGGATTGGTAATACTTCTCCATTATTCTCCCTTACAATATTCATTGTCTTACTAAAGAATTCAACACCATTGTGCAAGAGCATATGCATCAACATGGATTACCATGCAAAAGGCCTTCCTACCTTCATATTTTTTATCCCCATTAATCCCTGATGGATTAGGTCTGCAAGATAAGGGGCAAAATAAAAAATTAATGCCAGGTGGGGATGTAGGGTCTACACCATCATGAACATGTATTGAATAGGAATGTGTGTAGCTTCATCTTCTCCTAAAATCAAAGTCAGGGACTTGTACATACCCTGTGCCCACATACTGAAAAGATCTAATCTAAAAGGCTTTGGAGTGCTTGGGCTGATGACACACATGGCACCAATTTTTTCATCAAAGTCTCTTAAAGGACCAGCCCTCAAATAATTTCTCTGTCCCTCATAAATTTTATTGAATTCATCAAAATTAATCTTCTCCAATCCCATAGAAGGGTCATTCAGTGAAAAATTTTTCCTGATCTCCTCCTCTATAATACTTATCAAATCCCTTCCATTTATATCCTTAACACATCTAGTTACAGGGTCATAACACTTAGCTATCTATATAAGGAGATCAACATCCATAAAAACTCCAGGCACTATGAGTCTCCCTACATCAAACTCCCATATATTACTAAGAGGAGCACAAGCATTTCTTTGGGAGGATGCAACTCTGAATAAAACTAAGCCATTGTAATCCTTCCCCACTTTGGCATCTCTCATCCATAATCCCCTGTCATATAGTCCATCATCAATATAGTCCATAGGGTTTTTGGGAACTAATTCTTTCACTTTAGATGTCCCAATCTCTAAGCATGGGAGTAACTAAAGTAAATCCTCAAATACCCCCCTATCCTTATATTCTATCTTCCCTGAGAGCTCTCTTTTGGGCAGCATTTTAACTAGGTTTTTAGAAAAGTGTATAGATACCAGACAAAAATCACCCAGATAACACAAGGAAACAATAGTAGACAATACTTCAATCACTAAAACTTTCTCCTTCAAAAAATATGTGAACTTTCAACTTCAAAATGCCTATCGTATGCCTGAGAAAATTCATAGGAGACACTTGCAAAGAGAGCCAAATCGCTTGCAGAAAGACTTGGAGGAAGAGTGATGTTTCCAATGATCAAATCTGATTATATGATTGGTTCCAACCCATCATAGCTAATTCACATGAAACTCATTAAGTTCTCTATTACTGAAACTAGCAGCTTCAATATTCAGAGGATGTGAAATAGCATAAAAAATTTAAATTTGAATACACACCATTGATTAAATTCCTTTCTGGTGCATTGAACAATTGAAAAAGATACATGCAAGAACTTTAACATCTTTTCCAAGCTTATTTCTTGACCAATGAGAGCATTTCATTATACCCATGTGCAAAAAACTTTAGACTTTACTTTAACTTTACTCAGTCTTGACAGGTGTCAACATGTCGCATTCCTACAAGCATAAAATTTTGAGCATCTTTCAATTAAGGCAATGCAACCACCGTCGGTTTTCTCAAAAACTAATAGATCTTTACTGCTTTTGAAAGTTAGTGACCCCACTTTGCAAGTGAGCACATGGAGGCATTTGAAAATTTTGGACCCACTGGCAACTGACACTGCAAAGACACATGTCACCTAGTCACATCCCCACAAGTCAAAAAATTGTCAGGTATGTCAGATTAAGGGAATGAAACAACTATAGATAAGCTTGCATCGAATGATCATCAGTCATTTATGAAATTTGGCCCCACCTTTACTATTTCCAGCCCTTTATCCAATTAAAAATGGCCACATCACAACATCTAGCAAGCAGACACACTTTTTTTCTTATTGAGTGCCAGTCCTACTGGTAGTTTCCACATCATACTTTAGCTTGACCAATAAAAAATGAACATCTCAGCATGACCTGGTGACCAAGGACCCACCTCACAATTTGCAACCTCATTGATATAGCTTTAAGGCATTGTGAAAACCATTAATATAACCTACTTGTTAATGATAGCATAGCCTTGTGAAACCAGACCCACTTTTCCAGGTGTCATTTAGTCGCATCTCCACAAGTCAGAAAGTCTAAAAACTATGGGTCTTAAGGGATAGCGATGACTACAAGATTTATAAATATTGAATGACTAGTGTTAAAATAGGAAAAGCCAAAGTTTCACATGAAATATTTAATAAAAGGGACCCGCTTTAAACCTAACCACAAAACACATGTAGCCAACAACTTAAAGTGTTTAAATTGAACACATGCGTTATTTGCACCTTTAGTGAACAAAAAAGGTAACATCCAAATATAACAAGGCCTAGGATATTTAGGGCTTTTAGCATTTTCTTAAGCTAGGTCAAAAAGATGAAGGTTTTGACAAATTTAAAGTATGAGGGCCAAAAATTTAATGGTACCAATAGTGGCTCATACTCGGGGATGTGTATCTCTCGTAGATACAATGAGAAAACTAGAATCTCCTGGAGAAGCAAACCATTACAAAACTTTGATAAAGAAACAAATGGCTGTACACAAAACCCTAAACTAAAACTTCTTGAGAACATAAGAAAGCCTAGGAGAAGTAGAGCTTTAAAAATTACCCATGAACTGGCAATTCCATAATATCTCCCATCATATTTTTCAACATATATGAATATGTTCCCCAATTTCCTTCAAAAATGTAAGGGCCCAACCAAATGGGATCAAATTTTCCATGCTTTCCCTTATCCTCTAATCTCGCATTCCACATCAATACAAGATCACCTTTCACAAAAATTCTTTGAGTAGCCCTTTTATCATATAAAACTTTACATTGGGCATGAATCCTTTCATTTCTTTCATGTGCATCACTTCTTATTTCATTTAGTTGGATCAAGTCATTAATCCTAATTGTCATTTCATCTTCTAAATTATCATCATATGTCTAGATGAATTGATACATTTGTAGCAAATTATTTTGGGGTAACCTTGCATTGATTCCATAGACCAAACAAAATGGGGCACAACCTATTGCTTTTATCATAGTAACCCTGTTAGCCCATAAGGCCTACAACAACTTTGAGTCCCAAGCTTTCTTATTCTTTTCCAGTACCCTCTTCAGTATTTTAATCAAATTTTTGTTACTGGACTCAACCTATCCATTGCCTTGTGGATGATAAGGAGATGAGTATAAAATTTTTATACCATTCTCCTGACAAAATTCAACAAACTCTTCCGACCTAAAGCACATTGCATTATCAACCACTACTGTTTCTAAGCAACCAAACCTAGTAAGAATATTTTGGATCATAAAATCCACCACAACTTTACCGGTTGCCTTTCTAGATGGGATTTCTTCAACCCACTTAGTGAAGTAGTCTGTTGCCACCAATATATAAGAATTTCCACCACTAGGCTTATTAGGAATCTCTCCAACAAAATCTATACCCCATTTTTGGAAAGGGGCCTGAACTACAATAGGTTTAAGAGGTAAATTTCCACTGAATTTCAATTTTCCAACAAACCTTTGACAAGAGTCACATTTTTTTACAAAATGATGGATATCTTTAAACAGTGTTGGCCAACAAAATCCTAACCTAAGAATTTTATGAGCTATGGTCTTTGCCATATAATGTCCCCCACAAACACCATTGTGCATTTTATTCAACAATATTTTGGACCTATCTTGATCTACACATCTGAGTAATACCCCTTCATTACTCCTCCACCATATCTCACCACTTATAATAGCATACCTCATGGAATGGAGCTTAATATTTATTGTCCTATTCTCATCCATCTCAGGAGGTAAAATCATTTTTTGTAAGTATTCGGTGATGTCTTTATACCACTCACAACAATCCATATTGCAAACAAAGGGTCTATGTTCCTCTTCTAGTATATTTATCTGATTTGCAGCTAAATTGCTCTAGGCCATCAATTTTGCAAGGCCTAATCCTGTTACCAACTTTGTAATATGGATACCTATATTGAACTCTTGAATCTTGTTGATCCATCTACATCTTCTTCTTGAAACCTCCTATTGTAACAATATGTCTTTAACTGCAGCACTTGGAACATAAGCAACTACTATAGCTCCAACCAAGTAGCACCTAAAAGCTTTGATAGCCTTAACTAGGGCATATGCTTATTTTTCAACAATGTCATAATTTAATCCAACTGCCTATAAGGTTTTGCTAAAGAAGGAAATAGGTTGTTCAAATCCCTCTATATTCTTTTATAATAGTATTGCTGCAATAGTGTGGGAGAATGCAAAAGAAAATATTTGTAGGGGCTTATTGTAATCTGGTATTTTTAGAATAGGGGCAATTTTGATAGACTATTTAATATTTTTGAAAGCTTCTACTACCTCTGTATCCCATTCAACCTTTTCTCCTTTCTTCAACATTCTTGATATAGGGATACTAATTTATGCAAAATTTGTAATGTACCTCCTTAAGAAATTTACTTGTCCAAGAAATATTGTATTCCTTTGATGTTCTTAGGCTCAGATATTTTGTCAATAGCTTCAACCCTCTCAGGGTCAATCCTCACCCCATCTTTTGAAACAATATGTCCTAGAAGTTTTCCTTCCATAACACCATAAGCACATTTCTTTGGGTTTAAGGAAACTCCATACTCGAAGGCTCTAATGAAATTTTTTTCCAAATGTTGGCAATGTTGTTTCTCTTTAGACAAAAATGTTGTGAGGTCATCCTGGTATACCACCATAAATTTATCAATGAAATCTTCAAAGGCTACATCCATAGCTCTCTGGAAAGTAGCACCAGCATTGGTTAATCCAAAGGGCATTCTTACATATACATATGTTCCCCAAGGGGTAGTAAATGCAATCTTGAATTTCTCTGATTCTTTAACCATAACCTAATTATATCTAGAAAAACCATCCATCATGGACATTAATTTTGATCCAGTGACCTTTTGCAACATGTTCTCCATATTGGGTAAACCATAATTATCTTTCAAGGAGTTTATATTCAAGTTCCTAAAATCAACATATAGCCTAATATCACCATTCTTTTTCCTGACAGGGACTAAATTTGAAACCCAAGTGGAGTGTCTAATAGGCTTGATTATTCTAGCATCTATCATCTTCTTAAGCTCACCTTGCATTTTGGGTGCCAAAGTGGGATTAATAGGTCTCAATTTTTGTCTGAAAGGTTTAGTGCCTTCTTTCAATGGGATCTCATGTTGAAACAAGTCTTCCCTGTAAGCCTTGAGGTCTTCATAAGATCGTGCAAAAACATGCCTAAACTTCCTAAGGAGGTCAATCAGATCTTTCTGGGTTCTAGGGGATAAACACTTACCAATGTAAACCTTCTTAGGTAACATTCTTGTTCCCAAATTGATTTCCTCAAGATTATTTGTTTTATCAGTGTTAGTAGAAAAAAAATTATCTTTGTTGTCAAATGCCCTCTCAAGAGAAACTAATCCTTTAGGGACCCTATTTGATTTCAGTTGTAGTACTTCCTTTCCAAAAACAATTTATTTCCCATTTAATTGTCAACATAAGCACTGAAATCCATTTCTTTGTCACCAAAATGGGATTCACAATGCAAAAATCTCAGTATGTCCTGGTCATCAGAGAAAACTTGCCAATTTTCCACATTGTCAGGGATCAAAGGTCTAGATTGAACCTCTATGTTAGATATGTTTGCAAATGTAACATCTTTTGGCCTTAGAGCTACATTGTCTAGTAAGTCAGCCATTCTATTTTGACTTATCTCTACCCAACAAATATCAAATGCACTGAAACATTCAATTTCATCCCATACTGCATTTCTATACTATTTTAATCTTTGATTTTTTGATGCATATTTTGATCTAACTTGGGAAACTATTAGTTTAGAATCAACCACCACTTTCAAACACTTTATGCCATGTCTTGATGCTAACCTTAATCCAATCAACAAAGCCTCATATTCTACAACATTATTTGTACATGAGAACAATAAAGTGAATGAAAACTTAAAAGTTTTACCATTTGGAGATATTAGCAATATTCTAGCTCTAGACCCCTCCTTTGAGCTTGCTCCATAAGATTACATAGTCCATAGACTATCAAGGTCAATCCATTCCTCTTAGTTGTTAAATAAAAGAGAAAAATCAACACCTTCCTCTATTTCCTTGTCTTGGACTTTGAAAGCATTAATGTCAGTATCTAAGAAGCAATTCATGGTGTCTTCCTCCTCCTCAATCATGTGTGGACTTCTAGGTTCCCTAGAAACCTTAATATTTTGTCCCTCAATGTTGAAAGTAGAAAATGATAAATCACATTGGATGCTGCCTCCCATAGAAGCACTCCATTTTCTAGACAACATCCCATCTTGAGGAGGGATATCAACTACCAAAGCACTCATGGTTAACTGTTTGCTAGGGTATGTTACCAACCTATAAGGTAAAGCCTTAATAGTGCCAAAAACTGGTACTTCTCTTGAGTCCATAGCCTAACATCTCCCATTTGGAGTATCCACTTTCAACCCTAATGACTTCATGACTTCTATAGGCATAACGGTGTTCGATGCTCCTAAATCAATCATACAATTTTTTAACAATTTTCCATTTATTAGCAAAGTCAGGAAAAAAGGATCCACTATCCTAGATGATGTACTAATAGCATTTGTTTCCAAATATATTTGAGGGATTTTAGAAATAATTTCCCCATTATGATTTCCACTCTCTTCTTCAACAACAACTATTTGTTTATTAGTCTCATCTACCTTCTGGATATCTGTGGAAACCACACCATTTACCCAATTAAGAGCTTTTTTCTTTATGTTCTTCTATCCCCATCATTTCAAGAAAAGGAACCTTAATAGTGATTTGTGAAAGTAATTTTCTCATATCAATAGGGACATACTTTGAATCAAACACATCTTGTTTCACATTGGCAGTATCTTGTTTCACAACCTCCTCTAGGGATTTAGCTTTTACTTTATAAACAACATTTGGGTTAGTAATTTTGACATTCTTCTTTATTTTGACTTTGCCAGCAGTATCATCCACCTTTTGCTTGTCTTGGGACATTTTGGCATCTTTCTTTGATTTCTTAATACAAATACCAGCAAGCTTCTAATTTGGGTCACCTACCACCCTATTTCTTAAATTATAATTGGTTTTAGCCTGAGTAACCATATTTACTATTATCTAAGGAATTTCCTCATCATATAGCCATCTTAAAACAATTGTCTCTTCATATTTTAATGCATTACATTGGACATTATCTAACTTATCATCTTCTTCATCTGGAAAGATCTGTTGATGATATGATTCATTTCTAACCTGAGAATTAGAAACATCTTGATTCTCATCTTCCTCAATAGATTCAACTTCATCCCAAAGATGAGAGGAGGTCATACCACAACCTTGGTCATCATAAGGCTCTTCTTCATTTCTCTCTTGTTATTCTTCTGTAGAAACACTTTGAGATATTACAAAATAATTAGGGTCATGTGGTGATTGACACACAATGCACCATGGGACTTCCTCAATCATATTCACTAAAATTCTTTGCAAGGGATCAGGAGTCTTTTCATTTGGTTTATCCTTCCTCTCTGGGAGTATAGGCTTCCCATCTTTCCATTGAGTATTATAAGGATAATTTTGCATCCTTGGCAATCTATTAGGATTGTTAAAGGTAGGCCTTTCATTCCTTGGAACCCTATTGTGTTTTTTTTTACCAGGTTTCAAGTCTTTTATAGCCTTCAAAATCTTCTTTAAACTATCATCCTCCCTTGGTTTTATCTTTGTAGACTTTCCAGGTTCTTTTCTATTCAACATTTGTTACTTATTATCATCCCTTCTTCCCATTTTTCCTGAGATTCTCTAGTTACTCTCTATATTTATAGCTAATTTATAAGCTTCCCCAAGATTCCCAGGATTCTTATCTCTTAAGAGGTAGCCCATTTTAGAATCAAAGGCATTTAGATAAGTGACAAGCTAAACCCTATCATCTAATTTGATATCTTGTAAAAGCTTATGCAAGGCCTTCTGAAACCTCACATTAAATTCAATAACATCCTCATCTAAATTTTTCTTAATTGTTATTAAATTCATTTAACATAAAGCCCTCATTTGTCTTATCACCATATTGTTCTTTAAAATAGTGTTTGATTTGATCCCATGAACCTATGCTACCATGTGGTAATGCCCTGAACCAATCCCTTGAATCTTTAGTTAAGGATTGAACAAACAACTTCATTATCCCAACATCAGGCTCAATATTGTAATCGTCAATTACATCAATAAATTTATTTAAGTGTTCTTGACAAGTCACAACATTACTACCAGTGAACTTTGGAAGCTTCTTCCTAATTTCATCAGGGATGGGGTTGGGATAACCAAGGATACCAAAAAAGACTAACTACTTACATCTTTCATGAATAGGTCCTACTTGAGACGGGCCAACACCCTGCAATGTTGATGCATTAGTGTTTGACACAACAAAAACCTTAAATCTAGTTGGTGGAGGAATACTTGTTACCTAGTGTGCAATGTTTGTAGCATTTCCACCTTGTGTTAAAGAAGAGGTAGCAACATTTTTAGGTCCTACAAACTGCATGAGAAAATCTATCTTCCTTCTCATTTCTAAGGCTATATCCTCTAGCTCTGATTTTTCCAACTCTTTGCCCACTATTTCTTTTTCCCTTTTAGCCCTTTCAAGGTTAGCTTCCAACATTAAAGCTTGGTCTATGGGATCCTTAGGGCCTAAAGGTTCATTAATTGAAACTCCCACAACCCTTTGCTTACCTTTATCTCTGGGGTTCTTAATTTCAAAAACTTCTTGGATAATGGGTTGTTCCCTTATTTTCTCAGGCATAGGAACATGATTTATGGCTTCCAAATCTGACAACTACCTTTTCAATTGCTCGGCTCTTATCATAGCCTGCCTAATTTTTTCTTCTTTTTCCTTTTCTCTTTTTTGCCTAATAGTTTCTTGCTCATGGATTTTCCTTTCTAATTCATACACTTCTTTAAAAATTTCTTCAGAATTAGGCAAGGTTGTCTTAGATTCAAAATGCTGAGCTTGAGGCTCATCTTTTTGACCCTAGGATTCATGGAGTCCTTGGGGTAATGAGGAACCAAGGGTAAAAGGAGGGACAAAATCCTATCTATTTTTGCTTTTGCTTCTAGACCTCCTCTCAACTCCATGTTGTTTACTAGGAACTACCCTCCTATTATATTGTAATTTTTCACCATGCCTTTCTGAGGGAGAATAGTAGTCTTCATATTGATTCAAACCTAAGTCAACAACCTCTTCATACTTTGATGCATTTCCTTCTTGACTAGGTCGGGAAAGATTTTCCTATCTTGAATTCCCCTTTTGTTTCCATGTAAGGGACATATCATTACTACTCTTTTCTTTTCTCATTTGGCCATGTCTAGATGTGGCTAGAAGCTCTCCTTCCAAATTTTCTTCTGGATGTTCTTTCCTCCAGGACCTTGTATTCCTAAAACTCATTGTACCAAGATGATTCTTTTATTAGCACTAGTATAGAGATCTCTTTGAGTTGCCACCCAACTGAGCTAGGATTCTTTATGAAATATTGTCCTTGTAATCAAGGAAAACTTTAGAAAGGAATAGGCAATTTGTAGAGAAAAGGAGATAACTCTATGTTTTTAATGGTAACTAACTAGCTTAAAATAAGCAGGCCAAGAGTCCAGCTCAATTTGTACCTACATTATTTGACACAAATTTTATATTGTCCCCAAAAAAGTCACCTTTTTGTTTGTTCTTAAAAAGATTTTACACTCCATGAGACACCAATATGCCTAAGACTGATTTTGAGGAAGGGTTAATTCCAAATATAAGGGAAATCTATAGGTAACTAGACCAACTATAGGGACAAGTCTGTCCTCTTAACTTCTGGCTCTGTAAAACCAAGGTGGGTACACCTAATCCAATATATATAACTCTGCTCTTGATTTGATACTAGATCTAACAATAGATATCAATGAAAAAGTACTAAATAACAACCTATTATTCATTAACTCTCCATCACTGGGTAGGACATTCACTTCTTTAATATATAAATAAATATTAAAAACTAGTTTTGATTGTGTTAGCACTTGCAAGAAATTTTCATGGCTATATATTTTCCTTTGTGGTCCCTGCAGGGTTTTTCCTTTATCTCTGGCTCAAACCCTAGGTCTAATTTCATATTTCTAGCTGTTGGAGGGTTATACCCTAATTTGTCCTAACCTTGGTCTATTTCTTTGTTACTTTTTTGGGTCACTTAAGTCCCCTTTCTGCACATGGTCATTTTCCCAGTCTTTGTTGAATCGCGTAATGTGTTTCCTTGTCCTTAAGTCTTTTAGCAAACTGGTGACTGTGTAATCCCTTGGTCATGTTTCTCTTTGGTTGCTGAATCTCCCAATTCATTGTCATAGTTAAGTCTTCAACTGGCGATTAGGCAAATGCATTGATCACATAGTCTCTTTTTTCTTGGTGGTTCCCCATTAACACCTAGCGACCTGGCGGATAGTTTGTTGTATGATCTCAACAATTAGGAATGGCATCTGGTGACCTAGTGAGTGGTTTCATGTCTCCTCAGTTGCGCATTCTATAGACAAAGTCAAGGTTAGTGTGAAGGTTCTAAGATTCAGCGATGGCCACATGATGCATGCAAGATCAATGGTCAGTGTGTAATCTCCAAAAGTAACCCAGAGTAAAGAAATGTCCTCATGACTTGGAGATTGCCTCAGTCACATCATCTCAGGATTTGACCTTAGTTAGGAAAATGATTAAGAGACTCAGTGAAGTACTTTAGTTGCGTGATCTCCAGATGGATGCTGGTTAGGTCAAAGTCAAATATGGTTGATGCACAATGGTTTAATCCTTAATTTAGTGATTGGGTGACTATAGTGTTTGCATATTCTCCATGTCCTAGTAGTTTGTGCCTTAACATTCAATGAATCAGTGAGCACGGTTATCTCCTAATCACATAATGTAGTGGTTAAAGCTGTGAAAATCTAGCAACTTAGTGAGGACCATAGGATGAAGGAAGGATCGACGAGAGTTGCTGATTCTCTAAATTTACTGTAGGGTTAAAAAATTATTTGGTGACTTAGCAAAAGCTTGTGTTTTCCTATTCTCACAATGAGACCAAGGGTTAAAGAAAGTTTTGACAACTTGGCAAAAACCTTTGTTCGTGTGTTCTGTTGGCATTTTTTCTTGTTGGTCCTGACATACATTCTTTCACAACTCACAAATTGACTCAACAAGAGAAAACCCAACTTCGACAAGGCTTTAAATGCCTTCTACACTTCGGGCTCCACAGACCCAGGTAGGTGTACCTCAAGATATCTGCTCACAATACATGTAAACTATTCCTTCCTCACAACACGAGCAAATATAAAAATGGATCAGCAGGATATTAATGTCCTGCAATTGGATTCACCCTTTCAAGCGAATCATTTGATGGTTTCCAGCTTGTCATGCTAGATTTAACAATCAAAGTACCCAAGAATAGAAAGGGAAATGGTTGATTGATTTAAAGATTTGGTTGCAATCCTGGGAAAGACCAGTGCCTATTTCATTGGGTTAGGAATCAAACAAACATGCATTCACAGAGATCTTCAAATCAAATACAAGTAAAACCAAATGGAATGCCTAGCAAACCACTATCTCTTTCTCACACTTGTACATCAAATTCATATGCCATTTTGATTTCTCAGAAAACACCACTAAGACTAACACTCTCCTTGAAAGAAGCTTAGTGATACCCTCACAATCTACCTTACAAATTAGTATGTTGAACTTGCCTTACAAATTTGACACACAAGAAATCTAAAATAACACACAGAGACATCAACAAACACCAAAAAGGGCTTCAATGTATTTTCATTAAACTTCAAAATGTCAATACATTCATATAACAGCTAACTTAGAAAAAGTAGACCCTAAACTTAAACCAGAAATTGCATTAATGGAACTCAAACACTTATAGAGCCAAGCTCATGCAAAAAGGTTGGAACCCTGTACAAAGAATTGAAATCAGAATAAGGAGAGGAGAAAACTCAAGATTTATCCACAAACTGACACTTGTTATCCTCTAAACCTCCTGCTGATGAATCACCCAGCTCTGAACTGAAAATCTTATCTATATCATTTTCTCCTAAAAGCACCTATCCTCTGCTCAAATAAACTGTGAATCACCAGATTCAACAAACTTAGATATTTCCAAAATATCTCCTTGGCCCTTGTTTCATTCAACTACAAATATCTAGAAACCAACAAGACCTGCATCAAATTTGATCTCAGAAATGGATTCCTCGTTCTCTCACCTTTCTGACGATATATAACACTTCATATCCCAGAAAAAAAATGAAGCCACCAGCCATCAATTTGTCTCTCAGGTCTGTGATTTAAATTTTTTGAATTTATTCACTATAGTCTCAACTTTATCATTTTCTAAATCCTTTTAGGCCTGTAATTTTAATCATTTTCAAATTTTACCTCAGAAGACACTAGGGAGCGCCATGTGTCAAGTTCTCATTGCATGCACAGACAAACTTCAAGTTTAACCCATTGATTGGGCAAACTAGCGACCACAATATCTTCAAATTGTGGAATCCTTGGCCTTAACCGTCAAGTATCTCATGAACATGTGATTGCTTGTATCTCTGAATCACTGAATGAATTTCTCTAACCACCAGTCTTCTAGTGACCACGTGACTGTACTATCTCTGGATCACAGAATGTTTAGTCTTAACTATCGGGCATTTAGTGAATCAGCGACCGCAGTCATCTTTAGGTTGTAGGATGTTTTTCCAACTACCAGCTTTATCCAGTGAATCCATGAACATTGGACATGTGTCCACCTGCAAAATTTGTTTCTTCCTGGGCACTGGCACAAAAATTGAGGTGGGTGCAGCACATACATGCGTGGAGAGAGCCTTCTTCCTTTTCAACTTATTTCATTTGTTTGTGGTCTTGCTTATATTCACTATGATTTTCAAATTTAGGGTCAATGTGGGATATTGGTTTCACCAATTTTTTAAAGCCCTTTTCAAATTTGGTTCAAAATTAGTGGGCCCACTGCCACACAAGTCCATCAGTCAAGTGGACCCACCAAGTAGCCCACGGGCTTCTTATTTACCATACATTAGAATGTCGTGGCTTATAAAATGTGTAAAGTCCAACTGCATAACCAATGTGGGATATGTTTATCTAGAGACCCTCACATTTTTCTTCTTCCATACACATGCGCAAAACTTCTAGCTCCCTTAAACATCATGCGTGAGTCCTTCATTTTGTTGGCCTGGCCTGGCAACCTCCATTAAATTAGTATGTAGCCTTATACTCATGATAGGGCCTTTGTTATGTGCACAGGCTACCTATATACTAGCATGCAATACAAAGCCAAAAGTGAGCACTTAATCAAGAATTTTACATGATACCTCAAAACTGCATTTTGAGTACCAACATGTTCTCTGAGATAGACTATGGTTAAGAAAAATGTTTCATGACTTGAAGACAGCCTTCAGTCACTCAATCGCCAGATGACTAAGAGTTAAAAGTGGGCCCGAGGTCTTCAGTCTGTATGGTGAAGTTAAAGCTCAGATTGATCTTGCAGTTATCATTATATTGTTGATATAAGATGCATGAGGTTTAAGCTTGCGGTATAACAACAGGCATTTGATCTTGTTTAAAAGACAGGAAAGCATAATGGGTCCGATGTGCTATGTAGTGTTGAGTTGCTCATGTTTCGTTGGTCAAGCTAGATGGTGATGGGGATGATGTTAGTGGGGCCTACTTCCCTGAATGGTTAAAGTACAAAAAGATGTAGCGGTTATCATTATACCACTGGGATGAGATGTGCATTTCTTAGGGTCGACAGTATAGCGACAACAGTTCGATGGAAAGGTAAGTAGAGAGGTAGATCCTTGTGTCATTTTCCGCTAAGGTGCTCATTTCTTATTTGCTGAGAGGTGATGATCTAGCTGGTGACTTGTTGGGGCCTTGGTGACCATTCTGATCGATTTTTGTTGACCACCTGATCTGTCGGGAAGAAATAAATTGATGGAAGCATTTTAAATTTGTCTGGGTAGCCGTTTCTTTCAAAGTTTGAATTTTTAAAAGGGTTTTTCAGTGATAGAAGAGACTGGTATTCAATGCTTGAGTGGCTAGATTAGGTAGATTTTATTTTGTCAACTGTCACGATGTGGTCCAGAGAGTTTGATGATTAATTGCAGAGGGGTTGTACCATGAAGCAATGGGTAAGAGTTGCTTGAGGCATGTTGCAAATGAATGATTAGACTGATAAACATGGTAGATTCATGATCTTCAGTACATTACTCAGAGATTTTTCATTAATGAAGATCATTCTTGGATCTGACCACCTAGTTTTCCTCCAATGTAATAAATTTTGATTGAATCTAGTTGGCTTGGTAGGTAAAACCCTTGCCTTAGTCATTTTTAGCTTGTTGCATCTTGATTTTTGGGATTCCAAGATGACTAGTGGTATATATTGTAGCTATTTTTACTTTTTTGCTGGTTGTTGATGTTATGTTGAAACTCAATGTAAAAGACTGAACAAGGAGAACCTGAATTTTGGGTTTGTTTACTGGCATTGAGTTGTTTTGGTAATGTATAGATTCTACAAATTTTAATGATAATACACTTGAATTCCAATCTCAGATTTATGTTTTGACCTTGGGTTCATATATGTTAATGTCACAAAGTGAGTTAGCATATGGTAGACAAAGAATATTGTGGAATTATCTTTGAGTTCCTAACAAAGTTAGGATTGAAGTCTTTAAGGTAGTTTCAGTGAGTTCATGGTTGGATATGAATTTGATGATCAAGTTTGGGAGTGAGAGGGATAATAGGCAAAGCACTTATTCTGAGTTCAAGAGTGTTCAAGTTGGGATTTTCAGTTGATATATGTTATTGAGTGACTCTATGCCCTAGGTTAAGGCACTGATCCATTCTCTAGAAGTAGTTCATCATCATCAATCACACATTTAAATGATAAAATCTTTAAGATTAGTTTGTAAATAGTATAAATGCATAATATTTTGTGATTCCTTTTAAGAATTGAATCAAAGGTACACCCGCCTGAGCATCTAGGCTCAAAGTGTAGGAGGATCCTTGTTGATCCTTATTAATTGGCCCTTTTCCTTGTAGAATTTGGAGTGGTGATAGAGTCAGTGACATTAGTTTTTCAATTATAGTGTAAACCTACAAGTAGAAAGAAAAGGCAACCAACAAAATGGTGACTCTAATGGGGAGAGTCTAGAGATAGGAGTTATTAGTAGACTCATTTTTTTTCCTGTTGCATTCAATTGTTGTCTGTAAGATTTTCAGAGATTTCCCACTTTGGTGGGTGGCAACTCAAAAGGATTAGAACCATTGTTATAGACTATAGATCATGGATAAAGAAGGAATACTAGGTCCTTTGTCAAGAAAAATCCAGAGGTCACTCTGGAATAGTTACCTAGATAGGAAAAGAAGAGATGGAGATTTTACTAGTGCTCCCATGAGAGAACAAAGAAATACTAGAAATAGAGCACCACATGCATCCTCTAATGAGGAAGATTCATAATAAAAAAGTTCTAAGTCAAATAGTGGCCACTCTGAAAACAAATTTTATGATACCCCAAAGGCAGTATTTTAAGATAAGGGTTAATTACCTGCAAGTCAGGATTAACAAGCTAGAGAAAGGGGTTTTGGACTGATTTAGATCCTAATGAGGATATGTTTAGAAGGAAACCCATGAGACCAAGATAGGTCCATTTCCCATATCAAAACCTTATTGATATGGATGTGTCATCAAGTTTTGATGATATTATGATAGACCCAGATGACTTGAGTGCACTAAGGTTACAGTTGGCAGAGTAGGATGCCATACATAAGAGGTTACAAAAGGAGAGAGAAGCTGAGAAAGTGAATGCTCTGATAGAAAGAGAATCTCTTCTTAGAAGGATTAATGAGTTGAAGGAGAGAAACAAGATGCTCGCTTCTGCTCCTAAGACTTTGTAGCATGATGTCTTTGGTGATCTTGATGCTTTGAGAAGTGAGCAAGAATGTTTGGTGCAAGACCATGAATTTGATAAAGAGGGCCCTATAATTAGACAGGTTCAAAGTTATGTTTCTCTCCCTAAAGATAAAGATGGACATGAGATCACTAAGCCTACTATTGCTTCTGGAGAGAAAGGAAAGCAAAAGATGGTGGGACACCAAATAAGCAAACCATTGACAATACCAAAGGTCCCACCACCCATTTTAAATAAGGATACAGAAATAGAAAGAAGAAGAAAAGAAGATGAAGAATTAGCAAGATAATTAGAGAAGGCTGAAATTGAAGCCTCCATTGTAGAAAAAAGAAGAAAGATCTAGTTCTTGAGGGCTTCATCTGTAAATACTCATATGCCATCCACTACTAGTGAACTAGGTATGCCATCTACAACTTCTAATGTTGTTTCACTTGGTCATGTCACTACTAAGAGTTCACTTCCTTATTCATCTGCCAAGATAAATGTTGATCCTAAACAAAAATCAAAGGCACAAGTAGATGGGAATGTAAATTTAAACATTGACCCTAAGGTGAACACTAGTTCAAGTTTTCAAAGAAGACCTATGCAATTAGAAGGCTATAGGAAAATTAGTTTTGATGGAATACCTAGCTACCCAAATGCTTTTCCAACTGATATAAGAGATAAGGTACCCAAGTTTGTTGGTAACAATGCCATTAGTTGTGAGGAACATCTTAGGTTATTTGTTGATATGCTAAATGATTATGAGGTACAACATGAGGATGTAGTCATGAAATTATTTGTTCAATCTTTAGTAGAGGATGCTAGAGATTGGTTTAAGAGACTCCCTAACCGATGTATTGATACCTGGGATTCTCTTGAGAAGTGTTTCAAGGAACAGTATGGTGATAGGCCTAATGCTAGTTTCATGTTGAATGAGTTCAACACTATAAGGAAAAATTAGAATGAATCTACAGCTGAGTTCAATATGAGATTTTAGAAGGGTATGCACAAGTTATTCCAAGTTATGAGGTTAGATGACAATGTTTGTTTGACCACATACTTCAATGCCTTTGATGGAAAAATGGGATACTTGTTGAGGGACAAGGAACCAAGAACTCTTAGAGATGATTTTAGGATTATTGTCAATATTGAAAACAATATGAAAATATCAAGAAAATTGGGTGGAAAAAGAGATGATCCAAAGCTGTTTGGAGACAAGAAGTATAAACAAGATAATGAAAGAAATGTTGGAAACAAGAAACAAGAGGAAGATAAATTGGATAAGGTGCTAAATGCATTGAAGGATTTAAAAGCACCTACTAATAGAATTAATAATTCTCCTACCAATGAAAAGCCTCAATTCAATAACCATTTTAGTAGGCAGAATAGACTGCAAAATTATCCCTACAACACCCAATGGAAGGATGGCAAGCCTATTGTCCCTGCTGCAAGAGGAAATAATGATAAAGTTGTCCTTGATCCTTTGCAAAAATATTTTGTAAATGTCATAGAGGATACACCATGGTGTATACCATGTCAATCCCCTCATTTTGTAGAGCATTGTGTAGTTTCACAATCCATGTCAGCATATCAAGATGATAATAATGAGGAGTTAGATCAGGAAGAAACTCATGATGACATTGGGTGCAATATGGAAACTTCATATTTGGGTCATGAAGATGATTCTGATGCTGATGAAGAAGCAGATGTATGTCTGAGAAGACACAAAAAGGCTTTGTTCCATCAGAAGGTCTTCTCTGATAATGATGATATTGATGAAAATACATGTAACATGATTTCTTCCTCAGAGCCAGTGATTTTGAGAAGACCTTCAAAGGAATAAATTTTTAGGATCACTACAAGAATGGTAGCCCAAGTGAAAACTAGGAGTATGACATCAAATGGTACTAGTGGAAAAGTTGAAGGAATGTTTATAAAGAACAACTCTGAGGAACTCAGTGGAAATAGATCAAAGGATGATCATTTAGTGAGGTTCAAAAATGTGAAAGGTAAGAAGTGGGAACCTAAGGGAGTTGAAGCTAAAAAGATTTCTACTATTCGAGACAAGAATCTTCAAAGTGAAATGGGAAAGCTAGTTGGTGCAATGGCTAGAGCTAAAAAGGTAAAGGTTACAACTACAACCAATATATTAGATAAACAGAAGGACACTAAGGTAGAACAGATTGAGTTTCCTCCCTCTATCCCTATTGACATGTTGGTTGTGTTGTCTCAGATAACTGTCAAGGTTCCATTGTCAGGATTGTTGAGGATCCCTGAACATAAGGATAGGGCTCTTGCATGGGTAGATAATGTCCACAATAATGATGTTGCATGCAATGAACCTCAGGATGAAATTTTGAAAGAAGTGGAGGTCCAAGGATTAGTATCTCACATACCACCTATATACTTGGATAATTCTATCAATGCTAACCTTGAAAACATAGACCCATTCTTTTTGAGTGTCATTGTGAATGGGATGAAATTAATAAATTGTATGATTGATTCAAGTGCCTCCAATAATATCATGCCTTTCAAAATTATGGAAAAGTTAGGCCTCAAGGTTGATACAAATCAAGGCAAATGTTGTGCAATGGATCAGAGAGAAGTATCAGTCATTGGGATTATAAATGCTATGCCATATAGATTGGTAGCCTATCTAGAGAAAGAATTAACCATGAGTGTGTTAGTAGTAGACATTCCACCCCATTATGGTATGCTATTATCTAGGAAATGGAGTGCTTCCATGGGTGGAAGTTTTCAGTGTGACTTGTCTTTTGCAACTTTCAATTTTGATGGTCACTCCATTAGAATTGAAAGGGAACCAAGGGTGACCTATATGATTGAAAAGAATATTGACAATGAGGTTACCTACTTTGTAGATACTGATGTCAATGCTTTTAGAGCTGAGGTCACTTTACTTGAGAAGGAGCCTATATTGCCATGTATTACTGAAGAGATAGGTTCTATGTCTATGAAGGGTGATTTGTGGGTGATGTACTTTGATGGTGCTAGTTGCAAAGATGGAGTAGGAGCAGGTATTTTACTCATATCTCCTAGTGGGAACACCTACAAGTTTTCTTTCACATTGAATTTCTCCTGTACCAATAATATAACAGAGTATGAAGCATTATTACTAGGATTGAGATTGGCACACAAGTATGGAATTGAGTGTATAAAAGTTATTGGGGACTCTAAGTTAGTGGTGTCCTAAATAAGATCAGTATATGCTTCAAAGAAAACAAGGTTGAGGCAATATAGGAATGTTGTGTGGGATATGATTGAGCATTTTAATGCCTTCAATATTGCATGGAAGGATAGAAGTAATAACAAGAAGGCTGATCTGTTGGCCAATATAGAAATCAATCTTGGTGACATTACTTTTGCTGGCCTCTCTAAAGTTGAAATTTAGACTAGGCCTAGTATACCAGATAATGTTGAGAACTAGAAAGTTTTTGAAGATGACCAAGATATCTTGAGATTTATGAACTATGAAGACCAATATCATGGTCAAGAGTTAGATTGTTTAGCCTTGGTTGAGATTGCAGAAGGAAAAGAGGTTGTCCTTGGTAATGGAGTCCTACAACTTAAGACTAACAAGGTTCCCAAGGGACTTGTTGTTCTTGAAAATATATTTGATAATCAAGAAAAAGTTTAGATAGGTGCTAAAAGGGAAGAACAAATGAATCTAGAAGAAATAAATCTTGGTACACAAGAAGCAGCTAAGAAGGTTTACATTGGCAGAGAAATGTCTCACAAGGTAAGGAGGTCCTTGATTGAGTTATTAAGAAAATTTAGGCATGTTTTTGCATGGTCATATGATGACCTAAAGGTTTATAGAGAAAACTTGTTCCAGCATATTATTCCTTTGAAAGAAGATGCCAAACCCCTTAGGAAAAAACAAAGGCCTATAAATCCTACCTTAGCACCTAAAATGTAGGAAGAATTAATGAAGCTAAGAGATGCTAGAATTATAAAGCCTATTAGGCATTCTTCTTGGGTGTCAAATTTGGTTCCTGTCAGGAAGAAGAATGGAGACATTAGACTATGTGTTGATTTTAGAAATTTAAATGTCTTTTCTCTAAAGGATAACTATTGTCTGCCTGATATGGAGGCTATGCTGCAAAGAGTGACCGGATCTGAATTAATGTCTATGATGGATGGTTTCTCTGGTTATAATCAAGTAATTGTGAAAGAATCTGAACAATTTAAGACAACTTTTACTACACCTTGGGGGACATATGTTTATGTGAGAATGCCTTTTGGTCTCACAAATGCTGGTGCAACTTTTCAAAGGGCAATGGATGTTGCCTTTGCAAATTTTATAGATGATTTCCTTATTGTTTATCAAGATGATTTAACTGCATATTCCAAGAAGGAAGAGGATCATTTCTTTCATTTGGAGAAGATATTTGTGAAAGCTTTGGAATATGGCATTTCATTAAATCCAAGGAAATGTGCATTTGGTGTCACTGAGGGTAAGTTGCTTGGCCACTTGGTTGGAAAGAAAGAAGTAAGAATTGATCAAGAAAGGGTGGAAACTATTGAAAAAATCCCTAAACCAAAGAATATTAAAGGAATTCAATCTTTCTTTGGCTAGGTAAATTTCTTGAGAAGATTTGTTACAAATTTTGCTAAAGTTACTAGCCCAATATCCAAGATGTTGAAGAAAGGATTAGAGATCAAGTGGGAAGGTGAGCCTGATGAAGCTTTCAAGAATATCAAGAAGGCTATTAAAGATGCAACTATGCTCAAGGCACCTGATTACAATATCCCAATGCATATCTTTTCCTTTGCATCTTTTCATACTGTTGCTACAGTTTTGTTGCAGAAAAATAATGAAGGCTATGAGCAGCCTATTGCATTTTTAAGTAAATCTTTGCAAGCTACTAAAATGAAATATAATATCAATGAAAAAAAGCATATGAATTGGTGAAGGTTGTCAAGGCTTTTAGATGCTATCTAATGGGAGCAATTTTGATTGCTTTTGTGCCAAGTGCTACAATAAAAGATATTTTTTGACAGCAGGAGGTGTTTGGGAGAAGATGTAGATGGATAAATAGAATTCAAGAATTCAATATTGATATCCAAATGACCAAATTGGTCAGAGGACAAGGATTGGCAAAACTAATGTATCAATCCAATCTTGATGAAAACCAGATAAACTAGACAAAGATTGATTATACTTGTGATATGGATGATTGTATTTGATATCAAGATATTGTCTACTACTTGAGAAATATGAAATGCCTAGCAGAAATGGCTTATAATAAGAAGAGGACTTTGAAGCTATAGGCCATCAAGTATGTGATTATAAAATGCAAATTATATAGGAAAAATTTAGATTGCATACTTTTAAAATGTGTTGATGAAAATTAGGCTGACAAGTTGTTAAAAGAAATGCATGAGGGAGTTTGTGGAGGGCATTACATGGGTAAAACCACTACTCAAAAAATCTTGAGAGTAGGATTCTGGTGGCCCACAATCTTCAAAGATGCAAAACAACTGGTGAGAAAGTGTGATGCTTGTTAAAGATTCTCTAGTAAGCTTAAATTTTCAGGCAATGTGCCCTTGAGGCCAGTAGAAGTGTAAGCTCCATTCCAACAATGGGAAATTGATTTCATAGGAGAAATACCAAATAAGTTGATGAAGGGTGATCCCCTTAATACCACAAACACATAACAGATATAGAGAAACAACAACAATATGCAAGAACAGAAAATTGGCTTCTTATTATCTCCACAAATGTGGAATTACAAACTTTCAGAATTACAATATGCAAAGCCACATGGGCATTCCCTTACAATATTCTATAGGACAAAGCCTTGAACTATTACCCAGATCTACTACCCAGAACTATTCTAAACTGCCTAAGACAATAATACAGCCTTCCTTATATAGGCAACTTTCCACCGCTTGGGAAGGTTCCAGAATTTTAGCCAATAAGGCTGACCAAACTTAGAATTATTTTATTTTACATTTTATTACATCATAGTCGGCTCAAGATAACCTTTGAAACCCAAACAAAAATTTTGAAGAAAATTATTTTTTGCCATTTCCGGTGACCCAACTTCCGAAGACCATAAGTCATCACTAGTTGACTCGATCGGCTATTATCACCCCATTTCGAAAATGCCACGAAGCGCTCTACAGGCCTGACCCGCGCAAGCACCCGTCACCCAAATTTTTGACCTCATCCGGGGCCTCTAAAACCTTCAAAACTGAGTTCAAAGTTTCTGTACCCTGCTACCAATACCGAAAATCTTCAATATCTTCCAATATACACTTGATCTGGCAATGAAACTTTACTGGCAGACTTATATGACCAACATGAACCTCCAAGAAAGAAATCAGATCATTCTGAGCACATACAAAAATTACCAAAAATAGTAACTTTCCATAAATAGCAGCTCTGCACAAAATAGCCCTTATTGAAAATAAAAATAGAAATATTTTTGGGTGATGCAAGATTGCTCTTACACCTAGGATGCTCCTGCATCAGACACCCGGGGTAATTTGAGAAGTGACCCTGTCACGACTCAGGTGTGCAAAGGGAAACCAAGATGGTTAACCTCCTCCTTTGTTAGCCATGATGAATCTTCAACAGGTCATCCTTTTCATTTGACCAAATACTCTTCATATGTCCTATTACTTGTGCTTCTGCCAACACGACTGTCTAGTATGTCTTCAATCTCCTTGATATCTGAACTAGTTGCTGGAATACTCCACTGTGCTGCTGTGATCTCATCTTCAACACCTCCTTCATGATACTCTGTCAGATCTAAAATGTTAAACACTGGTGAAATATTTAGCTCAGTAGGCAATTCTACCTCATATGCGTTTCCTGAATCATGTTTCTTCAGTATCCTACATGGTCCAAACTTCTTCATTTTCAGCTTGTTATTGTGTGTGTGAAAATTGTACCTGATCTGTAGACACAACACTCAGTAAAATATTAGAGGTTAGCTATAATAAAAATCATGCAAAATTGAAAGCTATCTAACCAAGCGATTTACTGCCTTCTAGTAGGTGCAAGATTAATGTTCTCAGATTGTAATCGAGATCAGTGACCTAGACGACACCTAAATGAAGGATTTGAATGCAAAAGATGAATATGAAATTGAATGCAATTAATCTATATTTTTGATATTTTCTATGCAATAAAGAATGAATTAAAAACTGATATGAAATCTATGCTAAATGAAATTGATATGCTATGCTAATCTAGAAATGATATGAAATATGAATCTAAATGAATGCAAAAAAAAAAAAGATTGATCTCACAAAGATGTCGATTCGCAAGAGCTTTGATTCTTCAATTCCAATTCTCCAGCGTGATTGTGCAAAATATGAGATGATTTGTGAAGAGCTAAAGCCTTAATTTATAGAAATTCAGGGCTTTGGAGGTGCATGGAAGAAAGCCATAAATCACTCAAATAACTCAGCTTGATTTTTGAGTTATTTTTAAATAAAAGATAATTAAGTCACAAAAACATGCAAAAGCTAAGTTTTAACTCAAAATAGAGTTTAGCTTTAATTGATAATTGATAGTTGTTTGCTTTTATGATTGTGCATGTTTTATTTATGAATTAATTTAATAATAAAGTGATTTATTTCCAACTTAACTGCTTTTAAAAATAAAACAATTGATTTATGGGTTAATCAATTATTTAATCAAACTTTTATTAAAAACTATATTATTAAATAATGACAACTTGCTTTAATTAATTAAATAAGAATTTAATCAATTATTCATATGATATTAGATTTATTGTCAAAATTAAATAATACAATTAATAATAGATATAATTAAATTTAATTACACAATTAAGTGGCAAATATTAAATCTAATTAATTAAATATGAAAATATTCAATTAATCAAACTTTAGGACAAATGTGATTTATCACCAAATAATCATTAAATTAAAGATAATTAAGATAATTAGGAATATTACTAGGAATATTCCCCGATGCAAAATTTAAGATAATCAATTATGATTCGATGATGTTTAGATGTGCCTTAGGTTAGGACTTTGATGTCGATTTTGTTTGATTTGTCGATGTAGGAGGTTAATGAACTTATAGCCCATTTTTGGGATATTACATTTTGCCCCTCTTTGAATTACTGTGTGAAGCGCAGTGGTTCAAAGATAGTCTGTGTTTGATAGAGATATGAAATTGATTCGAAAGATAAACCGATCTCAAGATAGAAACTGATTGAGAGATATTGAGATAGGAGGTCCTGAATGACCAGAGATAATGTTCACTGTAGCAGAAAATGAACTTATGATTGCGAAAAAGTATCCAAAACACCTGATTCCAAACCTTAGGATTGCAAAGAAGTGAGTGACCCGTTCTAGACTTGATTGTCTTAGCAGAACTAGCAAGTATCACATCCAAACCTTTCAGTTGCCGAAGAACCAAGGAAAGAACACTATGATCTGATGGTTGCAAAAACTGATACAGATTACAAGATTAAGAGAATACCAGATTGATATGGATCGATGAATCTGATATGCCCCAAGTGATGATAGATTTGCCTCGAGCGATGAGGACTTTTGATGAATCAGCGACTAGACGTGATTTTTGTCTTGATCACTAATGAAAGATATTGATAGACTTGATTGATAGACTTTGAATGATGTGCAATACAATGCCCCCTTTGGGATGAAAATTGAAATCTGACAAGAAAAGTCAGCGTTGATAGTTTAGAAGCATGTTAATTGATTTGAAAAGTGGTTATACATGTCCAAGAATGCATTCTGCATCATTTGGAGGTCTTGGAGACCGAATTTGACTAGGTTTGACCATGAGTTGACCATGGTTGACCAAGTTGAAATTTTGATAGTGTGATGTAAGATAATCAGTTAGGTTGAATACTAGATTTCTGTGATGATTGAAGGTTGATTATGTAAGCAATTAATAATATGAATGATCTCAGATTTGAATTTTGATCCCGAAAAAGGATTCTACTTGCTATTTCATTAGAGGAACCTTCGTGTGAGATTTAGCTCTTGTTAGATTTGAAGATGCGATTTGAAGAATTATTTAAGCATTGAAGTTCATTTAATCATTGTGAGATCATGCAAACATGCAAAATGCAATGAGACATGCAAAATGAAATGCAACCTAAGACCTAGGACCTAGTCACTGATCATATGTCGATTTGTTATCATCATTGAACTTTTAGGTAACCAGATAAATCAATACAATGCCCACTAGCTACGAAACCATAGACATATGAATATCGATTTGTATGTGCAAGAATCAATACAACACCCACTGGTTATACAACCATGGACATATGAATATTGATTTTATTTTCAAAATGTCAGAGTAGATATAAGCACCAAGGCACAAACGCCAGGATGACCTGAATATCATGTCCATTTTGATATAGCAATTTATATAAGCATCAAAACATAAACGTCATGATGACCTGAATATGCTTTGCATTGCAAACACATCAAACAGTCAAGAGATCATTCTAAATCCAATGTGAATTACCTGTAGTGACCCTTTATCGTTCACATCCTTAGGCAAGATTGCATTCCACAGTAGGAGAAAGAACTTACTCAAAAAGACAATAGTTAGATCAAACTTCCTTGAATTTTCCGGGTATCAATTGTTAAGGTACGCATGGCCATCCAATTCGAGATAGAGGCTCTTACAGTCAGACACCATTTCAATCCAGAATTTCCAAAGTTATTAGATTTCACATATGAGCAAAAAACAAAGAAAAGATTATGCCCCCAGTCATCACTCTTTAAATCCTAAAAAGGACATCATCGAAGAGCTCGAAGGGACACAATATGAAAAAATCTCAATGCGAATCAGTAAGCCTACAAGGAGATAAAAGCATGAAAAGCACAGATTGTTTTTAGTTGACTTTTGATGTTTGATTGTTGTTGATGCAAAATCCTTTCTGGAGATGAGACAGACTGACTGACTCAACTTGAAGCTTCAAAGGACTCTGAGTGGATATGACATGTCTAAGATATATTGGAGGCTATAGGATATGACATTGATTGCCCCCAAGTTTGAATATTGATAGGATACAGATGCGCAAGTTGATTGGTGTACAGACTGACTTATTGAAACCAGGATATGCAGAAATAAACTGGGAGATATGTACAAACTAAAACAAAACTGAAAGCTGGGAAAGACCAAGATTGTGCTGATAGATGGAGCATATTGGAACAAGTGGCACCTGTTTGCCAGGTTTTCACCATCTTGGTAGAGATTCTATTTTTGCTACCAAGGCGCCTGTTTCCAAGTTTTCACCAAGGCACTTTTTCTTCTTTTTCATTTTTTTTTTTTTTTGTATTTTTTTATTTTTTCAATTTTTTTGTACTTTTGATTTTTTTAAATTTTTTTGTACTTTTGATATTTTTTTGATTTTTTTGCGAATCATCAAGGTGCCTATTGCTAGGTTTTCACCAAGATGTTTATTTTTTCAGGACTTTTTCTGATTTTTAAGATTTTTTCAGGACATTTACCAAGCACTGAATGCCTTAGGCATATAATTTCTTCAGATGGAGAACGTTGATTGGTTCTCAGAGATGTTCTCCTTCAGTTGTTAAGAGTTGATAGGCACCAGAGCTAAAAGTAGTAGTGATAACAAAGGGACCCAACCAATTGGGTTCGAACTTCCCCTTGCGTTCTCGATGTGATTGATTTTTAAGATTTTCTCTCAACACTAGATCGCCAACCTGAAATTCTCTATGTCTGACTTTCTTGTTGTAGCCTCTAGACATTCTTTTCTGATACACTCTGAGATGATCATACGCTGCTTGTCTGTGCTCATCTAGTAGTTCAAGTTCTTGTAACCTTGACACTCTGTAGTCTTCATCAGTGACAAGTCCATGCATTCTGATCCTGAGTGATGGGATTTCAACCTCAATAGGTAGTACCGCTTCAGACCCATAAACTAAAGTGAAAGGTGTAGCCCCTATAGGCATTCTGATACTATTCCTATAGGCCCATAGAGCTGGATTAATCATGAGATACTTTTTCTGATACTTGTGCTGATACTGGTTCTGATACTGATTTTGATAATTGTTCTGATACTAGTTCTGATACTAGTTCTGATACTAATTCTGATACTGATTCTGATAATTATTCTGATACTTGTTTTGATACTGATTCTGATACTTATTTTGATACTTGGTATACTTGATAGCATCTTTTTCCATTTGCAAACTCCCAAGCAAGATCATATCGTGCAGTCCCAATGTCTAGCAAGGTGGAGAACAAGAGGGATTGGCAAGCTGGTGGAAGAGATGGAAGACAAGAGAATGAAAGCTAATGAAGGGAAGAAATCCTCAAGGGCAAACTCCTCAAGAATACTCAAGCTAGAGAAAAATTGTCATGTAAAGTGCATTTGGATAAGTAATGAAAGGCTAGCATAGGATAAGTCACAAAAGCATAGTGCCAGAGCAAGATAGGATGCAATCCAAAGGAGTAGACATGTCAAGAGGCTTCATAGCACCGTGTTTTACTCTTTCTTTCTTAGATCAAGACCAAAGGGGAAAAGGATAGCGACAGGTGAAAATGAATGAAGGAAAATAAATATGAAAGCTAAATAGGAAGGGATTGAAAGCAAGATCATCATCAGACAACTCACAAAATAGCCAAATGTTCGTGTATAGATCAACATTGTCAAGATCAAAGAGAGAAGATGGAATGGATGAAATATGTAGAAGAACTATGCATGATGCCTGATTGCCAGGTTTTCATCATGGTACTTATCCAAGGTGCCACAAGGAAGTGGTTTTCACCATAGGATGAATTTATTTCTCTTTACTTTTGCTACCAAGGTGCCTGTTTCCAGGTTTTCACCAAGGCACATTTTCAATTTTTTTTTTTTTCATTTTTTTTTTTTTTTTCATTTTTTTTTTTTTGGAAGAAGGCAAGCTTTTTAGATAATGCTCCTTGAAAGGATAAACCATGATATACCAAAGATTCAAATGATATGCTCAAAGTTGCTGATAGGGAAAGGGAGATGGAAGAGAAAAATGGAGGATAAGGTTTTATGTAAAGCGAGTGAGGTTGGAAGATAGGAGGAATAGGAAAATGAGGAAAAAAGATAGAAGGTAGAAGGATAATGAATGGAAGGATTGTGAAAGAGTAGATGGAAAGGAAGGCAAGATCAATGTAAACACACACCTTGAAGGGTGGCGAGAGGGTGGAGGAAACGTGAATGAAATAATATGTGAAGGAATATGGCGAATGGATAGCAGAGGTTGAGGTTTGGGCGCATGAAATGGAGGAATATTTTTGGAAGGAAATGAAGTGGAAGCTTTTGGAAGCTTGAATGTTAATTTTACTTTTTTCTCAACACCAGACTCTTTCAAGAGAGACTTTGGAATCCATATAGTTGTAGGCTTTTTATTTCCTTTTGATGATTTAGAGATAATATCTTCAATGATGGATTTTGGAACCCATACTTGTCTTGTAGTTTTTTTCTTAGATATTTCTTTTGACTTTATGCTTCCATGTCTATGAGCGGAGACATGGTGATATTCTTTTTTTGATGGATTCTTGTATTGCTTCTTTTTCTTGTATTGAACATTCAAGTTACTTCCAAAAGACTTGGGATTTGTGGAAGAGGGAGGATACGACTGGTTTAGATGGGTGGGTGGATGAAAAGGATTCAAGGGTATGCATCTATGTTGATCTTGAGGAAAGATGGGAGATGGAGGTATGTAAGGACCCAAGATGGATGGTGAATTAGGAGAGTTAGGAGGGGAAAGTGAAGGGACATAAGGACCCAAGATGGAAGGAAGGCATGAAGTCTATGTAGTGGTGGAAGAGGTCCAAGGATGGAAGTGGAAGACGCAAAAGGATAATCAATAAGTTCATCATCATCTATGTGACAACCAAGGATATCAGCATCTTTAGAGTGAGCATTAAGATCTTCAATAGAATCATCGACATCTTGAATATGAGCACCTTCTTTGATAGGATTGTTCAAAGCTTGCAAAGACTTAGGAAGAGTAGAAAGTGGAAGTGAACATGGAGTGGTAGAATAAGAAGATGGAAGACTTTGATCTTGACAAGGATCTTTGGATAGCACCAGCGCATAATTTGTCTCTTGATTTTCAATAGGCTTAACATTGGAAGTAACAACACCATTTTCAATAACCTTAATGGAAGTATCATCTTTGAAAAGTGCAAGCGTAGTAAGGTCATTTTGATTGTCAATAAGCTCATTAGTGTAAGTAGTAGCTTGATCTTGCTTAGGCGAAGACTTAAGACATGGTGAAATGCATTGGAAAGGGTGTGCAGGATCAAAAGAACCATGGAATGGATAAGAGACATCAGGAAAAGGAGTGGATGACATGGAGGGTTCTTGATCTTGATCTTTCTTTATGTTCTTTTCTTTATCATTTTTAGAGTCCTCTTGACATGGAGCCACTTCTAAGGACAAGGAAGCATGTTGGGATTGTATGGATGACTTTGGAAGAGATGGTGGAGGACTAGCTGAAGTAGGGATTATAGCATATGAAGGCTTAGGCTCTTTAGATTTATCATTATTGAAAGTCTTTGCAGCCAAGTGAAGGTTAGCTTGAGTTTCTTTAAGAGGTAGCCCTAGGGGATAACTATAGGGAACCACATGAAAAGTATCAGGGCTTATGTCAGATGAAGGTTCTGTGAAAGATTTGAAAGACTTGGAAGCTTTAGGAAATGTATGGGTATTGGAGGAAGTAGGGGATGGAAGGGAACCATCACAAGAAAAAGGTCCAACATTAACATGATCTTGCTTGAGAGTGTAATCTTTATTTTCAGCCTGAGAGTTCTTAGAGGAGAGATCCTTATAGTATGCATGTTTATAATCAGCATGGTAAACTTTCTCTTCCTCAAGTGAAACAGATGGATCATCTAGGTATTGTGCATAGAAATCATTAAAGTCTCTTTGATAATCAGAATCATATGGATCACTCTCCTGATCTATCCAATGTGATGGCCCATTTGTAGTAAGCAGGAATGGATGATGAGGAGGACTCTTAGGAACAAAGGTGTCATAGGTATCATTACATTGTCTGTTGTCATAGTCATCATAGTCTTCAAAGCTAGATGTGTCACTCTCCATGGAAGAGGTATCATATTGCTCAATTTTTTTCCAGGGGCATGGTGACATGTACAAGTCTTTATCAAATGGAAAAGAGTATAGAGATTCCATGGATAACTTTTTAGATTCCTTCTCTTTCTCAAGTTTGTCAAGTTGGACTTGCATAGCTTGTAGCTGCTTCATCATAGCGGCGATCAGAAGTTCTTCCTCATGTGTACTATTTCTTTGAGACATGTGTAAAGATTTTCAATAGCTACTGCTCTGTTCTTGACACAATGATATTTTTGACAGATTCTGGAACTAGGCTGGAAACATTGGATATCTTGCAATTTGACAATTTCTGACAACTCTCTCAAATTTTTCCAAACAACACTCTGCAGACTCGCACGACACTGGGTAGTCTATGAAATGATAGTTGCTAAACTTATACGACTGTTGGGTAATACTGAAATGACACTTGACAAAACTCGTATGACTTTTGACTTCTTGAAATGACTTTTGACTCCAGAAAGAACTTTACGTCAATTTTTGCAAAATTTAAGGTTTTCAATTTTGGATTGTTTGCAAATTGTACTATCCAGATTTTGAAGGTTATACCAGATTTGATCATTTTTAATAGCCAAGTAGATAAATAAGCACGCAGAACAGCAAGCAAGTGATTCCAAGCACGTCTAAAAATAATGAACAAGGGCAAAAGCAACCTTGCGCATGAACAATCAAGTGACCAAATTGTGCTAATCCCTGAGAGTACTAATTGTGTATGTTCTAAAAACTTTTTCAATAACACACATATACCTAAGAATGAAAAATTGGCCTCTCTAGGGTTTTTTAGTAATGGTTTGACTCTGCAACTTTTATGATTCAAAGGGGTGAACTCCAATCCCGGTGCACCAGGGTTTTGACACAGTCCGAGAACTTAATCTTCAAGAGCTGCTAGGGAGATCTGACAACCCAACAATGAACCATACCCGTGGAGATTTCTTCCACAATGACATTTATATAGTGGCTATCACTACCATGGCGAAAATGACTATTACCGCTTGAGGTTCCATCAACGCAGTTTGCCCTGTGAAGGGATTGTCTGCTACGGTTAACCCTCTCTAAAGATGACTCACAATAGTATACCACAAGGGGACTTGGCTCTAGATTCAAGGTTTTGATACCTCTTCACTTTTAACCCAAACAAAGCAAGCAGATTAATCTGACACGCTAAGACAAAGTTTTGTTCCACCAAGGTCTGTGATATCAACTCCACATGATCTATCAACCTCTCCGGGGAGAGAATGTATCAATCAATAAGAGAAGATGCACTAACCAATTTTGATTCACCAAAGCTCATGATATCAACCCCACGTGATCTATCAACCTCTCTAGAGAGAGAATGTGTCGATCAATAAGAGAAGACGCACTAACCAAGCTGAATGTGAAATGCACTAAGTATCCTCCCTACCTACAAGGATTCCGTCATCAAGGAAGGATTTCTCTAGGAATCCAACATCTCAAGAATCACGAATAGTGTTCATAGGGCCTAATTACTATGTGAGCACAGATGTATGTTCCGAAAGCAAATCTACCAAAAGCATCCAAAAAGTAGAAAGAGGAACACTTAAAGTTTAAAGTGAATATGAGATGAGTCCACAAGGTGGAACACTTAACACCTCACACAAGCTGAAAATGAGTCCCCAACTTAGAAAACAAGTGAGTTCCTAAAAGCACAAAAGGGTTGCCAAGTGGAACACTTAACGCTTCTGTCCTGTTGACCCCTCCCCTTTATGGCGCTGAGATTGCAACCACGGGGTGGAAATGAGGGGCTGGCGGATTAGCGAGTCCAATAACCCAAGATAGCAATCAAGATCAATCACAAGTATTCTAAGACTACTTAATGAATCCTTAAGGGTTCACAACCTAGTATCAATTATGCAAGTGTGTAGAAATAGATCAAAAGCATGAAAAGATGCACACAAGCTTGACATATAAGAGATTTATTTTAAGTCCCAAATTAAAATATTATTAGATGAAGGAGAATACCTGGGATCCTCGCAACGTGCTTAGTAGATTTTACTTGATTTTTAGCAATTTTTGTTGAGCTTTTCCATGCAAGCAAGTGACGAACTCTCCAACAAGTAAACAAGCAAACAAGATATGCAAAATATATTCAACTTATGAAAACCATAGGGTTAGCTCTAAAAATCAATTATTATTAGTAATAATAACCAGCAATTAACCCAAATGACAACTCATATCATTCATTGGACCATGTAAAAAAATAAGTGCATACCCATCACAAAATTTTTTTTTTTTTTTGCTGCATTTGACCTAGTCAACAAGATCTAATTTTTTTTTATATGATTTTGGCCATAAAAATAGAAATTTAGAATAGAGACCCCTGCTAAAAAATAGAGAGCTTTCCAAAAATGCAAAAATTTTAAAAAAATTTCTTCATTTGTGCCCTAGAGACCCATTTTATCAAAATAGACCAGTTTTTGTAAATTGACTATTTGAGCTATGATATCATGTACAAATTTAAAAAACAAAGAATGGACCCCCTATGGAATTTAAAGAGATTTCCAAAAATATAAAAATTTCTGAAAAATATGCTCATTTGCGTCAGATATTAATTTTTTCTAGAATTTCAAGAAAAAAATTATTAAAAATTCAAAACATCTCAAAAAATTGTAAATGTTTTACTGTAGCTTCCTTGACATGTCACCAACCTGTAAAAAAAATTTTAGACAAAAATTTCAAGCCGTTTGGGAGATAAAATTAAATCTTTGAAATTTTGGGGGTTTTAGCTCCCAAAAAAATCAAAACCAGCATGCAAAAGTGGGTTGCCCCACGGTGGGCACCAGAAATGTGTGTGTGAAAATTGTACCTGATCTATAGACACAACACTCAGTAAAACATTAGAGGTTAGCTATAATCAAAATCGTGCAAAATTGAAAGCTATCTAACCAAGCGATTTACTGCCTTTTAGTAGGTGCGAGATTAATGTTCTCAGATTGTAATCGAGATCAGTGACCTAGACAACACCTAAATGAAGGATTTGAATGCAAAAGATGGATATTAAATTAAATGCAATTAATCTATATTTTTGATATTTTCTATGCAATAAAGAATGAATTAAAAACTCATATGAAATCTATGCTAAATGAAATTGATATGCTATGCTAATCTAGAAATGATATGAAATATGAATCTAAATGAATGCAAAAAAAAAAAAAGATTGATCTCACAAAGATGTCGATTCGCAAGAGCTTTGATTCTTCAATTCCAATTCTCCAGCGTGATTGTGCAAAATATGAGATGATTTGTGAAGAGCTAAAGTCTTAATTTATAGAAATCCAGGGCTTTGGAGGTGCATGGAAGAAAGCCATAAATCACTCAAATAACTCAGCTTGATTTTTGAGTTATTTTTAAATAAAAGATAATTAAGTCACAAAAACATGCAAAAGCTAAGTTTTAACTCAAAATAGAGTTTAGCTTTAATTGATAATTGATAGTTGTTTGCTTTTATGATTGTGCATGTTTTATTTATGAATTAATTTAATAATAAAGTGATTTATTTCCAACTTAACTGCTTTTAAAAATAAAACAATTGATTTATGGGTTAATCAATTATTTAATCAAACTTTTATTAAAAACTATATTATTAAATAATGACAACTTGCTTTAATTAATTAAATAAAAATTTAATCAATTATTCATATGATATTAGATTTATTGTCAAAATTAAATAATACAATTAATAATAGATATAATTAAATTTAATTACATAATTAAGTGGCAAATATTAAATCTAATTAATTAAATATGAAAATATTCAATTAATCAAACTTTAGGATAAATGTGATTTATCGCCAAATAATCATTAAATTAAAGATAATTAAGATAATTAGGAATATTACTAGGAATATTCCCCGATGCAAAATTTAAGATAATCAATTATGATTCGATGATGTTTAGATGTGCCTTAGGTTAGGACTTTGATGTTGATTTTGTTCGATTTGTCGATGTAGGAGGTTAATGAACTTATAGCCCATTTTTGGGATATTACAGTTATATGTACCAACTGGAAACTACTCCTTCCACAAATGAACCATGACTTCATCACCAACTTGAAATTTCTTATACCTCCTTTTCTCATCTACCTTAGCCTTATACTATGCATTCATCTTTGTAATATGCTTCCTCACCTCCCCATGGATGTTCTTCAAGTGTTCTGCAAAATCCTCAGCTTCAGCACTACTTATTTCTCCTTTATCTATCTTCCTCAATTCAGATGCATTTCTTGGACTACTTCCATATACAATCTGGAATGGTGATTTACCAGTGCTTCTATTGATAGAATTATTGTATGCAAATTCTGCCTGTGGTAAAATCAAATCCCATCCTGTTGGCTTATCTCCAACCAAACATCTCAGCAAATTTCCCAAACTTCTATTCACCACCTCTGTCTGTCCATTAGTCTGTGGATGATGTGATGAACTGAACTTCAAATCCGTCTTCAACTTCTTCCACAATGTACGCCAGAAATATCCAACAAACTTAGTGTCCCGATCTGAAACTATGGTCTTTGAAAAATCATGAAGTCTCACTACTTCTCTAAAAAACAATTCTGCTACATGAACAACATCATTAGTCTTCTTGCAGGGAATGAAATGTGTCATCTTTGAAAATCTGTCAACCACCACAAAAATTGAATCATGTCCCCACTGAGTCATCGGTAAACCAAGAACAAAGTCCATGCTGATATCCTCCCAAGGCTTCTCTGGTATAGGTAATGGCTGATACAACCCTATATTCTGCTTCACTCCTTTCACCATTTGACATACTCTGCAACTCTGTACAAACTTCTTCACATCTTGCTGCAACTGTGGCCAATAATAATTCTCACTAACCAAAGAAAGGGTTTTATCATGACCAAAATGTCCAGCCAATCCTCCACTATGCTTCTCCTTGATGAGATTCTCCCTCATAGAACTTCATGGAATGCGCAACTGACTCCATTTGAATAGCATATCATCCTAGATGATGAAATCTAACCATTTCGTCCTGTCTAGAGTAACAGGTTCTGTACAAGCTTTCCAAGCTTCACCAAAATCAGGATCCTCTGGATACAAATTCTTGAGTTCCTTGAACCCAACCACTTCAATCTGCATTTCTGTCAGCAATAGTTGCCTTCTGCTAAGAGCATCCACAACCCTATTAGACTTTCCACTCCTATGTTTCAAAACAAATGTATAACTCTGCAAAAACTCAACCCATTTCAAATGCCTCTGTTTCAACTTTCCTTGACTATTCAAATATTACAAAGCTTGATGATCGGTATACAAAACAAACTCCTTAGGAAGTAGATAATGTCTCCACTTCTTTAATGCCCGAACTATAGCATAAAATTCTTGATCATAAATAGAATATTTCCTCTTGGCATCATTTAACTTCTCACTGAAATAAGCAATAGGTTTACCTTCTTGGCTCATAACAGCTCCTATTGTAGTACCACTAGCATCACAATCTACTTGAAACACCTTATTAAAATCTGAAAGTGCTAAAACAGGTTGCTCTATAACTTTTTGTTTCAACAATTGAAAACTCTTTTCTGCCCCATTAGTCCACTTAAACTCTTTTCTATCCCCTCTCATTATTTCAGTCAAGGGTCCACAAATACTGCTAAAATTTCTGATAAACTTTCTATAAAAGCTAGCTAAACTATGAAAAGATCTTACCTCAGTAGCACTCCTTGGAGTAGGCCATTCAAGGATAGCCTGTACCTTCTCTGGGTCCATTTTTAGACCTTCTGCTGAAATTACAAATCCCAAATACACTAACTCTTTCTTCACAAAACTGCACTTCTTCAAATTAATCAACAATTTCTCATCTCTCAACTTCTCAAACACCATACGAATATGCATCATACGTTCCTCCAATGTCTTGCTAAAAATCAAAATATCATCTAGGTAAACAATGACAAACTTACCCAAAAATTCTTTCAGAACCTCGTTCATGAGCTGCATGAAAGTGCTCGGTGCACTGGTTAGCCCAAAAGACATGACTAACCACTCATATAGTCCTTCCTTTGTCTTGAAGGCAGTCTTCCATTCATCTCCTTCTCTGATTTGAATCTGATGATATCCACTCTTCAGATCTATCTTTGAGAAATACACAGCTCCACTCAAACATTCCATAATATCATCCATTCATGGTAATGGAAACCTATACTTGATTATGATCTTGTTTATTGCCCTAGAATCTGTACACATCCTCCACTCTCGATTCTTCTTTGGTGCTAATACCGCTGGTATAGCACAGGGACTCAAACTCTCACGGATCAATCCTTTTTGTAACAGTTCATGTACTTGTCTGTTCAACTCCTCACTTTCTGCAGGTGTCATTCTGTGTGCTGCCTTATTCAGAAAACTCACTTCTGGGATCAAGTCCATTTGATGACTGATCTTCCTGACTGGTGGTAATCCATCAGGCACGTTATCGGATACAATATCTTGAAACTCATTCAACAAATCTGCAACTTCTACAGGAACATCTTCTACTTCCTCTTTACCAACTTTTGGAATTAAAGAAAAACATACATGCTCATGCCTCATACCATCCAGAAAATTTCTTCCATCAACAAAAGTTATCCTTGCATTGCCACATACCTTTTCTTCAGTCTCCTTCAATGGTTTTAGCTTATGTCACACTCCATCCTTTGTCAGGGAATAGGTATTCACACGGCCATCATGTACAGCACATCTGTCAAACTGCCATGGTCTACCCAACAACATATGACATGCATCCATAGATATGATATCACACAATACCTCATCTTGGTATCCACCAATCTTGAACTTCACCAGGCATTGTTCATTGACCATGACCTTGTGGTCATCCTGTACCCAGGCAATCCGATATGGATGTGGGTGTTTCTATCTCTTGAGCTTCAACTTTGTCACCATATCTTCTGACACCAAATTGTCACTGCTTCCACTATCGATAATCACATCACAACACTTACCTTCACACTTGCACCTAGTGTGAAACAAGCTCCTCCTTTGCTCAGGTTCATTCTCACCACTCAACAGGACTCTTCTGTTAATCAACATTTCTCCTCTTTCAACATCTTCAGAATTTGATGATCTGGCATCTTCATCTACATGTGCAATTATGGCCTGGCCTTCATTTCTCCTGTCTATTCTACCTTGGTGCTAAGGACATTCAAATGCCCTATGACCTTCTTCTCCACAGTGAAAACATGTTCCACGAAAGCCACCTCTTCCAGATCCTTGTCCTCTTCCTCTTCCTCTTTTATCTCTATTATTCTGATCCTGGAAGCGATTGGAATTATTTTCTCGCTGATTCTGACTGCTACTGGCCTCATCCTTCTTTTTCAGATCTTCATTTCAGCCACCATATGACCGTCCACCAGATCGTCCACCGCGACCTCTTCCATTTTGTCTGCTCTCAAACTTCTTGTTCAGCTTTTCCTCTACTTTTAGGGCAAACTGTTATGCCTCTTCAATACTGTTCATTCAAACTAGATTCAGCTCCTCCTGAATGCTTGGCCTTAACCCATTAAGGTATCGGGCAACTTTCTCCTTATCAGCTTCTGCATGGCCTGTTCTGATGAGAAGTCGATAGAACTCCTCTGTATACTCCTGAACAGATCTTCCTGCTTGCTTCAAACTCTGCATTTTCTTCAGTAGGTCAAGCTCATAATCAACAGGAATGAACTGTCGCTTCAATTTATCCACCATCTGATCCCATCTTGTGATTTTATCTTTCCCTCTTCTATTTCGCTCCAACTGAATTTCTTGCCACCAGATCTTCGCATGACCTTTCAATCTGGCCTTCGCAAATTTGACCCTATCCGAATCGTCAACATCTTCGTACTCAAAATATTACTCACATTCATTGATCCAGTCAATCAATTCCTCTGGGTTAAGATTTCCAGAAAATGTAGGAACCTCAATCTTAGGTCTTTTTCCAATCTTGGAAATGGCCCGAAAAAGTCTTTCTTCCTCCTGGTTCACAATTTTGGCTTCTCCTTCTTGATATTCTTCTTCAACTTCATCCTCTTTTTCGTCTCTGACATTGAGATTCATTCCTCTGTGAATCTCTTCTTGCAATGCTCGCACTTGTCTCTACAGCTCTCTAACCTCAAGTGTTACAACACCAGCTCTTCCGCCATGTTCCCTTCGTGGAGGCATTTTTGTGATGCACGCTGAAACCCTAGCCATGGTCCTGGTGCAAACTGCCTCACAGTCGGTGATCTATTTACACACTCAAGAACTCCTTCTCTGATACCACTTGATGAAGGGTGATCCCCTTAATACCACAAACACATAACAGATATAGAGAAACAACAACAATATGCAAGAACAGAAAATTGGCTTCTTATTATCTCCACAAATGTGGAATTACAAACTTTCAAAATTACAATATGCAAAGCCAAATGGGCATTCCCTTACAATATTTTGTAGGACAAAGCCTTGAACTATTACCCAGATCTACTACCCAGAACTATTCTAAACTGCCTAAGACAATAATACAGTCTTCCTTATATAGGCAACTTTCCACCGCCTGGGAAGGTTCCAGAATTTTAGCCAATAAGGCCAACCAAACTTAGAATTATTTTATTTTACATTTTATTACATCATAGTTGGCTCAAGATAACCTTTGAAACCCAAACAAAAATTTTGAAGAAAATTATTTTTCGCCATTTCCGGTGACCCAACTTCCGAAGACCATAAGTCATCACCAGTTGACCCGATCGACTATTATAACCCCATTTTGGAAATGCCACGAAGCACTCTACAGGCTTGACTTGTGTAAGCACTTGTCACCAAAATTTTTGACCTCATCCGGGGCCTCTAAAGCCTTCAAAACTGAGTTCAAAGTTTCTGTACCCTGCTGCCAATACTGAAAATCTTCAATATCTTCTAATATACACTTGATCTGGCAATGAAACTTTATTGGCAGACTTATATGACCAACATGAACCTCCAAGAAAGAAATCAAATCATTCTGAGCACATACAAAAATTACCAAAAATAGTAACTTTCCATAAATAGCAGCTCTGCACAAAATAGCCCTTATTGAAAATAAAAATAGAAATATTTTTGGGTGATGCAAGATTGCTCTTACACCCAGGATGCTCCTCCATCATAAGTCTAGTGGAGGACATTCTTGGATATTAGTTGCTACTGATTATTTCACTAAGTGGGTAGAGGCTATCCCTATAAGAAATGCAACTAGTAAGGTGGTCACTGGTTTTTTATTGAATAATATTGTTACAAGGTTTGGTTTCCTTGAAAGGATAGTCAGTGATAATGCAATGTACTTTAGGTCTACTGAGTACAAAGATTTCTACAAAGGTTTAGGAATTTAGATGTCATATTCCTCACCTTATCATCCATAGGGAAATGGACAGGCAGAATCCTCTAACAAAATTTTAATGAAAATACTTAAGAGAATCCTTGATAAGAATAAAAGAGCATGGAATTCAAAGTTACCATTAGTTGTATGGGTTGATAGGGTAATTGTGAAGAGGGAAATCGGTTGTGCACCATTTGATTTAGTATATGGGATACATGCAAGGATGCCTTAGAACAACTTATTGGAAATGTATAAGTTTGTTCAATTATATGATGATGATATAGATGATGAAATGCAATTGAGAATTGGGGATCTCATTAGGTTGGATGAAACTAGAAGAAAATCAGTTTCAAAAAATGCCAAGTTGTAGTTACAAGTTAAGAATTTGTATGACAAGAGAGCTATTGAAAAGAAGTTTGAACCAAATGACTTGGTATTGATCTGGAATGCTAGATTGGAAGATAAGGGGAAACATGGAAAATTTGATCCAATTTGGTTAGGGCCATATCTAATTCATGAAAAATGGGGCCATGATTCTTACATTGTAAAAGAACTAAATGGTGATATTCAAGAATTGCCAATTCATGGACAGTTCTTGAAAAAATACTTCAATTGAAGGTATTTATCTTTCCATCAACAGTAGTTAGGTCTATATATGTTGTACATTCTATATATACTGGTGTGTTTCTCTCTTCCTAGTTTTGCCTTAGTTTGTAGGGTTTTGTCCTGTGCTCTCTACAGTTGTCTTTTCCAGTAGGTGGTTTGCTTAACCTGAGATTCTAAATCCTTGCCACACCTGCAAGAGGCATACATCCCTAGATAGAGCCACTATTAGCACTTGCATGAAATTTTCATGGCTATATATTTTCCTCTTTAGTCCCTGTAGGGTTTCTCCTTTTTCTCTGGCTCAAACCCTAGGTCTAATTTCATATTTCTAGCTATTGGAGGGTTATACCCTAATCTATCTTGGCCTTGGTCTATTTCTTTGTTACTTTTTTGGGTCACTTAAGTCCCCTTTCTGCACATGGTCATTTTACCAATCTTCACTGAATCATGCAATGCATTTCCTTGTCCTTAAGTCTTTCAGTGAACTAGCGACTATGTAATCCCTTGGTCATGTTTCTCTTTGGTCACTGAATCTCCCAATTCATTATCATAGTTAAGTCTTCAACTGGTGATTGGGAAAATGCATTGGTCACATAGTCTCTTGTTTCCTAGTAGTTCCCCATTAACACCTAGTGACCTAGCGGGCGATTTTTCGTGTGATCTCAGTAGTTAGGAATGGCATCTAGTGACCTAGCGAGTGGTTTCATGTCTCCTTAGTCGTGCATTCTCAAGATAAAGTCAAGGTTAGTGTGAAGGTTCTGAGATTCAGTGATGGCCACATGATGCATGCAAGATCAATGGTCAGTGTGTAATCTCTGAAAGTAACCTAGAGTAAGAAATGTCCTCATGACTTGGAGATTGCCTTAGTCGCATCATCTCAGGATTTGACCTTAGTTAGGAAAATGATTAAGAGACTCAGCAAAGTCCTTCAGTCGCATGATCTCCAAATAGATGTGGGTTAGGTCAAAGTCAAATATGGTTAATGCACAACAGTTTAATCCTTGATTCAATAATTGGGCGACTACAGTGTTCATGTATTCTCCATTTCCTAGCAGTCTGTGCCTTAACATTCAGTGAACCGATGAGCATGATTATCTCCTGATCACATAATGTAGTGTTTAAAGTTGTGAAAATCTAGTGACTTAGTGAGGACCATAGGATGAAGGAAGGATCAACGATGATCGTTGATTCTCTAAATTTACTGCAGGGTTAAAAAATTATCTGGTGACTTAGCAAAAGCTTGTGTTCTCCTATTCTCACAATGAGATCAAGGGTTAAAGAAAGTTTTGATGACTTGGCAAAAACCTTTTTTCGCGTGTTCTCCAAGCCAGACTATGGTTAAGAAAAATGTTTCACAACTTGAAGACAACCTTCAGTCATGCAATCACCAGATGACTAAGAGTTAAAAGTGTGCCCGACGTCTTAAGTTTGTGAGGTGAAGTTAAAGCTCAGATTGATCTCGTGGTTATCATTATACCATTGATATAAGATGCATGAGGTTTAAGCTTGTAGTATAACAACAGTTGTTCAATCTTGTTTAAAAGATAGGAAAGCATAGTGGATTTGATGTGCTACGTAGTGTTGAGGTGCTCATGTTTCATTGGTCGAGCTAGATGGTGGTGGGGATGATGTCAGTTGGGCCTTCTTTCCTAGATGGTTAAACTACAAAAAGATCTAGTGGTTGTCATTATACCACTGGGATGAGATGCACATTTCTTAGGGTTGGCAGTATAGCGACAACCGTCTGATGGAAAGGTAAGTAGAGAGGCAGATCCTTGTGTCACTTTCCACTGAGATGCTCATTTCTTATTTGCTGAGAGGTGATGATCTAGTTGGTGACTTTTTGGGGCCTTGCTAACCGTTCTCATCAATTTTTGTCAACCGCCCGATCTGTCGGGAAGAAATAAATCAATGGCCATGTTTTAAATTTGTTTGGGTAACCATTTCTTTCAAAGTTTGAATTTTTAAAAGGGTTTTTCAGTGATAGAGGGGACTGGTATTCAATGCTTGAGCGGCTGGATCAGGTAGATTTGATTTTGTCAACTGTCATGATGTGGTCTAGAGAGTTTGATGATTAATTACATAGGGTTTGTACTGTGAAGGAATGGGTAAGAGTTGCTCGAGGCATGTTGCAAATGAATGATCAAACTAATAAACATGGTAGAGTCATGATCTTCAGTACATTACTTAGAGATTTCTCATTAATGAAGATCATTCTTGGATTTCACCACCTAGTTTTCCTCTAATGTAATAAATTTTGATTGAATCTAGTTGGCTTGGTAGTTAAAACCCTTGCCTTAGTCATCTGTAGCTTGTTGCATCATAATTTTTGGGATTCCAAGATGACTAGTGGTATATATTGCAGTTGTTTTTACTTTTTTGGTGGTTGTTGATGTTATGTTGAAAATCAATGTAAAAGACTGAACAAGGAGAACCTAGATTTTGGGTTTGTTTCTTGGCATTGAGTTGTTTTGGTAATGTATAGATTCTGTAGATTTTAATGAGAATACACTTGAATTCCAATCTCAAATTTATGTTTTGTCTTCTTATTTTGACCTTGGGCTCATATATGTTAATGTCACAAAGTGAGTTAGCATATGGTAGACAAAGAATATTGTGGAATTATCTTTAAGTTCCTAACAAAGTTAGGATTAAATTCTTTAAGGTAGTTATAGTGAGTTCATGGTTGGATAGGAATTTGATGATCAGGTTTGTGAGTGAGAGGGATAATAAGCAAAGCACTTATTCTGAGTTCAAGAGTGTTTGAATTAGGATTTTTAGTTGATATATGTTATTGAGTGACTCTATGCCCTAGGTTAAGGCACTGATCCATTCTCTAGAAGTAGTTCATCATCATCAATCACACATTTAAATGATAAAATCTTTAAGATTAGTTTGTAAATAGTATAAATGCATAATATTTTGTGATTCCTTTTAAGAAGTGAATCAAAGGTACACCCTCCTGAGCATCTAGGCTCCAAGTGTAGGATGATCCTTGTTGATCCTTGTTAATTGGCCCTTTTCCTTACAGACTTTGGAGTGGTGATAGAGTCAATGACATTAGTTTGTCAATCATAGTCTAAACCTACAAGTAGAAAGAAAAGACAACCAACAGATTGTTCTATATCTAATTGTAATGATCTTAATCAATCCCCATAAACTTAAAGATGCACTCATAGAGGCTAGTGCCTTATCCATTGGGCTAATATCACCAAAAAATAAAGGAAATACGAAGATCTTGGAATAACTTAATTCATAATCATAAACACAAATATTTCAACTCTTTCCTTCTTATAGGTAATCCTTGTACAAAATAAGTGAACATGTATTTTACTCAGAGCAATATTTAATCCAACCCTAGATCAGAACTTAAAATAAAAAAAAACTTACACATTAGTCTTTGATAAAATCAAAAATTCAAAAATTTAACATAGAGGAGAGATAAAGACCTGAAATTTGTATTAAGTATAATGAACTTTGATCATTTGTATATAATATATCTTGAGAAACAAGCCTTCAAATAATGGCAATAGCTTGTACTTTCTTCTATTACTTTGACAAGAAATGATACAAAATATTACAATCCTTGACTGAGGGCTAGGGTTTCAAAATTGTATCTTCTAGATACCTAAACTCTCAATACCTAATATGATCATGGAAAATCCTTTTATAGAAAAGGAATGCAACAAGCTTCCAATCATATTAGGGTTTACAAAATTTTACCCTAAAGATCTACAACAACCCCATTAGGTTTACAATAAATGATTCAATCAGATTCTGGACCGACATTCTATAGGCTAGCCACCTATCTTTAAGTCTTCAATTCTTTCCTCAATCCCTTCAAACAAATCTGATCACATTTTCTTCATGACTGTTCTTGTAATAAATATTTTTACATCTTACCTACTTTAGGACTATGCATCAGAGTCCTTTGTTCACCTCAAGAATTAGATGGGAAATTAGGATTTTCAACATGGGGCATTACTAATATCTCCATTTATTCAATACCTCCTCAGTTGGGAATACAAAATTTATTATCTCAGCCTTTCTACTAGACAATTGCTCTGACTTGCTTTCCATCTACTTGACTTCCTATTGAATAAAATCAAACTTTGATTTTGCAGTTATTAATAACTTGATGGTGTAGATGAAAGAAGAAGTGTTCTCTGAAGTCAAAATACTTGTCATTATTATTGAAAAATCTCCATCCATATCTTCTCTCCATTTGAACAATTCTTTTAACTCACCATTTCCTTTGAAAACCCTTGGTATCAACTCACATCTTGAAAGTGTTAACTCCTTTAACACATTGGATTTTCTCTCAAAATCATCCAGGACTATCCTAAATTCAACCATACTTTTTACAAACTTATGTACAGGCTTAATCAAAGGGTCTGGATTAAGTTGGGCCTTTGAAATCATGTAGAACAACTTCATGTTTGATGCCTTCCTATCCATTTATCTAGATTTTTCCCTAATTCAGCCTTGTGATTATCTAAACATGTGAGCAATGCTTGCAATCTTTTGGCATGGTCAAACAAAATTGTGGGATTCAGATCATGAGAAAATTGTATCACTACCTCTGTGACCTTCTCTTCATATTTTTTATTCTTAAGACACTTTTCCTTCATATGTTCATCCTTTTGTTTGTCTAGCTTTTCCATGCTCTCTCTTAGTCTATCCCTTTCTTCAAGAAACTGTTGCTTTTCCCAACTGAATCTTGCATCTATATTTGATTCTAGGAAAGGGGTTGGTGGGAACTCAACAATGGGACTAGAAGAGGAAGCCACTGTAGGTCTATCAACAATCATTAACTAAGGTGATCTATGATCTTGTGGTCCAGATAGTTTTGTTATTAACTTCTCCTTCTCAATCATCTCTATCTCTAGCTCATTGTAACATTTGAGAATAGTCTCAAACTTAATCCTCAATTCTTCTTTCTCTTGAGCATCTTTTTTTTCCACCTTCATATTAAACTTGGTTGTCTTCAAGATCATATTTGAGGCTTCAATAGTTGAAGTCTCACCTACTCTATGTACTAACAAGTTACCTGAAAACTTTGAGGAGAATGACTCCTTTTTATCTTTATTTCCTTTAGTCTTAAAGGACCACATAACCAAAGTTGCATGATCATTAGAAAAAGCCACACCCCTAGCAGCTTGTTGTGATTTCTCTATTGTAGAATGGAATTTAATCTTACTTTTCTTGACTATGTTGGAAAATATTGCATCGACAATATCCCACTCAAGGAGAATCAACACTCTTGCAATGTGAATCATAGCCCTACCTTCTTCTGCGGTTATTTTCTCAAATTTATTCATCATCTCCCCCTTTGTTTCATTTTCAATGTCAATTATATCCCTATTAGGGAACTCTTCTTTCTTCTTCTCACAAATCTCTTTGTATTGATTAATTTTCATTCTGCACAAAACTGAAGAAATGCCCTAGTTTTAACAAAATTATCATCTGAGATGAAAGCATCACTAGCCTGCTTCAAAATTGGGTCTAGTTGCTTACCTTCAAACTTTGCCACTGTAAGATCCATTTCTACTCCTTTGGGTGCCTCTAGAATCCCCTCTTATATTTCATCACCTAAAAACAAAAATGTTTCCCTCATTTCTTAATTGTACTAGTTGTTGAGAAACTTCATGTTCATCTAATTGCAATGGGGATTGGGAAGGGGAATATATTTCTTTCTCTCATTGAGGCTTCTCCTATCTTTGCCTCTTTGGGGAGGACTCTTCTACTATTGGATCACTCATGGGTCTCTTCCCCTTGGAAGTGGATGGGATACTCTTATCTTTCTGTTGAGCTGGGAGAAGGACATTGTATCCTTTTCTCTCTTGAATTGTATACATCCCTTTAGGAGTCAACTTTGTATATCCTAGCTGACTTAAAATTCTTCTTGCCCTATCAGGATCAAATTTAATAATTGCATCCTTCTTCCCAATTTTTGCTTGCATAATTCCCTCAAAATGTTCCATAAGGGAATCCACCTTTATTTCCCATGGCTGAAAAGCCTTCAATGGGTCATATTCTTTATCAAAATTTTGGATAAAATCTATAGTCTTTTTATAGATTACCCACTTTTATTTCTTGATTTCTTGAGTTTGGAGATCAAACTCATTCCTGACTATATGCTCAGGGTAATTGAACTGGTGTTCCAGAACAACACACATTATTTTCTCTCTAAATATTCTAGAGATAAAACCCTCATTATTTGCACACCTTATCACTCCAGTAGCCATCCTCTAAGGTTGCAAAACTTGATTTAGATGTAACCATCCCTTACTAACAATAATATATTGGTGGGCTATTGTGATTCTTGGGAACAAAGTTCCCCTTCCTCTGTTTGTTAGGGTTGCCTCCTCCAAGTTGCCAATTTTCCTTAAAATCTTAGCATACCCTATCTTCAAAGGGACTTGGTAAGGAAATACATAAGGTCCCTTTTTGCAACCATAAACTCTGATTATAGTGGAAACCAAATACATAATTATATCACCAAAATTGTGAACTATGGTGATATCTTTACAATACTCCTTTGGCCTAATTAGGCTTAACAATTCCATGGGAATTCTTGGATTGTCAAAAAATAACAAGGATCTTAGCCTTGAAGCAAAATTCCTATAAAAAATGAGGTAACTAGCATCAATCCTATCGCATGCAACTTTGTAGTCCACAACTGGACTGGTAATACTTCTTTATTCTTCTCCCTTACAATATTCATTGTCTTGCTAAAGAATTCAACACCATTGTGCAAGAGCATATGCATCAACATGGAGTACCATCCAAAAGGGCCTTCCTACCTTCATATTTTTTATCCCCATTAATCCCTGATGGATTAGGTCTACAAGATAAGGGGAAAAATTAAAAATTAATGCCAAGTGGGAATGTAGGGTCTGCACCATCATGAACATGTATGGAATAGGCATGTGTTTAGCTTCATCTTCTCCTAAAATCAAAGTTAGGGACTTGTACATATCCTGTGCCCTCATACTGAAAAGATCTAATCTAAAAGGCTCTAGAGTGCTTGGGGTTATGACACACATGGCACCAATTTTTTCAACAAAGTCTCTTAAAGGACTAGCCCTCAAATAATTTCTCTGTTCCTCATAAATTTTATTGAATTCATCAAAATCAATCTTCTCCAATCCCACAGAAGGGTCATTCAGTGAAAAAATTACTTGATCTCCTCCTTTGTAATACTTATCAAATCCATTCCATTTATATCCTTAACAGATCTAGTTACAGGGTCATAACACTTAGCTATTTGTATAAGATCAACATCCATAAAATCTGTAGGCACTACGAGTCTCCCTACATCAAATTGCCATATATTACTAAGAGGAGCACAAGCATTTCTTTGGGAGTATACAAATCTAAATTAAACGAAGCCATTGTAATCCTTCCACACTTTGGCATCTCTCGTTCACAATCCCCTATCATATAGTCCATCATCAACATAGTCCCTAGGGTTTTTGGGAACTAATTCTTTCACTTTGGATGTCCCAATCTCTGAGTGTGGGAGTAACTATAGTAAATCCTCAAATACCCCCTTGTCCTTATATTCTATCTTCCCTAAGAGCTCTCTTTTCGGTGGAATTTTAACTAGTGTTTTTAGAAAAGGGTATAGATACTAGACAAAAATCACCCAAATAACAAAAGACAACAATAGAAGATAATACTTCAATCACTAAAACTTTCTCCTTCAAAAAATCTATGGACTTTCAACTTCAAAATGCCTACTGTATGCCTAAGAACATTCATAGTCAATGCTTGCAAATAGAGCCAAATCACTTGCAGAAAGACTTGGAGGAATAGTGACATTTCCAATTATCAAATCTGACTATATGATCATTGTCAACCTGTCATAGCTGATTCAAACAAAACTCATTAAGTTTCCCATTACTAAAATTGGTGGCTTCAACATTCATAGGATGTAAAACAACGTCAAAAATTTAAATTTGAATATACACCATTGATTAAATTCCTTTTTGGTGCATCAAACAGTTGACAAAAATCCACACAACAACTTTAACATCTTTTCCAAGCTTAGTTCTTGACCAATGAGAACATTTCATTATACCCATGTGCAAAAAAATTTACACTATACTTTAACTTTACTCGGTCTGGACATGTGTCAACATGTCGCATTCCCAAAAGCATAAAATTCTGAGCATCTTTCAATTAAGGCAATGCGACCACCATTGATTTTCTCAAAAACTAACAGATCTTTACACTTTTGAAAGTTAGTGACCCCACTTCACAGGTGAGCACATGGAGGCATTTGAAAACTTTAGACCCACTGGAAACTAACTCTACAAAGACACATGTCACCTAGTTGCATCCCCGCAAGTCAGAAAACTATCAAGTATGTCAGATTAATGGAATACAACAACCATAGATAAGCTTCCATCAGACGATCATTGGTCATTTATTAAATTTGGCCCGACCTTTACTATTGCCAACCCTTTATCCAATTAGAAATTGCCATGTCACAATATCCGACAAGAAGACACACTATTTTTTCTTATTGAGCACCAGTCCTACTGGGAGTTTCCACATCATACTTTAGCTTGACCAATAAAAAAAGAACATCTCAGCATGACCTGGTGACCAAGGACCCACTTCACATTTTGCAACCTCATTGAATATTGGATGGCTATCGTTGAAGTGCAAGGATTAACAAGAAGTTAACTTAGCTTTAAGGCATTGCGAAAACCATTGATATAACTCACTTGTTAATGACAATGTAGCCTTGTGAAACTGGGCCTACTTTGCCAGGTGTCTTTTAGTCACATCTACGCAAGTTAGAAAGTCTGACAACTATGGGTCTTAAGGGATAGTGATGACCACAAGATTTAGAAAGATTGAATGGCCAGGGTTAAAATAGGAAAAGCCAAAGTTTCACATGAAATATTTAATAAAAGGAACCTTCTTTAAACCTAACCATGAAACACATGTAGCCAATAACTTAAAGGGTTTAAATTGAACACATGCATTATTTGCACCTTTAGTTTACAAAAAAGGTAATGTCCAAATATAACAAGGCCTAGGATATTTAGGGCTTTCAAAATTTTCTTAAGCTAGGTCAAAAAGATGAAGGTTTTGATAAATTTGAAGTATGAGGCCAAAAATTTAACAATACCAACAAGTACCTAGACCAAAAGATAAGAATGTTATCGATACTAAATGGATTTTTAGAAATAAGCTAAATGAGAATGGAGAGGTTACAAGGAACACAACTAGACTATTTTACAAGGGATATGCACAGGAAGAAGGTATTGATTATGGTGAAACTTTTGCACCTGTTGCTAGACTAGAAGGAGTCAGCATGTTACTTGCATATACTACACATAAGAAATTTAAATTCTATCAAATGGATGTTAAGTCTACTTTTTTGTATGGAATACTAGAAGAGGAGGTCTACATAGAACAACTAGAAGGGTTTGTTTATCCGAATTAGAAAGAAATGGTATGTAGACTACATAAAGATTTATATGGTTTAAAGCAAGCACCAAGAGCTTGGTATGAACAATTGCATACTTAACTTTTAAGTATTGGTTTTGTAAGAACTAGTGAAAATAGCAATTTGTATATGAAAGGAGGATTTGATGATACTATCTTGATTGCTGAAATATTTGTGGATGATATAATCTTTGGAGGATAAGATCATATTTGTAAATCATTTTTTGATGAGATGAGAAAAGAATTGAAATTTCTATGTTTGGAGAGATTAAATTTTTTCTAGGATTATAGGTTATTCAACATAATGATGGAATTTTTATCACACAATCAAAGTACATAAAGGAATTATTGAGAACCTTTGGTATGAAAGATGCTAAACTAGTTGGAACACCGATGGTCATATGCTAAAAACTGACTAAATATGATAAATCTATAGAGGTAAACCAAACATTGTACTGATCTATCATTGGTAAGTTGATGTGTGTAGTACATAGTAGGCCAGATATTGCACGTGTAGTGGGGATTGTTGCTAGATTTTCTGCCAATCCAAAGGATTCACACATGGTTGCATTGAAAAGAATCTTGAGATACCTGAAGAAAAATCATGAATATGGTTTATGGTATCCTAAGGAAGGAAAATTTGAACTAAGAGTCTACACCGACGTAGATTGGGCTAGAAATATAGATCATAGAAAGAGCACAATCGGAGGAGAATTTTTCTTTGGTGAAAGACTTGTTACTTGGACAAGTAAGAAACAACATTGTATTTCTTAGTCTACTACCGAAGCAGAGTATGTTGCCACTGCTACAAACTGTTCAAACTTTTCTTATATAAAACAAGTGTTGGAAGGGATGAATGAGGTAATAATTGAGCTGGTGATTATATATTGTGACAACACTAGTGCAATAAATATTTCTAAGAATCCTATAATGCACTCAAAGACAAAGCATATTTCTATTAAGTATCACTACTTAAGAGAACAAGTACAGGAGAAGAAAGTCAAACTGGAATATTTTACATCAAATAAGCAACTTTCTGATATTTTTACCAAGCCTCTACAAAAGGACACTTTTGAATACTTGAGGACTAGACTTGGGGTTCATCCCCTATCTACTAGTCACTAATGTGATCTAGAGGTTGCATCAACCTATTCTTATCAAAATTTTATTCATTTTGATGCAACATAGCTCACACTTTGGATTATGTCTAAGGTTGTGAAAGATTTGAGGAACTAGAATAAAGAACTGGCATATCAATATACTGAGATACATTGTCTGCACCAAACAACAAAGAGTCACTTGGCTATTGCAGAGCTATATGTTTTATGTTTTTCTTTGACATTGTTGTCAAAGGGAGAGATAAACAATATGATAAACAAAGAGATCATATCTATCTAAGGGAGATATAATCTAAGAAAGTTAGGGAGAGTTTTGAAGATTTTTTACTGACAACAGAAGGAATCTAAGAGCTGAAAAGATCAAATCTATAGTGGAAAGTCTACAATTGTAATTTTGTCATGTAACATAGTGATTAAACATATTAAAATATCAAGCTAGAGAGAGCTTATCGAGCTACAACATTTACTTACATAGTTGTAGAATACATGTTTGGTATGTGCATGGCATATTTCATATTGTTTGTGTTGCCATCAATGCCAAAGGGAGAGATTGATGACTATAACTATTGAATACCTGAATGACTTGAAGATCAGTGATTAGAGATCACTGAGTATTGAAATGATATGTAAGATAATTGAATCAGTCATTATGTTGCCATTGATGTCAACTAGTTTGACATTACTTATCATGTTAGTTGCAAACATCTAAACATCTATAAAGAAGAGAGAAGAGATGAAGAACTAAGATATCTACATAGAGGAAGATGGATATAATAGATGAGGATAAGGAATACTTTGGGTAACTTATTGATGAGTTTATGACTTCATATTGTTGACTTGATTATGTTGCATTAATCTATTATGTAGAATGAAGAAAAATGTACAAGGCAATGTGGTTGGTAAATGAAACACTTCAGTATACACCAAGCTAGTGTAGTGTTTACCAAGCACCAATATTAACCAAGATTTTGTTTGCCGACGTATTTCTTTGTTAACCGACTATGGATGAAAGTATTAAATCCTTAAGTTTAGCCGACAAAAATTGATGAGCTAGAAATTGTTATGATTTCAAGATTGAGGATAAAATTTGTTATAAAATCCATGAATGACAAAATTTGGAGAAGATGTAAAGGATGGAATTGAAACATGTTACTAACACAACCACCGAGGAAGGTTTAAGAGGCAAAATCTATGAAGGATATTATGCAGAAAAATATGATGGTTGATATGAAAATGGTTTATCTATCTATATAAGAGATATGAGTTTATTTATTGAAACATGTCGGAAGAAAGAAGACTATAGAGATTTCGCATGAATACAATTTCATGCATGCTTGATCAGTCTTGTTGAAGGAGAACTAAACTGTAGAATAGTATCAAGCTTCAGAGAGCTATTACCGAGTGAAAGTAAGTTAAGGAAGTGAATTGATATATTGATTAGAGGATTTGTATGGGCTTAGAATAGATCTGAACATCGACAAGATAAGTTGTATTGTAATCAGATCAACTACTATTTTAGTTTAACCATTGATATAGAAAATCCTCTTAACAGAGTGGCCTTAACCATCTTATGTTATGCCCCTATGTCATTCAATGAATGTACATGGTTATCCTATTGACCCCATAGTGAATGCTAGTTGAATGATAACTATTAGTCTTAAATTCTGTAACAAGCTCACACCTAACAGTTTGTTTGTAACCTTTAACAAGGTTGGCTCTTCACCAAGCTCACTTTAGAAGAGTGAAAATTATTTTGGGTTACCGGTCCCAGATGGTTTTTTCTCTTAGCAAGGTTTCCACATTAAATCATTGTGTTATTGTTTCTGTGATGATTGATTTATTGTCATACTTTACATACTGCATATTTGATTTGGTCAGTAATTATTGTGATTTAATTAACTAGTAATCGGTAAAGGCACATATAGTTTAAGATTTTTTGTTACCGAGCTGCAAAATTTGTTGAAATTGTTTTTAAAGTTACATTTTGGTATTTGGGACTGTAGGATAATTTATCTAATTGATTCATGCCCCCTCTCAATTATTCTAACAAATGTAATGTCTTTCCTTTATGTAGAAAAGAAGAGTTAGTAATGATATTTAAAGTTAGATGAAAAAATGTAAATGCCATGTTTGTGCTAGAAAAAGAAATGCTATGTTGCTATTTTGGTTCTCTACTTGCAAAGAAATGAAAAAAAAAATGATATCATTATTCTATGTAAATCAACCTATTGAGATCTTTTCTTTTTCAAAGAAATTTATATATATTTGTTTAAAAGTTCCCTTAAAAAGAGGATTTACTTTCATTGTATGTAATGTTTTCAATAAAATAAATGTTTATATTCATAATTGCTAGTGCTTTTAAAAGAATAGATTTATTATTTCTTTTTAATTGCTAGCCTAAAATGTATCTAGAGTTAGTTAAATCTTCTTTACCTTATATTGGAGGAAAGAAATAAAATGTCTAATTTACCTAAGTGTGGAATAAAATTCCTTCTCCTTTTAGAATGATCAAGTTTTCTATGTTGAGATTATGATTTCACATCTCTTTAATTGCTTATGTTTTAAATGTTCTTTATTATGCTTATGTTCCTTCATGGTTTTTATATAATCAATATATGCAAATATATTAATAAACACATATATATACCTTACTATATATATATGTGTGTGTATTAATATCTTACATATATTTTATCGTAGCAAACTATGATTAAAAAGAAAAGTTATGCTTTGATATGATTGTAAGTATATATATATATATATATATATATATATATATATATATATATATATATATATATATATATATATATATATATATATATATATATATATATATATATATATATATATATATATAATAATATATTTGTTTACATAAAAATTATGACAACTTTATTCCTGGCATCATCCTTTTGATTGAGTTGCTAATGTTAATACTTATATATATATATATATATATATATATATATATATATATATATATATATATATATATATATATATATATATATATATATAATGCACCCTTTATATAACATTAGATATTAAAAAACAATACAATAAAAATATTGTTGTTTAATGGAAACCCTATCGGCGGCCGTGCATAGTGTTGAAGACACTTCCGCAAGTGGCAATGACCTCTACTGATGCAGGAGCATCCTGGGTGTAAGAGCAATCTTGCATCACCCAAAAATATTTCTATTTTTATATTCAATAAGGGCTGTTTTGTGCAGAGCTGCTATTTATGGAAAGTTACTATTTTTGGTATTTTTCGTATGTGCTCAGAATGATCTGATTTCTTTCTTGGAGGTTCACTTTGGTCATATAAGTCTGCCAGTAAAGTTTCATTTCCAGATCAAGTGTATATTGGAAGATATTGAAGATTTTCGGTATTGGCAGCAGGGTACAGAAACTTTGAACTCAGTTTTGAAGGCTTTAGAGGCCCCGGATGAGGTCAAAAATTTAGGTGATGGGCGCTTGCGCCGGTCAAGCCTGTAGAGCGCTTCGTGGCATTTCTGAAATGGGGTTATAGTGGCTGAGCGGGTCAACTGGTGATGACTTATGGTCTTCGGAAGTTGGGCCACCTGAAATGGCGAAAAATAATTTTCTTCAAAATTTTTGTTCGGGTTTCAAAGGGTATCTTGAGCCGACTATGATGTAATGAAATGTAAAATAAAAATAATTCTAAGTTTGGTCGGTCTTATTGGCTAAAATTCTGGAACCTTCCCAGGCGGTGGAAAATTGCCTATATAAGGAAGGCTGTATTATTGTCTTAGGTAGTTCAGAATAGTTCTGGGTAGTAGATCTGGGTAATAGTTCGAGGCTTTGTCCTATGGAATATTGTAAGGGAATGCCCATGTGGCTTTGCATATTGTAATTCTGAAAGTTTGTAATTCCACATTTGTGGAGATAATAAGAAGCCAATTTTTTGTTCTTGCATATTGTTGTTGTTTCTCTATTTCTGTTATGTGTTTGTGGTATTAAGGGGAGCACCCTTCATCAAGTGGTATCAGAGCAGGAGTTCTTGAGTGTGTAAATAGATCGCCAACTGTGAGGCAGTTTGCACTAGGACCGTGGCTAGGGTTTCAGCGTGCATCGCAAAAATGCCTCCACGAAGGGAACGTGGCGGAAGAGTTGGTGTTGTAACACCTGAGGTTAGAGAGCTGCAGAGACAAGTGCGAGCATTGCAAGAAGAGATTCACAGAGGAATGAATTTTAATGTCAGAGATGAAAGTGAGGATGAAGCCGAAGAAGAATATCAAGAAGGAGAAGTCAAAATTGTGAACCAGGAGGAAGAAAGACTTTTTCGGGCCATTTCTAAGATTGGGAAAAGACCTAAGATTGAGGTTCCTACATTTTCTGGAAATCTTAACCCGGAGGAATTAATCGACTGGATCAATGAATGTGAGGAGTATTTTGAGTATGAAGATGTTGAGGATCCTGATAGGGTCAAATTTGCGAAGGCCAGACTGAAAGGTCATGCGAAGATCTGGTGGCAAGAAATTCAATTGGAGTGAAATAGAAGAGGGAAAGATAAAATCACAAGATGGGATCAGATGGTGGAAAAATTGAAGCGACAGTTCATTCCTGTTGATTATGAGCTTGACCTACTGAAGAAAATGCAAAGTTTGAAGCAAGCAGGAAAATCTGTTCAGGAGTATACAGAGGAGTTCTATCGACTCCTCATCAGAACAGGCCATGCCGAAGCTGATAAGGAGAAAGTTTCCCGATACCTTAATGGGTTAAGGCCAAGCATTCAGGAGGAGTTGAATCTGGTTTGAATGAACAGTATTGAGGAGGCATACCAATTTGCCCTAAAAGTAGAGGAAAAGCTGAACAAGAAGTTCGAGAGCAGACAAAACGGAAGAGGTCGCGGTGGACGATCTAGTGGACGGTCATATGGTGGCCGAAATGAAGATTTGAAAAAGAAGGATGAGGCCAGTAGTAATCAGAATCAGCGAGGAAATAATTCCAATCGCTTCCAGGATCAGAATAATAGAGATCAGAGAGGAAGAGGAAGAGGACAAGGATCTGGAAGAGGTGGCTTTCGTGGAACATGTTTTCACTGTGGAGAAGAAGGTCATAGGGCATTTGAATGTCCTCAGCGCCAAGGCAGAACAGACAGGAGAAATGAAGGCCAGGCCAGAGTTGCACATGTAGATGAAGATGCCAGATCATCAAATTCTGAAGATGCTGAAAGAGGAGAAACGTTGATTAACAGAAGAGTCCTGTTGAGTGGTGAGAATGAACCTGAGCAAAGGAGGAGCCTGTTTCGCACCAGGTGCAAGTGTGAAGGTAAATGTTGTGATGTGATTATTGATAGTGGAAGCACTGACAATTTGGTGTCAGAAGAGATGGTGACAAAGTTGAAGCTCAAGAGATAGAAACACCCACATCCATATCGGATTGCCTGGGTACAGGATGACCACAAGGTCATGGTCAATGAACAATGCCTGGTGAAGTTCAAGATTGGCGGATACCAAGATGAGGTATTGTGTGATATCATATCTATGGATGCATGTCATATGTTGTTGGGTAGACCATGGTAGTTTGACAGATGTGCTGTACACGATGGTCGTGCGAATACCTATTCCCTGACAAAGGATGGAGTGCGGCATAAGCTAAAGCCATTGAAGGAGACTGAAGAAAAGGTATGTGGTAATGCAAGGATAACTTTTGTTGATGGAAGAAATTTCCTAGATGGTATGAGGCATGAGCATGTATGTTTTGCTTTAATTCCAAAAGCTGGTAAAGAGGAAGTAGAAGATGTTCCTATAGAAGTTGCAGATTTGTTGAACGAGTTTTAGGATATTATATCCGATAACGTGCCTGATGGATTACCACCAGTCAGGAAGATCAGTCATCAGATGGACTTGATCTCAGGAGTGAGTTTGCTGAATAAGGCAGCACACAGAATGACACCTACAGAAAGTGAGGAGTTGAACAGACAAGTACATGAGTTGTTATAGAAAGGATTGATTCAAGAGAGTCTGAGTCCCTGTGCTGTACCAGCGGTATTAGCACCAAAGAAGAATGGAGAATGGAGGATGTGTACAGATTCTAGGGCAATAAACAAGATCACGATCAAGTACAGGTTTCCATTACCACGAATGGATGATATTATGGACTGTTTGAGTGGAGCTGTGTATTTTTCAAAGATAGATCTGAAAAGTGGATATCATCAGATTCGGATCAGAGAAGGAGATGAATGGAAGACTGCATTCAAGACAAAGGAAGGACTATATGAGTGGTTAGTCATGCCTTTTGGGCTAACCAATGCACCGAGCACTTTCATGCGGCTCATGAACGAGGTTCTGAAAGGATTTCTGGGTAAGTTTGTCATTGTTTACCTAGATGATATTTTGATTTTTAGCAAGACATTGGAGGAACATATGATGCATATTCGTATGGTATTTGAGAAGTTGAGAGAAGAGAAATTGTTGATTAATTTGAAGAAGTGCAGTTTTGTGAAGAAAGAGTTAGTGTATTTGGGATTCGTAGTTTCAGCAGAAGGTCTGAAAATGGACCCAAAGAAGGTACAGGCTATCCTTGAATGGCCTACTCCAAAAAGTGCTACTGAGGTAAGATCTTTTCATGGTCTAGCTAGCTTTTACAGAAAGTTTATCAGGAATTTTAGTAGTATTTGTGGACCCTTGACTGAAACAATGAGAGGGGATAAAAAAGAGTTTAAGTGGACTAAAGGAGCAGAAAAGAGTTTTCAATTATTGAAATAAAAAGTTACAGAACAACCTGTTTTAGCACTTCCAGATTTTAATAAGGTGTTTCAAGTAGATTGTGATGCTAGTGGTACTACAATAGGAGCTGTTATGAGCCAAGAAGGTAAACCTATTGCTTATTTCAGTGAGAAGTTAAATGATGCCAAGAGGAAGTATTCTGTTTATGATCAGGAATTTTATGCTATAGTTCAGGCATTAAAGAAGTGGAGACATTATCTACTTCCTAAGGAGTTTGTTTTGTATACTGATCATCAAGCTTTGCAATATTTGAATAGTCAAGGAAAATTGAATCAAAGGCATTTGAAATGGGTTGAGTTTTTGCAGAGTTATACATTTGTTTTGAAACATAGGAGTGGAAAGTCTAATAAGGTTGCAGATGCTCTTAGCAGAAGGCAACTATTGCTGACAGAAATACAGATTGAAGTGGTTGGGTTCAAGCAACTCAAGAATTTGTATCCAGAGGATCCTAATTTTGGTGAAGCTTAGAAAGCTTGTACAGAACTTGTTACTCTAGACAGGAAGAAATGGTTTGATTTCATCATCCAGGATGATATGCTATTCAGAGGGAGTCAGTTGTGCATTCCACGAAGTTCTATGAGGGAGAATCTCATCAAGGAGAAGCATAGCGGAGGATTGGCTGGACATTTTGGTCGTGACAAAACCCTTTCTTTGGTTAGTGAAAATTATTGTTGGCCACAGTTGCAGCAAGATGTGAAGAAGTTTGTACAGAGTTGCAGAGTATGTCAGATGGCGAAAGGAGTGACGCAGAATACAGGGTTGTATCAGCCATTACCTGTACCAGAGAAGCCTTGGGAGGATATCAGCATGGACTTTGTTCTTGGTTTACCGAGGACTCAGCGGGGACATGATTCAATTTTTGTGGTGGTTGACAGATTTTCGAAGATGGCACATTTCATTCCCTGTAAGAAGACTAATGATGCTGTTCATGTAGCAGAATTGTTTTTCAGAGTAGTGAGACTTCATGGTTTACCAAAGACCATAGTTTCAGATCGGGACACTAAGTTTGTTGGATATTTTTGGCATACATTATGGAAGAAGTTGAAGACAGATTTGAGGTTTAGTTCATCACATCATCCACAGACTGATGGACAGACAGAGGTGGTGAATAGGAGTTTGGGAAATTTACTGAGATGTTTGGTTGGAGATAAGCCAACAAGATGGGATTTGATTTTACCACAGGCAGAATTTGCATACAATAATTCTGTCAACAGGAGCACTGGTAAATCACCATTCCAGATTATATATGGAAGTAGTCCAAGAAATGCATCTGAGTTGAGAAAGATAGATAAAGGAGAAATAAGTAGTGCTGAAGCTGAGGATTTTGCAGAACACTTGAAGAATATCCATGGGGAGGTGAGGAAGCATATTACCAAGATGAACACATAGTATAAGGCTAAGGCAGATGAGAAAAGGAGGTATAAGGAATTTCAGGTTGGTGATGAAGTCATGGTTTATTTGCAGAAGGAGTGGTTTCCGGTTGGTACATATAACAAGTTGAAAATGAAGAAGTTTGGGCCATGTAAGATACTGAAGAAGCATGATTCAGGAAATGCATATGAGGTAGAATTGCCTAGTGAGCTGAATATTTCACCAGTGTTTAACATTTCAGATTTGACAGAGTATCACGAAGGAGGTGTTGAAGATGAGATCACAGCAGCACAGTGGAGTATTCCAGCAACTAGTTCAGACACTAAGGAGATCGAAGACATACTGGATAGTCATGTTGGTAGAAGCACAAGGAATAGGACATATGAAGAGTATTTGGTCAAATGGAAAGGATGACCTGTAGAAGATTCATCGTGGCTAACAAAGGAGGAGGTTAACCATCTTGGTTTTCCTCTGCACACCTGAGTCGTGACAGGGTCACTTCTCAAATTACCCTGGGTGTCTGATGCAGGAGCATCCTGGGTGTAAGAGCAATCTTGCATCACCCAAAAATATTTCTGTTTTTATATTCAATAAGGGCTATTTTGTGCAGAGCTGCTATTTATGGAAAGTTACTATTTTTGGTATTTTTCGTATGTGCTCAGAATGATCTGATTTCTTTCTTGGAGGTTCACTTTGGTCATATAAGTCTGCCAGTAAAGTTTCATTTCCAGATCAAGTGTATATTGGAAGATATTGAAGATTTTCGGTATTGGCAGCAGGGTACAGAAACTTTGAACTCAGTTTCGAAGGCTTTAGAGGCCCCGGATGAGGTCAAAAATTTGGGTGATGGGCGCTTGCGCCGGTCAAGCCTGTAGAGCGCTTCGTGGCATTTCCGAAATGGGGTTATAGTGGCCGAGCGGGTCAACTGGTGATGACTTATGGTCTTCGGAAGTTGGGCCACCTGAAATGGCGAAAAATAATTTTCTTCAAAATTTCTGTTCGGGTTTCAAAGGGTATCTTGAGCCGACTATGATGTAATGAAATGTAAAATAAAAATAATTCTAAGTTTGGTCGGCCTTATTGGCTAAAATTCTGGAACCTTCCCAGGCGGTGGAAAATTGCCTATATAAGGAAGGCTGTATTATTGTCTTAGGTAGTTCAGAATAGTTCTGGGTAGTAGATCTGGGTAATAGTTCGAGGCTTTATCCTACGGAATATTGTAAGGGAATGCCCATGTGGCTTTGCATATTGTAATTCTGAAAGTTTGTAATTCCACATTTGTGGAGATAATAAGAAGCCAATTTTCTGTTCTTGCATATTGTTGTTGTTTCTCTATTTCTGTTATGTGTTTGTGGTATTAAGGGGAGCACCCTTCATCATCTACGAACAGTGGCACTACCACTATCTCCAGTGGCTAAGGCTGTTGCAAATAGTGGCAGTGCCACTACCGTCAATGGTCAAGGCCATTGCCCTAGTTTGGGAGCCGACCCGCGAGAATAGCCAGTGAAACCCCCCTTAAAAAATAATAAACTTTTCATTTTATTTAATATAAATGTTTGTTTAAATGTTATTTCCTTCCACTTGCGAATTAACAAGGAAGAGATTTATGCTTTCAAATTAAAACAAAACATAACCACTGATTTTTTATTAAAAAAAAAAAACATACACTAGTGGTTAAATAGGTAAAATTTTAAACAAAACTCTATGCCAACACAGGCAGACAATGTAATATAAATATGAAGATTTGTAACACACAATCTCAGTTATATCTTCCACTCTATCATAATGATGAATTCTCTATTGTATAATTGGCATATACACAAAGAATCATTACTAATTCTTCCAATGTACCTCTGTGATAACAAAAGAAGATTTACCTAGCTAAGGCTATAAGAGAACCCTTAATCCTAAATGTTATTACAGAAGCGCATGTAATGATTTTACCTTTTGGCCGATGTTCCTTTGGTTTCTTGGTAGATCTGGATCCTTCCTTTGTTGTAACCCTCTTGTATATACTCAAGAATACATAAGGGTATATACACACTTGTGTGTATATGCACCTATGTATACTTGGGTATATACTGACTTTTGAGTTCATCATCTTCATGACCTTGACCTACAAGCCCTTCAATAATGAAATTAGGGTTTTGGGCCATATTTTATTTGGGCCTAAACCCTAATTTCTAATTAAGGTTAGGGTTGGCAAAGGAGCCATAAGGAATTTCTTATTTAATTTTTGAGTTTGTTTATCTCTAAAAAGTCAGCGAGTAATTAATTATGTGGATCTTTCTTTCTCCTCTTTTATTTGTTTAAAACATGTATTTCTTTTTTTATTAATTACTTGCCTTTTTTATTTTCAAGTTCCCCTATTATTTGGGATTTGAATTGATTCTTTCTTTGGGGCAAAGATGTTATTTAGTTATTTTTATTTTTAGATCATTTATTATTAATTGTTGATATTGGGTCCTTTCCTTTATTTATTTGATGATTGTGTTGATGGAATTTTAATATTGTGATAATATAAAAGATTGATTTAATTGACCCTTATAATTCAACGCACTATTATTCCTCTTGGATAATATTTTATTTAGGAAGGTAATTAATCTTATAATCCCTAGGTGGGACCTAGGTAAGATAGTAGCCCCTAATAATTTATTATTGAACTAATAATCATGACATTATTTTTATGTTTTAAATCACTAGGTTATTATACTTATGAACCCTGAACATTATTCTTATTACAAATTAAACTAAGGGATTTTTAATGTTAATTTATTTAAATCAAGCATTATTGTCTTATTTATGAAGTGATTTGATTTAGGGATTTCTCCCTCATAATCTCTTTATGATTAACCCTAGTTAGGGGTTTCATCAAACTAGTGTAGCTAACGTATAGGGGATGTCGGCAAGCCAGTGCATGCCATGAATCTCCTTGTGAGTTAAGTGTATTGGTTGGTGTTTTGCTTCTTGAGTATTAGTGCACCTTAGTATGAAACCTTGTAGTTAGTGTCCTGTTAAAAAAATTTGTTGTGTGTGTTTTGCCCTAATTTTGGGCATGACAACAAAGTTGCAGTTGAAAAGGTTAGAACATCCGAAGCCCCATCAGATTTCATGGATCAAAGATGAACCTACAATCTTGGGAAGTGAACAATGCTATGTGAATTTGAAAATTGGAAATTATTATGATAAGGTGCTATGTGATATCATGCCTATGGATTATTGTCATATTTTGTTAGGAAGACCTTGGTAATATGATAAACATGCTATATATGATGGGACATTGCATAAATACACTATTTGGGCTGACGGAAGAAGATAAATCTTATTACCTTTGATTGAAGAACCTGTTAGTAATGTTTGTACATCTATGAAAGTTTTCTTGATGGAAGGAAGAAAGTTTGTTACGGATTTGAAGAAGAATGATGTATGTTTTGCTATGATTCCTAACAAACTTAGTAAGAAAACAAAGGATAGTATCCCTAAGGAGATTGATAGGTTACTCACTAAGTATAGTGAGATCATTTTTGATAATGTACCAAATGGTTTTTCACCAAAAATAAGCATTGATCATTGCATGGATCTAATCCCTGGAGCTAGTTTACCGAATAAGGCACCACATTGGTTGACGCCTACTAAGAATAAGGAATTGAACTAACAGATTCAAGAATTGTTGCGGAAAGGTTTAATCTGAGAAAGTTTGAGTCCTTGTGCAGTACCTACTATATTAGCACCTAAGAAGATTGGATAATGGTGAATGTCTACTAATTCTAGAGAAATTAACAAGATAACAGTGAAATATAGGTTTCCTATACCAAGAATGGATGACATAATGGACAGTTTGACTAGAGCAAAGTATTTTACCAAAATTGATTTGAAAAGTGGGTATCATCAGATTAGAATCAGAGAAGGTGATGAGTGGAAGATTATTTTTAAGACAAATGAAGGTTTGTATGAGTGGTTGGTTATGCCTTTTGGTTTAACTAATGCACCGAATACTTTTATGAATTTGATGAATAAAGTTTTTAAGAAATTCTTAGGTAAATTTATGATTGTATACCTTGATGATATTATGATATTCAATAAGACCAGAGAAGAACATTTGTTGCATGTTAAACAAGTATTGCAGATATTGAAAGAAGAAAAGTTGTTGATAAATATGAAAAAGTGTTCATTCATGAAAGAGGAGATTTTTTATTTGGGATTTGTGATTTCAGCTGATGGTTTGAAAATGGATCTTGAAAAGGTTGAAGCTATTTCAAATTGGCCTACACCTGAGAATGCTAGTGAGGTAAGATCATTTCATGGTTTGGCAAGTTTTTACTGAAAGTTCTGATGCAGGAGCATCTTGGGTGTAAGAGCAATCTTGCATCACCCAAAAATATTTCTATTTACTTTTCAATAAGGGCTATCTTGTGCAGAGCTGCTATTTATGAAAATTTACTATTTTTAGTAAGTTGGTCATATGATCTCAGAATGTTTTGATTTCACAGTTGGAGGTTCATCCTAGTCATTTTAGCCTACCATTGCCACATCATCAGTATTGGTGAAGTTATTGAAATTTTTGGGTACAAAATCTTTCAGGTCAATTTTTAAGGCCTTAGATGCTCTAGATCATGATCGACCCCCGGCTGACTGGCACTAGCACATGTCAAGCTTTGTAGATCTCATCATGGTGTTTTCGAAAAGTGGTTACAATAGAAAAATGGAGCTACGGTTAAAAAGTTATGGCCTCCAGAAGTTAGGTTACCTAAAATCATATTTTGTATTTCTTTTGAGCTGACCCTATTGTAAAAATTATGAAAATAAATTAATTCTATGTATAGTCGGCCTTAAGGGCTAAATTTCTAGAACCTTCTCAGGCAATGGAAATTGCCTATGTAAAGAAGGCATGTAGTGTTGTCTAGGCAGTTCTGGGTGGTAGATCTGGGTAATAATTTGAGGCTTTCTCCTACAAAATATTGTAAGGGAATGCCCATGTGGCTTTGCATATTGTAATTCTGAAAGTTTGTAATTCCACATTTCTAGAGATAATAAGAAGCCAAATTTTCTATTCTTGCATATTGTTGTTGTTGTTTCTCTATTTCTATTATGTGGTTACGGTATTAAGGGGAGCACCCTTCATCAAGTGGTATCAGAGTAGGAGTTTTTGAGTGTGTAAACAAATCACTGATTGTGAGGTAGTTTGCACCAGGACCATGGGTTAGAGTTTCTATGTAAACAGATCACCGACTATGAGGCAGTTTGCACAGGACCGTGGTTAGGGTTTCAGTGAGAAGCACGAAAATACCTCCACAAAGGGAACGTGGTGGAAGAGCTATTGTTGTAACACCTGAGGCTAGGGAACTGCAGAGACAAATGCGAGCATTGCAAGAGGAGATTTGTAGAGGAATGAATCTTAATGTCAAAGATGAAAGCAAGGATGAAGCTGAAAAAGAAGATCAAGAAGGAGAAGTCAAAGTTTTGAATCAAGAGGAAGAAAGGCTTTTCCGACCCATTTTCAAGATCAGGAAAAGACCTAAGATCGAGGTTCCTATATTTTTAGGGAATCTTAACCCAGAGGAATTGATCGACTGGATCAATGAATGTGAAGAATATTTTGAGTATGAAGATATTGAGGATCCTGATCGGGTCAAGTTTGTGAAGGCTAGATTGAAAGGTCATGCAAAGATCTGGTGGCAAGAGATTCAATTGGAGTTAAATATAAGAGGGAAAGATAAAATCATAAGATAGGATCAGATGGTGGATAAATTGAAGTGACAGTTCATTCCTATTGATTATGAGCTTGACCTTCTGAAGAAGATGCAATGTTTGAAGCAAGTAGGAAGATTTGTTCAGGAGTATACAGAGGATTTCTATGGAATCCTCATCAGAACAGGCCATGTGGAAGCTGATAAGGAGAAAGTTGTCTATTACCTTAATGGGTTGAGGCCAAGCATTCAAGAGTTGAATTTGGTTCAAATGAACAATATTAAAGAGGCATACCAATTTTTCCTAAAAGTAGAGGAAAAGCTAAACAAGAAGTTCGAAAGCAAACAAAATGGAAGAGGTCACGGTGGACGATCTGGTAGACAGTCATATGGAAGTAGAAATGAAGATCTGAAAAAGAAGGATGAGGCCAATAGCAATCAAAATTAGAGAGGAAACAATTCCAATCATTTCCATGATTAGAACAATAGAGATTAGAGAGGAAGAGGAAGAGGACAAGGTTCAGGAAGAGGAGGCTTCCGTGGAACATGTTTTCACTATGGAGAAGGTCATATGGCATTTGAATGTCCTCAATGCCAAAGAAGGATAGATAAGAGGAATAAAGGCCAGGCCAGAGTGGCACATGTAGATGAAGATGCTAGATGCTCAAATTCTAAAGATGCTAAAAAAGGAGAAATATTGATTAACAGAAGAGTCTTGCTGAGTGGTGAGAATGAACCTAAACAAAGGAGGAGCCTATTTCGCACTAGATGCAAGTGTGAGGGTAAATGTTGTGATGTGATTATTGATAGTGGAAGCACTAACAATTTGGTGTCAGAAGAGATGGTGACAAAGTTGAAGCTCAAGAGACAGAAACACCCACATCCATATCGGATTGCCTGGGTGCAGGATGACCACAAGGTCATGGTCAATGAATAGTGCCTAGTAAAATTCAAGATCGCTGGGTACCAAGATGAGGTACTATGTGATATCATATCTATGGATGCATGTAATATGTTGTTGGGTAGACCATGGTAGTTTGACAAATATGTTGTACATGATGGTCATGTGAATACCTATTTTATGACAAAGGATGGAGTGCGACATAAGCTAAAGCCATTGAAGGAGACCAAAGAAAAAGTATGTGGTAATGCAAGAATAAAATTTGTTGATGGAAGAAAATTCCTAGATGGTATGAGGCATGAGCATGTGTATTTTTCTTTAATTCCAAAAGCTAGTAAAGAGGAAGTAGAGGATGTACCTGTAGAGGTTGCAAATTTGTTGAATGAGTTTCAAGATATTGTATCTGATAATGTACCTGATGGATTGCCACCAGTAAGGAAGATCAGTCATCAGATGGATTTGATTTCAGGAGCCAGTTTTCCAAACAAGACAACACACAGAATGACACCAGTAGAAAGTGAAGAATTGAATAGACAATTACATGAGTTATTACAGAAAGGGTTGATTTGAAAGAGTCTGAGTCCCTATACTGTACTAGTGGTATAAAAGAATATTGACAATGAGGTTACCTACTTTGTAGATACTGATGTCAATGCTTTTAGAGCTGAGGTCACTTTACTTGAGAAGGAGCCTATATTGCCATGTATTACTGAAGAGATAGGTTCTATGTCTATGAAGGGTGATTTGTGGGTGATGTACTTTGATGGTGCTAGTTGCAAAGATGGAGTAGGAGCAGGTATTTTACTCATATCTCCTAGTGGGAACACCTACAAGTTTTCTTTCAAATTGAATTTCTCCTGTACCAATAATATAACAGAGTATGAAGCATTATTACTAGGATTGAGATTGGCACACAAGTATGGAATTAAGTGTATAAAAGTTATTGGGGACTCTGAGTTAGTGGTGTCCTAAATAAGATCAGTATATGCTTCAAAGAAAAAAAGGTTGAGGCAATATAGGAATGTTGTGTGGGATATGATTGAGCATTTTAATGCCTTCAATATTGCATGGAAGGATAGAAGTAATAACAAGAAGGCTGATCTGTTGGCCAATATAGAAATCAATCTTGGTGACATTACTTTTGTTGGCCTCTCTAAAGTTGAAATTTAGACTAGGCCTAGTATACCAGATAATGTTGAGAACTGGAAAGTTTTTGAAGATGACCAAGATATCTTGAGATTTATGAACTATGAAGACCAATATCATGGTCAAGAGTTAGATTGTTTAGCCTTGGTTGAGATTGCAGAAGGAAAAGAGGTTGTCCTTGGTAATGGAGTCCTACAACTTAAGACTAACAAGGTTCCCAAGGGACTTGTTGTTCTTGAAAATATATTTGATAATCAGGAAAAAGTTCAGATAGGTGCTAAAAGGGAAGAACAAATGAATCTAGAAGAAATAAATCTTGGTACACAAGAAGCAGCTAAGAAGGTTTACATTGGCAGAGAAATGTCTCACAAGGTAAGGAGGTCCTTGATTGAGTTATTAAGAAAATTTAGGCATGTTTTTGCATGGTCATATGATGACCTAAAGGTTTATAGAGAAAACTTGTTCCAGCATATTATTCCTTTGAAAGAAGATGCCAAACCCCTTAGGAAAAAACAAAGGCCTATAAATCCTACCTTAGCACCTAAAATGTAGGAAGAATTAATGAAGCTAAGAGATGCTAGAATTATAAAGCCTATTAGGCATTCTTCTTGGGTGTCAAATTTGGTTCCTGTCAGGAAGAAGAATGGAGACATTAGACTATGTGTCGATTTTAGAAATTTAAATGTCTTTTCTCTAAAGGATAACTATTGTCTGCTTGATATGGAGGCTATGCTGCAAAGAGTGACCGGATCTGAATTAATGTCTATGATGGATGGTTTCTCTGGTTATAATCAAGTAATTGTGAAAGAATCTGAACAATTTAAGACAACTTTTACTACACCTTGGGGGACATATGTTTATGTGAGAATGCCTTTTGGTCTCACAAATGCTGGTGCAACTTTTCAAAGGGCAATGGATGTTGCCTTTGCAAATTTTATAGATGATTTCCTTGTTGTTTATCAGGATGATTTAACTGCATATTCCAAGAAGGTAGAGGATCATTTCTTTCATTTGGAGAAGATATTTGTGAAAGCTTTGGAATATGACATTTCATTAAATCCAAGGAAATGTGCATTTGGTGTCACTGAGGGTAAGTTGCTTGGCCACTTGGTTGGAAAGAAAGAAGTAAGAATTGATCAAGAAAGGGTGGAAACTATTGAAAAAATCCCTAAACCAAAGAATATTAAAGGAATTCAATCTTTCTTTGGCTAGGTAAATTTCTTGAGAAGATTTGTTACAAATTTTGCTAAAGTTACTAGCCCAATATCCAAGATGTTGAAGAAAGGATTAGAGATCAAGTGGGAAGGTGAGCCTGATGAAGCTTTCAAGAATATCAAGAAGGCTATTAAAGATGCAACTATGCTCAAGGCACCTGATTACAATATCCCAATGCATATCTTTTCCTTTGCATCTTTTCATACTGTTGCTACAGTTTTGTTGCAGAAAAATAATGAAGGCTATGAGCAGCCTATTGCATTTTTAAGTAAATCTTTGCAAGCTGCTAAAATGAAATATAATATCAATGAAAAAAAGCATATGAATTGGTGAAGGTTGTCAAGGCTTTTAGATGCTATCTAATGGGAGCAATTTTGATTGCTTTTGTGCCAAGTGCTGCAATAAAAGATATTTTTTGACAGCAGGAGGTGTTTGGGAGAAGATGTAGATGGATAAATAGAATTCAAGAATTCAATATTGATATCCAAATGACCAAATTGGTCAGAGGACAAGGATTGGCAAAACTAATGTATCAATCCAATCTTGATGCAAACCAGATAAACTAGACAGAGATTGATTATACTTGTGATATGGATGATTGTATTTGATATCAAGATGTTGTCTACTACTTGAGAAATATGAAATGCCTAGCAGAAATGGATTATAATAAGAAGAGGACTTTGAAGCTATAGGCCATCAAGTATGTGATTATAAAATACAAATTATATAGGAAAAATTTAGATTGCATACTTTTAAAATGTGTTGATGAAAATTAGGCTGACAAGTTGTTAAAAGAAATGCATGAGGGAGTTTGTGGAGGGCATTACATGGGTAAAACCACTACTCAAAAAATCTTGAGAGTAGGATTCTGGTGGCCCACAATCTTCAAAGATGCAAAGCAACTGGTGAGAAAGTGTGATGCTTGTTAAAGATTCTCTAGTAAGCTTAAATTTTCAGGCAATGTGCCCTTGAGGCCAGTAGAAGTGTAAGCTCCATTCCAACAATGGGAAATTGATTTCATAGGAGAAATACCAAATAAGTTGATGAAGGGTGATCCCCTTAATACCACAAACACATAACAGATATAGAGAAACAACAACAATATGCAAGAACAGAAAATTGGCTTCTTATTATCTCCACAAATGTGGAATTACAAACTTTCAGAATTACAATATGCAAAGCCACATGGGCATTCCCTTACAATATTTTGTAGGACAAAGCCTTGAACTATTACCCAGATCTACTACCCAGAACTATTCTGAAATGCCTAAGACAATAATACAGCCTTCCTTATATAGGCAACTTTCCACCGCCTGGGAAGGTTCCAGAATTTTAGCCAATAAGGCTGACCAAACTTAGAATTATTTTATTTTACATTTTATTACATCATAGTCGGCTCAAGATAACCTTTGAAACCCAAACAAAAATTTTGAAGAAAATTATTTTTCGCCATTTCCGGTGACCCAACTTCCGAAGACCATAAGTCATCACCAGTTGACTCGATCGGCTATTATAACCCCATTTTGAAAATGCCACGAAGCGCTCTACAGCCCTAACCCGCGCAAGCACCCGTCACCCAAATTCTTGACCTCATTCAGGGCCTCTAAAGCCTTCAAAACAGAGTTCAAAGTTTCTGTACCCTGCTACCAATACCGAAAATCTTCAATATCTTCCAATATACACTTGATCTGGCAATGAAACTTTACTGGCAGACTTATATGACCAACATGAACCTCCAAGAAAGAAATCAGATCATTCTGAGCACATACAAAAATTACCAAAAATAGTAACTTTCCATAAATAGCAGCTCTGCACAAAATAGCCCTTATTGAAAATAAAAATAGAAATATTTTTGGGTGATGCAAGATTGCTCTTACACCTAGGATGCTCCTGCATCAGACACCCGGGGTAATTTGAGAAGTGACCCTGTCACGACTCAGGTGTGCAAAGGGAAACCAAGATGGTTAACCTCCTCCTTTGTTAGCCATGATGAATCTTCAACAGGTCATCCTTTTCATTTGACCAAATACTCTTCATATGTCCTATTCCTTGTGCTTCTGCCAACACGACTGTCCAGTATGTCTTCAATCTCCTTGATATCTGAACTAGTTGCTGGAATACTCCACTGTACTGCTGTGATCTCATCTTCAACACCTCCTTCATGATACTCTGTCAGATCTGAAATGTTAAACACTGGTGAAATATTTAGCTCAGTAGGCAATTCTACCTCATATGCGTTTCCTGAATCATGTTTCTTCAGTATCCTACATGGTCCAAACTTCTTCATTTTTAGCTTGTTATTGTGTGTGTGAAAATTGTACCTGATCTGTAGACACAACACTCAGTAAAATATTAGAGGTTAGCTATAATAAAAATCATGCAAAATTGAAAGCTATCTAACCAAGTGATTTACTGCCTTCTAGTAGGTGCAAGATTAATGTTCTCAGATTGTAATCGAGATCAGTGACCTAGACGACACCTAAATGAAGGATTTGAATGCAAAAGATGGATATGAAATTGAATGCAATTAATCTATATTTTTGATATTTTCTATGCAATAAAGAATGAATTAAAAACTGATATGAAATCTATGCTAAATGAAATTGATATGCTATGCTAATCTAGAAATGATATGAAATATGAATCTAAATGAATGCAAAAAAAAAAAAAGATTGATCTCACAAAGATGTCAATTCGCAAGAGCTTTGATTCTTCAATTCCAATTCTCCAGCGTGATTGTGCAAAATATGAGATGATTTTTGAAGAGCTAAAGCCTTAATTTATAGAAATTCAGGGCTTTGGAGGTGCATGGAAGAAAGCCATAAATCACTCAAATAACTCAGCTTGATTTTTGAGTTATTTTTAAATAAAAGATAATTAAGTCACAAAAACATGCAAAAGCTAAGTTTTAACTCAAAATAGAGTTTAGCTTTAATTGATAATTGATAGTTGTTTGCTTTTATGATTGTGCATGTTTTATTTATGAATTAATTTAATAATAAAGTGATTTATTTCCAACTTAACTGCTTTTAAAAATAAAACAATTGATTTATGGGTTAATCAATTATTTAATCAAACTTTTATTAAAAACTATATTATTAAATAATGACAACTTGCTTTAATTAACTAAATAAGAATTTAATCAATTATTCATATGATATTAGATTTATTGTCAAAATTAAATAATACAATTAATAATAGATATAATTAAATTTAATTACACAATTAAGTGGCAAATATTAAATCTAATTAATTAAATATGAAAATATTCAATTAATCAAACTTTAGGACAAATGTGATTTATCGGCAAATAATCATTAAATTAAAGATAATTAAGATAATTAAGAATATTACTAGGAATATTCCCCGATGCAAAATTTAAGATAATCAATTATGATTCGATGATGTTTAGATGTGCCTTAGGTTAGGACTTTGATGTCGATTTTGTTTGATTTGTCGATGTAGGAGGTTAATGAACTTATAGCCCAATTTTGGGATATTACATTTTGCCCCTCTTTGAATTACTGTGTGAAGCGCAGTGGTTCAAAGATAGTCTGTGTTTGATAGAGATATGAAACTGATTCGAAAGATAAACCGATCTCAAGATAGAAACTGATTGAGAGATATTGAGATAGGAGGTCCTGAATGACCAGAGATAATGTTCACTATAGCAGAAAATGAACTTATGATTGTGAAAAAGTATCCAAAACACCTGATTCCAAACCTTAGGATTGCAAAGAAGTGAGTGACCCATTCTAGACTTGATTGTCTTAGCAGAACTAGCAAGTATCACATCCAAACCTTTCAGTTGCCGAAGAACCAAGGAAAGAACACTATGATCTGATGGTTGCAAAAACTGATACAGATTACAAGATTAAGAGAATACCAGATTGATATGGATCGATGAATTTGATATGCCCCAAGTGATGATAGATTTACCTCGAGCGATGAGGACTTTTGACGTATCAGCGACTAGACGTGATTGTTGTCTTGATCACTGATGAAAGATATTGATAGACTTGATTGACAGATTTTGAATGATGTTCAATACCATGCTCCCTTCGGGATGAAAATTGAAATCTGACAAGAAAAGTCAGCGTTGATAGTTTAGAAGCATGTTAATTGATTTGAAAAGTGGTTATACATGTCCGAGAATGCATTCTGCATCATTTGGAGGTCCTGGAGACCGAATTTGACTAGGTTTGACCATGAGTTGACAATGGTTGACCAAGTTGAAATTTTGATAGTGTGATGTAAGATAATCAGTTAGGTTGAATACTAGATTTCTGTGATGATTGAAGGTTGATTATGTAAGCAATTAATAATATGAATGATCTCAGATTTGAATTTTGATCCCGAAAAAGGATTCTACTTGCTATTTCATTGGAGGAACCTTCGTGTGAGATTTAGCTCTTGTTAGATTTGAAGATGCGATTTGAAAAATTATTTAAGCATTGAAGTTCATTTAATCATTGTGAGATCATGCAAACATGCAAAATGCAATGAGACATGCAAAATGAAATGCAACCTAAGACCTAGGACCTAGTCACTGATCATATGTCGATTTGTTATCATCATTGAACTTTTAGGTAACCAGATAAATCAATACAATGCCCACTAGCTACGAAACCATAGACATATGAATATCGATTTGTATGTGCAAGAATCAATACAACACCCACTGGTTATACAACCATGGACATATGAATATTGATTTTATTTTCAAAATGTCAGAGTAGATATAAGCACCAAGGCACAAACGCCAGGATGACCTGAATATCATGTCCATTTTGATATAGCAATTTGTATAAGCATCAAAATATAAATGTCGTGATGACCTGAATATGCTTTGCATTGCAAACACATCAAACAGTCAAGAGATCATTCTAAATCCAATGTGAATTACCTGTAGTGACCCTTTATCGTTCACATCCTTAGGGAAGATTGCATTCCACAGTAGGAGAAAGAACTTACTCAAAAAGACAATAGTTAGATCAAACTTCCTTGAATTTTCTGGGTATCAATGGTCAAGGTATGCATGGCCATCCAATTTGAGATAGAGGCTCTTACAGTCAGACACCATTTCAATCCAGAATTTCCAAAGTTATTAGATTTCACATACGAGCAAAAAACAAAGAAAAGATTATGCCCCCAGTCATCACTCTTTAAATCCTAAAAAGGACATCATCGAAGAGCTCGAAGGGACACAATATGCAAAAATCTCAATGCGAATTAGTAAGCCTACAAGGAGATAAAAGCATGAAAAGCACAGATTGTTTTCAGTTGAGTTTTGATGTTTGATTGTTGTTGATGCAAAATCCTTTCTGGAGATGAGACTGACTGACTGACTCAACTTGAAGCTTCAAAGGACTCTGAGTGGATATGACATGTCTAAGATATATTGGAGGCTATAGGATATGACATTGATTGCCCCCAAGTTTGAATATTGATAGGATACAGATGCGCAAGTTGATTGGTGTACAGACTGACTTATTGAAACTAGGATATGCAGAAATAAACTGGGAGATATGTACAAACTAAAACAAAACTGAAAGCTGGGAAAGACCAAGATTGTGCTGATAGATGGAGCATATTGGAACAAGTGGCACCTGTTTGCCAGGTTTTCACCATCTTGGTAGAGATTCTATTTTTGCTACCAAGGCGCCTGTTTCCAAGTTTTCACCAAGGCACTTTTTCTTCTTTTTCATTTATTTTTTTTTTGTATTTTTTTATTTTTTCAATTTTTTTGTACTTTTGATTTTTTTAAATTTTTTTGTACTTTTGATATTTTTTTGATTTTTTTGCGAATCATCAAGGCGCCTATTGCTAGGTTTTCACCAAGATGTTTATTTTTTCAGGACTTTTTCTGATTTTTAAGATTTTTTCAGGACATTTACCAAGCATTGAATGCCTTAGGCATAGAATTTCTTCAGATGGAGAACGTTGATTGATTCTCAGAGATGTTCTCCTTCAATTGTTAAGAGTTGATAGGCACCAGAGCTAAAAGTAGTAGTGATAAAAAAGGGACCCAGCCAATTGGGTTTGAACTTCCCCTTGCGTTCTCGATGTGATTGATTTTTAAGATTTTCTCTCAACACTAGATCGCCAACCTGAAATTCTCTATGTCTGACTTTCTTGTTGTAGCCTCTAGACATTCTTTTCTGATACACTCTGAGATGATCATACGCTGCTTGTCTGTGCTCATCTAGTAGTTCAAGTTCTTGTAACCTTGACACTCTGTAGTCTTCATCAGTGACAAGTCCATGCATTCTAATCTTGAGTGATGGGATTTCAACCTCAATAGGCAGTACCGCTTCAGACCCATAAACTAAAGTGAAAGGTGTAGCCCCTATAGGCATTCTGATACTATTCCTATAGGCCCATAGAGCTGGATTAATCATGAGATACTTTTTCTGATACTTGTGCTGATACTGGTTCTGATACTGATTTTGATAATTGTTCTGATACTAGTTCTGATACTAGTTCTGATACTAATTCTGATACTGATTCTGATAATTATTCTGATACTTGTTCTGATACTGATTCTGATACTTGTTTTGATACTTGGTATACTTGATAGAATCTTTTTCCATTTGCAAACTCCCAAGCAAGATCATATCATGCAGTCCCAATGTCTAGCAAGGTGGAGAACAAGAGGGATTGGCAAGCTGGTGGAAGAGATGGAAGACAAGAGAATGAAAGCTAATGAACGGAAGAAATCCTCAAGGGAAAACTCCTCAAGAATACTCAAGCTAGAGAAAAATCGTCATGTAAAGCACATTTGGATAAGTAATGAAAGGCTAGCATAGGATAAGTCACAAAAGCATAGTGCCAGAGCAAGATAGGATGCAATCCAAAGGAGTAGACATGTCAAGAGGCTTCATAGCACCGTGTTTTACTCTTTCTTTCTTAGATCAAGACCAAAGGGGAAAAGGATAGCGACAGGTGAAAATGAATGAAGGAAAATAAATATGAAGGCTAAATAGGAAGGGATTGAAAGCAAGATCATCATCAGACAACTCACAAAATAGCCAAATGTTCGTGTATAGATCAACATTGTCAAGATCAAAGAGAGAAGATGGAATGGATGAAATATGTAGAAGAACTACGCATGATGCCTGATTGCCAGGTTTTCATCATGGTACTTATCCAAGGTGCCACAAGGAAGTGGTTTTCACCATAGGATGAATTTATTTCTCTTTACTTTTGCTACCAAGGTGCCTGTTTCCAGGTTTTCACCAAGGCACATTTTCAATTTTATTTTTTTTTCTTTTTCTTTTTTTTTTCATTTTTTTTTTTTGGAAGAAGGCAAGCTTTTTAGATAATGCTCCTTGAAAGGATAAACCATGATATACCAAAGATTCAAATGATATTCTCAAAGATGCTGATAGGGAAAGGGAGATGGAAGAGAAAAATGGAGGATAAGGTTTTATGTAAAGCGAGTGAGGTTGGAAGATAGGAGGAATAGGAAAATGAGAAAAAAAGATAGAAGGTAGAAGGATAATGAATGGAAGGATTGTGAAAGAGTAGATGGAAAGGAAGGCAAGATCAATGTAAACACACACCTTGAAGGGTGGCGAGAGGGTGGAGGAAACGTGAATGAAAGAATATGTGAAGGAATATGGCGAATGGATAGCAGAGGTTGAGGTTTGGGCGCATGAAATGGAGGAATATTTTTGGAAGGAAATGAAGTGGAAGCTTTTGGAAGCTTGAATGTTAATTTTACTTTTTTCTCAACACCAGACTCTTTCAAGAGAGACTTTGGAATCCATATAGCTGTAGGCTTTTTATTTCCTTTTGATGATTTAGAGATAATATCTTCAATGATGGATTTTGGAACCCATACTTGTCTTGTAGTTTTTTTCTTAGATATTTCTTTTGACTTTATGCTTCCATGTCTATGAGTGGAGACATGGTGATATTATTTTTTTGATGGATTCTTGTATTGCTTCTTTTTCTTGTATTGAACATTCAAGTTACTTCCAAAAGACTTGGGATTTGTGGAAGAGGGAGGATACGACTGGTTTAGATGGGTGGGTGGATGAAAAGGATTCAAGGGTATGCATCTATGTTGATCTTGAGGAAAGATGGGAGATGGAGGTATGTAAGGACCCAAGATGGATGGTGAATTAGGAGAGTTAGGAGGGGAAAGTGAAGGGACATAAGGACCCAAGATGGAAGGAAGGCATGAAGATCTATGTAGTGGTGGAAGAGGTCCAAGGATGGAAGTGGAAGACGCAAAAGGATAATCAATAAGTTCATCATCATCTATGTGACAACCAAGGATATCAGCATCTTTAGAGTGAGCATTAAGATCTTCAATAGAATCATCGACATCTTGAATATGAGCACCTTCTTTGATAGGATTGTTCAAAGCTTGCAAAGACTTAGGAAGAGTAGAAAGTGGAAGTGAACATGGAGTGGTAGAATAAGAAGATGGAAGACTTTGATCTTGACAAGGATCTTTGGATAGCACCAGCGCATAATTTGTCTCTTGATTTTCAATAGGCTTAACATTGGAAGTAACAACACCATTTTCAATAACCTTAATGGAAGTATCATCTTTGAAAAGTGCAAGCGTAGTAAGGTCATTTTGATTGTCAATAAGCTCATTAGTGTAAGTAGTAGCTTGATCTTGCTTAGGCGAAGACTTAAGACATGGTGAAATGCATTGGAAAGGGTGTGCAGGATCAAAAGAACCATGGAATGGATAAGAGACATCAGGAAAAGGAGTGGATGACATGGAGGGTTCTTGATCTTGATCTTTCTTTATGTTCTTTACTTTATCATTTTTAGAGTCCTCTTGACATGGAGCCACTTCTAAGGACAAGGAAGCATGTTGGGATTGTATGGATGACTTTGGAAGAGATGGTGGAGTACTAGCTGAAGTAGGGATTATAGCATATGAAGGCTTAGGCTCTTTAGATTTATCATTATTGAAAGTCTTTGCAGCCAAGTGAAGGTTAGCTTGAGTTTCTTTAAGAGGTAGCCCTGGGGGATAACTATAGGGAACCACATGAAAAGTATCAGGGCTTATGTCAGATGAAGGTTCTGTGAAAGATTTGAAAGACTTGGAAGCTTTAGGAAATGTATGGGTATTGGAGGAAGTAGGGGATGGAAGGGAACCATCACAAGAAAAAGGTCCAACATTAACATGATCTTGCTTGAGAGTGTAATCTTTATTTTCAGCCTGAGAGTTCTTAGAGGAGAGATCCTTATAGTATGCATGTTTATAATCAGCATGGTAAACTTTCTCTTCCTCAAGTGAAACAGATGGATCATCTAGGTATTGTGCATAGAAATCATCAAAGTCTCTTTGATAATCAGAATCATATGGATCACTCTCCTGATCTATCCAATGTGATGGCCCATTTTTAGTAAGCAGGAATGGATGAGGAGGAGGACTCTTAGGAACAGAGGTGTCATAGGTATCATTACATTGTCTGTTGTAATAGTCATCATAGTCTTCAAAGCTAGATGTGTCACTCTCCATGGAAGAGGTATCATATTGCTCAATTTTTTTCCAGGGGCATGGTGACATGTACAAGTCTTTATCAAATGGAAAAGAGTATAGAGATTCCATGGATAACTTTTTAGATTCCTTCTCTTTCTCAAGTTTGTCAAGTTGGACTTGCATAGCTTGTAGCTGCTTCATCATAGCGGCGATCAGAAGTTCTTCCTCATGTGTACTATTTCTTTGAGACATGTGTACTGATTTTCAATAGCTACTACTCTGTTCTTGACACAATGATATTTTTGACAGATTCTGGAACTAGGCTGGAAACATTGGATATCTTGCAATTTGACAATTTCTGACAACTCTCTCAAATTTTTCCAAACGACACTCTGCAGACTCGCACGACACTGGGTAGTCTATGAAATGATAGTTGCTAAACTTATACGACTGTTGGGTAATATTGAAATGACACTTGACAAAACTCGTATGACTTTTGACTTCTTGAAATGACTTTTGACTCCAGAAAGAACTTTACGTCAATTTTTGCAAAATTTAAGGTTTTCAATTTTGGATTGTTTGCAAATTGTACTATCCAAATTTTGAAGGTTATACCAGATTTGATCATTTTTAATAGCCAAGTAGATAAATAAGTACGCAGAATAGCAAGCAAGTGATTCCAAGCACGTCTGAAAACAATGAACAAGGGCAAAAGCAACCTTGCGCATGAACAATCAAGTGACCAAATTGTGCTAATCCCTGAGAGTACTAATTGTGTATGTTCTAAAAAATTTTGCAATAACACACATATACCTAAGAATGAAAAATTGGCCTCTCTAGGGTTTTTTAGTAATGGTTTGACTCTGCAACTTTTATGATTCAAAGGGGTGAACTCCAATCCCGGTGCACCAGGGTTTTGACACAATCTGAGAACTTAATCTTCAAGAGCTACTAGGGAGATCTGACAACCCAACAATGAACCATACCCGTGGAGATTTCTTCCACAAGGACATTTATATAGCGGCTATCACTACCATGGTGAAAATGACTATTACCGCTTGAGGTTCCGTCAACGCAGTTTGCCCTGTGATGGGATTGTCTGCTACAGTTAGCCCTCTCTAAAGATGACTCACAATAGTATACCACAAGGGGACTTGGCTCCAGATTTAAGGTTTTGACACCTCTTCACTTTTAACCCAAACAAAGCAAGCAGATTAATCCGACACGCTAAGACAAAGTTTTGTTCCACCAAGGTCTGTGATATCAACTCCACATGATCTATCAACCTCTCCGGGGAGAGAATGTATCAATCAATAAGAGAAGACGCACTAACCAATTTTGATTCACCAAAGCTCATGATATCAACCCCACGTGATCTATCAACCTCTCCGGAGAGAGAATGTGTTGATCAATAAGAGAAGACGCACTAACCAAGCTGAATGTGAAATGCACTAAGTATCCTCCCTACCTACAAGGATTCCATCATCAAGGAAGGATTTCTCTAGGAATCCAATCTCTCAAGAATCACGAATAGTGTTCATAGGGCCTAATTACTATGTGAGCATAGATGTATGTTCTGAAAGCAAATCTACCAAAAGCATCCAAAAAGTAGAAAGAGGAACACTTAAAGTTTAAAGTGAATATGAGATGAGTCCACAAGGTGGAACACTTAACACCTCACACAAGCTGAAAATGAGTCCCCAACTTAGAAAACAAGTGAGTTCCTAAAAGCACAAAAGGGTTGCCAAGTGGAACACTTAACGCTTCTGTCCTGTTGACCCCTCCCCTTTATGGTGCTGAGATTGCAACCACGGGGTGGAAATGAGGGGCCGGCGGATTAGCGAGTCCAATAACCCAAGATAGCAATCAAGATCAATCACAAGTATTCTAAGACTACTTAATGAATCCTTAAGGGTTCACAACCTAGTATCAATTATGCAAGTGTGTAGAAATAGATCAAAAGCATGAAAAGATGCACACAAGCTTGACACATAAGAGATTTATTTTAAGTCCCAAATCAAAATATTATTAGATGAAGGAGAATACCTGGGATCCTCGCAACGTGCTTAGTAGATTTTACTTGATTTTTAGCAATTTTTGTTGAGCTTTTCCATGCAAGCAAGTGACGAACTCTCCAACAAGTAAACAAGCAAACAAGATATGCAAAATATATTCAACTTATGAAAACCATAGGGTTAGCTCTAAAAATAAATTATTATTAGTAATAATAACCAGCAATTAACCCAAATGACAACTCATATCATTCATTGGACCATGTAAAAAAATAAGTGCATACCCATCACAAAATTTTATTTTTTTTTTGCTGCATTTGACCTAGTCAACAAGATCTAATTTTTTTTGATATGATTTTGGCCACAAAAATAGAAATTTAGAATAGAGACCCCTACTAAAAAATAGAGAGCTTTCCAAAAATGCAAAAATTTTAAAATTTTTGTTTCATTTGTGCCCTAGAGACCTATTTTATCAAAATAGACCAGTTTTTGTAAATTGACTATTTGAGCTATGATATCATGTCCAAATTTAAAACACAAAGAATGGACCCCCTATGGAATTTAAAGAGATTTCTGAAAATATAAAAATTTCTGAAAAATATGCTCATTTGCATCAGATATTAATTTTTTCTATAATTTCAAGAAAAAAATTATTAAAAATTCAAAACATCTTAGAAAATTCTAAATTATTTACTGTAGCTTCCTTGACATGTCGCCAACTTGTAAAAAAAAATTTAGACCAAAATTTTAAGCCGTTTGGGAGATAAAATTAAATCTTTGAAATTTTGGGGGTTTTAGCTCCCAAAAAACTCAAAACCAGCATGCAAAGGTGGGTTGCCCCACGGTGGGCGCCAGAAATGTGTGTGTAAAAATTGTACCTGATCTATAGACACAACACTCAGTAAAACATTAGAGGTTAGCTATAGTAAAAATCGTGCAAAATTGAAAGCTATCTAACCAAGCGATTTACTGCCTTTTAGTATATGCGAGATTAATGTTCTCAGATTGTAATCGAGATCAGTGACCTAGACGACACCTAAATGAATGATTTGAATGCAAAAGATGGATATTAAATTGAATGCAATTAATCTATATTTTTCATATTTTCTATGCAATAAAGAATGAATTAAAAACTGATATGAAATCTATGCTAAATGAAATTGATATGCTATGCTAATCTAGAAATGATATGAAATATGAATCTAAATGAATGCAAAAAAAAAAAAAGATTGATCTCACAAAGATGTCGATTCGCAAGAGCTTTGATTCTTCAATTCCAATTCTCCAGCGTGATTGTGCAAAATATGAGATGATTTGTGAAGAGCTAAAGTCTTAATTTATAGAAATCCAGGGCTTTGGAGGTGCATGGAAGAAAGCCATAAATCACTCAAATAACTCAGCTTGATTTTTGAGTTATTTTTAAATAAAAGATAATTAAGTCACAAAAACATGCAAAAGCTAAGTTTTAACTCAAAATAGAGTTTAGCTTTAATTGATAATTGATAGTTGTTTGCTTTTATGATTGTGCATGTTTTATTTATGAATTAATTTAATAATAAAGTGATTTATTTCCAACTTAACTGCTTTTAAAAATAAAACAATTGATTTATGGGTTAATCAATTATTTAATCAAACTTTTATTAAAAACTATATTATTAAATAATGACAACTTGCTTTAATTAATTAAATAAAAATTTAATCAATTATTCATATGATATTAGATTTATTGTCAAAATTAAATAATACAATTAATAATAGATATAATTAAATTTAATTACATAATTAAGTGGCAAATATTAAATCTAATTAATTAAATATGAAAATATTCAATTAATCAAACTTTAGGATAAATGTGATTTATCGCCAAATAATCATTAAATTAAAGATAATTAAGATAATTAGAAATATTACTAGGAATATTCCCCGATGCAAAATTTAAGATAATCAATTATGATTCGATGATGTTTAGATGTGCCTTAGGTTAGGACTTTGATGTCGATTTTGTTCGATTTGTCGATGTAGGAGGTTAATGAACTTATAGCCCATTTTTGGGATATTACAGTTATATGTACCAACTGGAAATTGCTCCTTCCACAAATGAACCATGACTTCATCACCAACTTGAAATTTCTTATACCTCCTTTTCTCATCTGCCTTAGCCTTATACTGTGCATTCATCTTTGTAATATGCTTCCTCACCTCCCCATGGATGTTCTTCAAGTGTTCTGCAAAATCCTCAGCTTCAGCACTACTTATTTCTCCTTTATCTATCTTCCTCAATTCAGATGCATTTCTTGGACTACTTCCATATACAATCTGGAATGGTGATTTACCAGTGCTTCTATTGACAGAATTATTGTATGCAAATTCTGCCTGTGGTAAAATCAAATCCCATCCTATTGGCTTATCTCCAACCAAACATCTCAGCAAATTTCCCAAACTTCTATTCACCACCTCTGTCTGTCCATTAGTCTGTGGATGATGTGATGAACTGAACTTCAAATCCGTCTTCAACTTCTTCCACAATGTACGCCAGAAATATCCAACAAACTTAGTGTCCCGATCTGAAACTATGGTCTTTGGCAAACCATGAAGTCTCACTACTTCTCTAAAAAACAATTCTGCTACATGAACAACATCATTAGTCTTCTTGCAGGGAATGAAATGTGCCATCTTTGAAAATCTGTCAACCACCACAAAAATTGAATCATGTCCCCACTTAGTCATCGGTAAACCAAGAACAAAGTCCATGCTGATATCCTCCCAAGGCTTCTCTGGTACAGGTAATGGCTGATACAACCTTGTATTCTGCTTCACTCCTTTCGCCATCTGACATACTTTGCAACTCTGTACAAACTTCTTCACATCTTGCTGCAACTGTGGCCAATAATAATTCTCACTAACCAAAGAAAGGGTTTTATCATGACCAAAATGTCCAGCCAATCCTCCACTATGCTTCTCCTTGATGAGATTCTCCCTCATAGAACTTCATGGAATGTGCAACTGACTCCATCTGAATAGCATATCATCCTAGATGATGAAATCCAACCATTCATCCTGTCTAGAGTAACAGGTTCTGTACAAGCTTTCCAAGCTTCACCAAAATCAGGATCCTCTGGATACAAATTCTTGAGTTCCTTGAACCCAACCACTTCAATCTGCATTTCTGTCAGCAATAGTTGCCTTCTGCTAAGAGCATCCACAACCCTATTAGACTTTCCACTCCTATGTTTCAAAACAAATGTATAACTCTGCAAAAACTCAACCCATTTCAAATGCCTCTGATTCAACTTTCCTTGACTATTCAAATATTACAAAGCTTGATGATCGGTATACAAAACAAACTCCTTAAGAAGTAGATAATGTCTCCACTTCTTTAATGCCCGAACTATAGCATAAAATTCCTGATCATAAATAGAATATTTCCTCTTGGCATCATTTAACTTCTCACTGAAATAAGCAATAGGTTTACCTTCTTGGCTCATAACAGCTCCTATTGCAGTACCACTAGCATCACAATCTACTTGAAACACCTTATTAAAATCTGAAAGTGCTAAAACAGGTTGTTCTGTAACTTTTTGTTTCAATAATTGAAAACTCTTTTCTGCCCCATTAGTCCACTTAAACTCTTTTCTATCCCCTCTCATTATTTCAGTCAAGGGTCCACAAATACTGCTAAAATTTCTGATAAACTTTCTATAAAAGCTAGCTAAACTATGAAAAGATCTTACCTCAGTAGCACTCCTTGGAGTAGGCCATTCAAGGATAGCCTGTACCTTCTCTGGGTCCATTTTTAGACCTTCTGCTGAAATTACAAATCCCAAATACACTAACTCTTTCTTCACAAAACTGCACTTCTTCAAATTAATCAACAATTTCTCATCTCTCAACTTCTCAAACACCATACGAATATGCATCATATGTTCCTCCAATGTCGTGCTAAAAATCAAAATATCATCTAGGTAAACAATGACAAACTTACCCAAAAATTCTTTCAGAACCTCGTTCATGAGCCGCATGAAAGTGCTCGGTGCACTGGTTAGCCCAAAAGGCATGACTAACCACTCATATAGTCCTTCCTTTGTCTTGAAGGCAGTCTTCCATTCATCTCCTTCTCTGATTTGAATCTGATGATATCCACTCTTCAGATCTATCTTTGAGAAATACACAGCTCCACTCAAACAGTCCATAATATCATCCATTCATGGTAATGGAAACCTGTACTTGATTATGATCTTGTTTATTACCCTAGAATCTGTACACATCCTCCACTCTCGATTCTTCTTTGGTGCTAATACCGCTGGTACAGCACAGGGACTCAAACTCTCACGGATCAATCCTTTCTATAACAGTTCATGTACTTGTCTGTTCAACTCCTCACTTTCTGCAGGTGTCATTCTGTGTGCTGCCTTATTTGGAAAACTCACTTCTGGGATCAAGTCCATCTGATGACTGATCTTCCTGACTGGTGGTAATCCATCAGGCACGTTATCGGATACAATATCTTGAAACTCATTCAACAAATCTGCAACTTCTACAGGAACATCTTCTACTTCCTCTTTACCAACTTTTGGAATTAAAGCAAAACATACATGCTCATGCCTCATACCATCCAGAAAATTTATTCCATCAACAAAAGTTATCCTTGCATTGCCACATACCTTTTCTTCAGTCTCCTTCAATGGTTTTAGCTTATGTCACACTCCATCCTTTGTCAGGGAATAGGTATTCTCACGGCCATCATGTATAGAACATCTGTCAAACTGCCATGGTCTACCCAACAACATATGACATGCATCCATAGATATGATATCACACAATACCTCATCTTGGTATCCACCAATCTTGAACTTCACTAGGCATTGTTCATTGACCATGACCTTGTGGTCATCCTGTACCCAGGCAATCCGATATAGATGTGGGTGTTTCTGTCTCTTGAGCTTCAACTTTGTCACCATATCTTCTGACACCAAATTGTTACTGCTTCCACTATCAATAATCACATCACAACACTTACCTTCACACTTGCACCTAGTGTGAAACAAGCTCCTCCTTTGCTCAGGTTCATTCTCACCACTCAACAGGACTCTTCTGTTAATCAACATTTCTCCTCTTTCAACATCTTCAGAATTTGATGATCTGGCATCTTCATCTACATGTGCAATTCTGGCCTGGCCTTCATTTCTCCTGTCTGTTCTACCTTGGTGCTAAGGACATTCAAATGCCCTATGACCTTCTTCTCCACAGTGAAAACATGTTCCACGGAAGCCACCTCTTCCAGATCCTTGTCCTCTTCCTCTTCCTCTTTGATCTCTATTATTCTGATCCTGGAAGTGATTGGAATTATTTTCTCGCTGATTCTGACTGCTACTGGCCTCATCCTTCTTTTTCAGATCTTCATTTCAACCACCATATGACCGTCCACCAGATCGTCCACCGCGACCTCTTCCATTTTGTCTGCTCTCAAACTTCTTGTTCAGCTTTTCCTCTACTTTTAGGGCAAACTGGTATGCCTCTTCAATACTGTTCATTCGAACCAGATTCAGCTCCTCCTGAATGCTTGGCCTTAACCCATTAAGGTATCGGGAAACTTTCTCCTTATCAGCTTCTGCATGGCCTGTTCTGATGAGAAGTCGATAGAACTCCTCTGTATACTCCTGAACAGATCTTCCTGCTTGCTTCAAACTCTGCATTTTCTTCAATAGGTCAAGCTCATAATCAACAGGAATGAACTATCGCTTCAATTTATCCACCATCCGATCCCATCTTGTGATTTTATCTTTCCCTCTTCTATTTCGCTCCAACTGAATTTCTTGCCACCAGATCTTCTCATGACCTTTCAATCTGGCCTTCACAAATTTGACCCTATCCGGATCGTCAACATCTTCGTACTCAAAATATTACTCACATTCATTGATCCAGTCAATCAATTCCTCTGGGTTAAGATTTCCAAAAAATGTAGGAACCTCAATCTTAGGTCTTTTTCCAATCTTGGAAATGGCCCGAAAAAGTCTTTCTTCCTCCTGGTTCACAATTTTGGCTTCTCCTTCTTGATATTCTTCTTCAACTTCATCCTCGCTTTCATCTCTGACATTGAGATTCATTCCTTTGTGAATCTCTTCTTGCAATGCTCACACTTGTCTCTAGAGCTCTCTAACCTCAGGTGTTACAACACCAGCTCTTCCGCCACATTCCCTTCGTGGAGGCATTTTCGCGATGCACGCTGAAACCCTAGCCATGGTCCTGGTGCAAACTGCCTCACAGTCAGTGATCTATTTACACACTCAAGAACTCCTGCTCTGATACCACTTGATGAAAGGTGATCCCCTTAATACCACAAACACATAACAAATATAGAGAAACAACAACAATATGCAAGAACAGAAAATTGGCTTCTTATTATCTCCACAAATGTGGAATTACAAACTTTCAGAATTATAATATGCAAAGCCACATGGGCATTCCCTTACAATATTTTGTAGGACAAAGCCTTGAACTATTACCCAGATCTACTACCCAGAACTATTCTGAACTGCCTAAGACAATAATACAGTCTTCCTTATATAGGCAACTTTCCACCGCCTGGGAAGGTTCCAGAATTTTAGCCAATAAGGCCGACCAAACTTAGAATTATTTTATTTTACATTTTATTACATCATAGTTGGCTCAAGATAACCTTTGAAACCCAAACAAAAATTTTGAAGAAAATTATTTTTCGCCATTTCCGGTGACCCAACTTCCGAAGACCATAAGTCATCACCAGTTGACCCAATCAGCTATTATAACCCCATTTTGGAAATGCCACGAAGCACTCTATAGGCTTGACCTATGCAAGCACTTGAAACCCAAATTTTTGACCTCATCCGAGGCCTCTAAAGCCTTCAAAACTGAGTTCAAAGTTTCTGTACCCTGCTGCCAATACCGAAAATCTTCAATATCTTCTAATATACACTTGATCTGGCAATGAAACTTTACTGGCAGACTTATATGACCAACATGAACCTCCAAGAAAGAAATCAGATCATTCTGAGCACATACAAAAATTACCAAAAATAGTAACTTTCCATAAATAGCAGCTCTGCACAAAATAGCCCTTATTGAAAATAAAAATAGAAATATTTTTGGGTGATGCAAGATTGCTCTTACACCCAGGATGCTCCTGCATCATAAGTCTAGTGGAGGACATTCTTGGATATTAGTTGCTACTGATTATTTCACTAAGTGGGTAGAGGCTATCCCTATAAGAAATGCAACTAGTAAGGTGGTCACTGGTTTTTTATTGAATAATATTGTTACAAGGTTTGGTTGCCTTGAAAGGATAGTCAGTGATAATGCAATGTACTTTAGGTCTACTGAGTACAAAGATTTCTACAAAGGTTTAGGAATTTAGATGTCATATTCCTCACCTTATCATCCATAGGGAAATGGACAGGCAGAATCCTCTAACAAAATTTTAATGAAAATACTTAAGAGAATCCTTGATAAGAATAAAAGAGCATGGAATTCAAAGTTACCATTAGTTGTATGGGTTGATAGGTTAATTGTGAAGAGGGAAATTGGTTGTGCACCATTTGATTTAGTATATGGGATACATGCAAGGATGCCTCAGAACAACTTATTGGAAATGTATAAGTTTGTTCAATTATATGATGATGATATAGATGATGAAATGCAATTGAGAATTGGGGATCTCATTAGGTTGGATGAAACTAGAAGAAAATCAGTTTCAAAAAATGCCAAGTTGTAGTTACAAGTTAAGAATTTGTATGACAAGAGAGCTATTGAAAGGAAGTTTGAACCAAATGACTTGGTATTGATCTAGAATGCTAGATTGGAAGATAAGGGGAAACATGGAAAATTTGATCCAATTTGGTTAGGGCCATATCTAATTCATGAAAAATGGGGCCATGATTCTTACATTGTAAAAGAACTAAATGGTGATATTCAAGAATTGCCAATTCATGGACAGTTCTTGAAAAAATACTTCAATTGAAGGTATTTATCTTTCCATGAATAGTAGTTAGGTCTATATATGTTGTACATTCTATATATACTAGTGTGTTTCTCTCTTCCTAGTTTTGCCTTATTTTGTAGGGTTTTTTCCTGTGCTCTCTACAGTTGTCTTTTCCAGTAGGTGGTTTGCTTAACCTAAGATTCTAAATCCTTGCCACACCTACAAGAGGCATACATCCCTAGATAGAGCCACTATTAGCACTTGCATGAAATTTTCATGGCTATATATTTTCCTCTCTAGTCCCTGTAGGGTTTCTCCTTTTTCTCTGGCTCAAACCCTAGGTCTAATTTCATATTTCTAGGTATTGGAGGGTTATACCCTAATCTGTCTTGGCCTTGGTCTATTTCTTTGTTACTTTTTTGGGTCACTTAAGTCCCCTTTCTGCACATGGTCATTTTACCAATCTTCACTGAATCATGCAATGCATTTCCTTGTCCTTAAGTCTTTTAGTGAACTAGCGACTATGTAATCCCTTGGTCATGTTTCTCTTTGGTCACTGAATCTCCCAATTCATTATCATAGTTAAGTCTTCAACTGGTGATTGGGAAAATGCATTGGTCGCATAGTCTCTTGTTTCCTAGTAGTTCCCCATTAACACCTAGTGACCTAGCGGGTGATTTTTCGTGTGATCTCAGTAGTTAGGAATGGCATCTAGTGACCTAGCGAGTGGTTTCATGTCTCCTTAGTCGTGCATTCTCAAGACAAAGTCAAGGTTAGTGTGAAGGTTCTGAGATTCAGTGATGGCCACATGATGCATGCAAGATCAATGGTCAGTGTGTAATCTCTGAAAGTAACCTAGAGTAAAGAAATGTCCTCATGACTTGGAGATTGCCTTAGTCGCATCATCTCAGGATTTGACCTTAGTTAGGAAAATGATTAAGAGACTCAGCAAAGTCCTTCAGTCGCATGATCTCCAAATGGATGTGGGTTAGGTCAAAGTCAAATATGGTTAATGCACAGCAGTTTAATCCTTGATTCAGTAATTGGGCGACTACAGTGTTCATGTATTCTCCATTTCCTAGCAGTCTGTGCCTTAACATTCAGTGAACCGATGAGCATGATTATCTCCTGATCACATAATGTAGTGGTTAAAGTTGTGAAAATCTAGTGACTTAGTGAGGACCATAGGATGAAGGAAGGATCAACGATGATCGTTGATTCTCTAAATTTACTACAGGGTTAAAAAATTATCTGGTGACTTAGCAAAAGCTTGTGTTCTCCTATTCTCACAATGAGATCAAGGGTTAAAGAAAGTTTTGATGACTTGGCAAAAACCTTTTTTCGCGTGTTCTCCAAGCCAGACTATGGTTAAGAAAAATGTTTCACAACTTGAAGACAACCTTCAGTCATGCAATCACCAGATGACTAAGAGTTAAAAGTGTGCCCGACGTCTTAAGTTTGTGAGGTGAAGTTAAAGCTCAGATTGATCTTGTGGTTATCATTATACCATTGATATAAGATGCATGAGGTTTAAGATTGTAGTATAATGACAGTTGTTCAATCTTGTTTAAAAGATAGGAAAGCATAGTGGGTTTGATGTGCTACATAGTGTTGAGGTGCTCATGTTTCATTGGTCGAGCTAGATGGTGGTGGGGATGATGTCAGTTGGGCCTTCTTTCCTAGATGGTTAAACTACAAAAAGATCTAGTGGTTGTCATTATACCACTGGGATGAGATGCACATTTCTTAGGGTTGGCAGTATAGCGACAACCGTCTGATGGAAAGGTAAGTAGAGAGGGAGATCCTTGTGTCACTTTCCACTGAGATGCTCATTTCTTATTTGCTAAGAGGTGATGATCTAGTTGGTGACTTTTTGGGGCCTTGCTAACCATTCTCATCAATTTTTGTCAACCGCCCGATCTGTCGGGAAGAAATAAATCAATGGCCATGTTTTAAATTTGTTTGGGTAACCATTTCTTTCAAAGTTTGAATTTTTAAAAGGGTTTTTCAGTGATAGAGGGGACTGGTATTCAATGCTTGAGCGGCTGGATCAGGTAGATTTGATTTTGTCAACTGTCATGATGTGGTCTAGAGAGTTTGATGATTAATTACATAGGGTTTGTACCGTGAAGGAATGGGTAAGAGTTGCTCGAGGCATGTTGCAAATGAATGATCAAACTAATAAACATGGTAGAGTCATGATCTTCAGTACATTACTTAGAGATTTCTCATTAATGAAGATCATTCTTGGATTTCACCACCTAAATTTCCTCTAATGTAATAAATTTTGATTGAATCTAGTTGGCTTGGTAGGTAAAACCCTTTCCTTAGTCATCTGTAGCTTGTTGCATCATAATTTTTGGGATTCCAAGATGACTAGTGGTATATATTGCAGTTGTTTTTACTTTTTTGGTGGTTGTTGATGTTATGTTGAAAATCAATGTAAAAGACTGAACAAGGAGAACCTAGATTTTGGGTTTGTTTCTTGGCATTGAGTTGTTTTGGTAATGTATAGATTCTGTAGATTTTAATGAGAATACACTTGAATTCCAATCTCAAATTTATGTTTTGTCTTCTTATTTTGACCTTGGGCTCATATATGTTAATGTCACAAAGTGAGTTAGCATATGGTAGACAAAGAATATTGTGGAATTATCTTTAAGTTCCTAACAAAGTTAAGATTAAATTCTTTAAGGTAGTTATAGTGAGTTCATGGTTGGATAGGAATTTGATGATCAGGTTTGTGAGTGAGAGGGATAATAAGCAAAGCACTTATTCTGAGTTCAAGATTGTTTGAATTAGGATTTTTAGTTGATATATGTTATTGAGTGACTCTATGCCCTAGGTTAAGGCACTGATCCATTCTCTAGAAGTAGTTCATCATCATCAATCACACATTTAAATGATAAAATCTTTAAGATTAGTTTGTAAATAGTATAAATGCATAATATTTTGTGATTCCTTTTAAGAAGTGAATCAAAGGTACACCCTCCTGAGCATCTAGGCTCCAAGTGTAGGATGATCCTTGTTGATCCTTGTTAATTGGCCCTTTTCCTTACAGACTTTGGAGTGGTGATAGAGTCAATGACATTAGTTTGTCAATCATAGTCTAAACCTACAAGTAGAAAGAAAAGACAACCAACAGATTGTTCTATATCTAATTGTAATGATCTTAATCAATCCCCATAAACTTAAAGATGCACTCATAGAGGCTAGTGCCTTATCCATTGGGCTAATATCACCAAAAAATAAAGGAAATACGAAGATCTTGGAATAACTTAATTCATAATCATAAACACAAATATTTCAACTCTTTCCTTCTTATAGGTAATCCTTGTACAAAATAAGTGAACATGTATTTTACTCAGAGCAATATTTAATCCAACCCTAGATCAGAACTTAAAATAAAAAAAAACTTACACATTAGTCTTTGATAAAATCAAAAATTCAAAAATTTAACATAGAGGAGAGATAAAGACCTGAAATTTGTATTAAGTATAATGAACTTTGATCATTTGTATATAATATATCTTGAGAAACAAGCCTTCAAATAATGGCAATAGCTTGTACTTTCTTCTATTACTTTGACAAGAAATGATACAAAATATTACAATCCTTGACTGAGGGCTAGGGTTTCAAAATTGTATCTTCTAGATACCTAAACTCTCAATACCTAATATGATCATGGAAAATCCTTTTATAGAAAAGGAATGCAACAAGCTTCCAATCATATTAGGGTTTACAAAATTTTACCCTAAAGATCTACAACAACCCCATTAGGTTTACAATAAATGATTCAATCAGATTCTGGACCGACATTCTATAGGCTAGCCACCTATCTTTAAGTCTTCAATTCTTTCCTCAATCCCTTCAAACAAATCTGATCACATTTTCTTCATGACTGTTCTTGTAATAAATATTTTTACATCTTACCTACTTTAGGACTATGCATCAGAGTCCTTTGTTCACCTCAAGAATTAGATGGGAAATTAGGATTTTCAAATGGGGCATTACTAATATCTCCATTTATTCAATACCTCCTCAGTTGGGAATACAAAATTTATTATCTCAGCCTTTCTACTAGACAATTGCTCTGACTTGCTTTCCATCTACTTGACTTCCTATTGAATAAAATCAAACTTTGATTTTGCAGTTATTAATAACTTGATGGTGTAGATGAAAGAAGAAGTGTTCTCTGAAGTCAAAATACTTGTCATTATTATTGAAAAATCTCCATCCATATCTTCTCTCCATTTGAACAATTCTTTTAACTCACCATTTCCTTTGAAAACCCTTGGTATCAACTCACATCTTGAAAGTGTTAACTCCTTTAACACATTGGATTTTCTCTCAAAATCATCCAGGACTATCCTAAATTCAACCATACTTTTTACAAACTTATGTACAGGCTTAATCAAAGGGTCTGGATTAAGTTGGGCCTTTGAAATCATGTAGAACAACTTCATGTTTGATGCCTTCCTATCCATTTATCTAGATTTTTCCCTAATTCAGCCTTGTGATTATCTAAACATGTGAGCAATGCTTGCAATCTTTTGGCATGGTCAAACAAAATTGTGGGATTCAGATCATGAGAAAATTGTATCACTACCTCTGTGACCTTCTCTTCATATTTTTTATTCTTAAGACACTTTTCCTTCATATGTTCATCCTTTTGTTTGTCTAGCTTTTCCATGCTCTCTCTTAGTCTATCCCTTTCTTCAAGAAACTGTTGCTTTTCCCAACTGAATCTTGCATCTATATTTGATTCTAGGAAAGGGGTTGGTGGGAACTCAACAATGGGACTAGAAGAGGAAGCCACTGTAGGTCTATCAACAATCATTAACTAAGCTGATCTATGATCTTGTGGTCCAGATAGTTTTGTTATTAACTTCTCCTTCTCAATCATCTCTATCTCTAGCTCATTGTAACATTTGAGAATAGTCTCAAACTTAATCCTCAATTCTTCTTTCTCTTGAGCATCTTTTTTTTCCACCTTCATATTAAACTTGGTTGTCTTCAAGATCATATTTGAGGCTTCAATAGTTGAAGTCTCACCTACTCTATGTACTAACAAGTTACCTGAAAACTTTGAGGAGAATGACTCCTTTTTATCTTTATTTCCTTTAGTCTTAAAGGACCACATAACCAAAGTTGCATGATCATTAGAAAAAGCCACACCCCTAGCAGCTTGTTGTGATTTCTCTATTGTAGAATGGAATTTAATCTTACTTTTCTTGACTATGTTGGAAAATATTGCATCGACAATATCCCACTCAAGGAGAATCAACACTCTTGCAATGTGAATCATAGCCCTACCTTCTTCTGCGGTTATTTTCTCAAATTTATTCATCATCTCCCCCTTTGTTTCATTTTCAATGTCAATTATATCCCTATTAGGGAACTCTTCTTTCTTCTTCTCACAAATCTCTTTGTATTGATTAATTTTCATTCTGCACAAAACTGAAGAAATGCCCTAGTTTTAACAAAATTATCATCTGAGATGAAAGCATCACTAGCCTGCTTCAAAATTGGGTCTAGTTGCTTACCTTCAAACTTTGCCACTGTAAGATCCATTTCTACTCCTTTGGGTGCCTCTAGAATCCCCTCTTATATTTCATCACCTAAAAACAAAAATGTTTCCCTCATTTCTTAATTGTACTAGTTGTTGAGCAACTTCATGTTCATCTAATTGCAATGGGGATTGGGAAGGGGAATATATTTCTTTCTCTCATTGAGGCTTCTCCTATCTTTGCCTCTTTGGGGAGGACTCTTCTACTATTGGATCACTCATGGGTCTCTTCCCCTTGGAAGTGGATGGGATACTCTTATCTTTCTGTTGAGCTGGGAGAAGGACATTGTATCCTTTTCTCTCTTGAATTGTATACATCCCTTTAGGAGTCAACTTTGTATATCCTAGCTGACTTAAAATTCTTCTTGCCCTATCAGGATCAAATTTAATAATTGCATCCTTCTTCCCAATTTTTTCTTGCATAATTCCCTCAAAATGTTCCATAAGGGAATCCACCTTTATTTCCCATGGCTGAAAAGCCTTCAATGGGTCATATTCTTTATCAAAATTTTGGATAAAATCTATAGTCTTTTTATAGATTACCCACTTTTATTTCTTGATTTCTTGAGTTTGGAGATCAAACTCATTCCTGACTATATGCTCAGGGTAATTGAACTGGTGTTCCAGAACAACACACATTATTTTCTCTCTAAATATTCTAGAGATAAAACCCTCATTATTTGCACACCTTATCACTCCAGTAGCCATCCTCTAAGGTTGCAAAACTTGATTTAGATGTAACCATCCCTTACTAACAATAATATATTGGTGGGCTATTGTGATTCTTGGGAACAAAGTTCCCCTTCCTCTGTTTGTTAGGGTTGCCTCCTCCAAGTTGCCAATTTTCCTTAAAATCTTAGCATACCCTATCTTCAAAGGGACTTGGTAAGGAAATACATAAGGTCCCTTTTTGCAACCATAAACTCTAATTATAGTGGAAACCAAATACATAATTATATCACCAAAATTGTGAACTATGGTGATATCTTTACAATACTCCTTTGGCCTAATTAGGCTTAACAATTCCATGGGAATTCTTGGATTGTCAAAAAATAACAAGGATCTTAGCCTTGAAGCAAAATTCCTATAAAAAATGAGGTAACTAGCATCAATCCTATCGCATGCAACTTTGTAGTCCACAACTGGACTGGTAATACTTCTTTATTCTTCTCCCTTACAATATTCATTGTCTTGCTAAAGAATTCAACACCATTGTGCAAGAGCATATGCATCAACATGGAGTACCATCCAAAAGGGCCTTCCTACCTTCATATTTTTTATCCCCATTAATCCCTGATGGATTAGGTCTACAAGATAAGGGGAAAAATTAAAAATTAATGCCAAGTGGGAATGTAGGGTTTGCACCATCATGAACATGTATGGAATAGGCATGTGTTTAGCTTCATCTTCTCCTAAAATCAAAGTTAGGGACTTGTACATATCCTGTGCCCTCATACTGAAAAGATCTAATCTAAAAGGCTCTAGAGTGCTTGGGGTTATGACACACATGGCACCAATTTTTTCAACAAAGTCTCTTAAAGGACTAGCCCTCAAATAATTTCTCTGTTCCTCATAAATTTTATTGAATTCATCAAAATCAATCTTCTCCAATCCCACAGAAGGGTCATTCAGTGAAAAAATTACTTGATCTCCTCCTTTGTAATACTTATCAAATCCATTCCATTTATATCCTTAACAGATCTAGTTACAGGGTCATAACACTTAGCTATTTGTATAAGATCAACATCCATAAAATCTGTAGGCACTACGAGTCTCCCTACATCAAATTGCCATATATTACTAAGAGGAGCACAAGCATTTCTTTGGGAGTATACAAATCTAAATTAAACGAAGCCATTGTAATCCTTCCACACTTTGGCATCTCTCGTTCACAATCCCCTATCATATAGTCCATCATCAACATAGTCCCTAGGGTTTTTGGGAACTAATTCTTTCACTTTGGATGTCCCAATCTCTGAGTGTGGGAGTAACTATAGTAAATCCTCAAATACCCCCTTGTCCTTATATTCTATCTTCCCTAAGAGCTCTCTTTTCGGTGGAATTTTAACTAGTGTTTTTAGAAAAGGGTATAGATACTAGACAAAAATCACCCAAATAACAAAAGACAACAATAGAAGATAATACTTCAATCACTAAAACTTTCTCCTTCAAAAAATCTATGGACTTTCAACTTCAAAATGCCTACTGTATGCCTAAGAACATTCATAGTCAATGCTTGCAAATAGAGCCAAATCACTTGCAGAAAGACTTGGAGGAATAGTGACGTTTCCAATTATCAAATCTGACTATATGATCATTGCCAACCTGTCATAGCTGATTCAAACAAAACTCATTAAGTTTCCCATTACTAAAATTGGTGGCTTCAACATTCATAGGATGTAAAACAACGTCAAAAATTTAAATTTGAATATACACCATTGATTAAATTCCTTTTTGGTGCATCAAACAGTTGACAAAAATCCACACAACAACTTTAACATCTTTTCCAAGCTTAGTTCTTGACCAATGAGAACATTTCATTATACCCATGTGCAAAAAAATTTACACTATACTTTAACTTTACTCGGTCTGGACATGTGTCAACATGTCGCATTCCCAAAAGCATAAAATTCTGAGCATCTTTCAATTAAGGCAATGCGACCACCATTGATTTTCTCAAAAACTAACAGATCTTTACACTTTTGAAAGTTAGTGACCCCACTTCACAGGTGAGCACATGGAGGCATTTGAAAACTTTAGACCCACTGGCAACTAACTCTACAAAGACACATGTCACCTAGTTGCATCCCCGCAAGTCAGAAAACTATCAAGTATGTCAGATTAATGGAATACAACAACCATAGATAAGCTTCCATCAGACGATCATTGGTCATTTATTAAATTTGGCCCGACCTTTACTATTGCCAACCCTTTATCCAATTAGAAATTGCCATGTCACAATATCCGACAAGAAGACACACTATTTTTTCTTATTGAGCACCAGTCCTACTGGGAGTTTCCACATCATACTTTAGCTTGACCAATAAAAAAAGAACATCTCAGCATGACCTGGTGACCAAGGACCCACTTCACATTTTGCAACCTCATTGAATATTGGATGGCTATCGTTGAAGTGCAAGGATTAACAAGAAGTTAACTTAGCTTTAAGGCATTGCGACAACCATTGATATAACTCACTTGTTAATGACAATGTAGCCTTGTGAAACTGGGCCTACTTTGCCAGGTGTCTTTTAGTCACATCTACGCAAGTTAGAAAGTCTGACAACTATGGGTCTTAAGGGATAGTGATGACCACAAGATTTAGAAAGATTGAATGGCCAGGGTTAAAATAGGAAAAGCCAAAGTTTCACATGAAATATTTAATAAAAGGAACCTGCTTTAAACCTAACCATGAAACACATGTAGCCAATAACTTAAAGGGTTTAAATTGAACACATGCATTATTTGCACCTTTAGTTTACAAAAAAGGTAATGTCCAAATATAACAAGGCCTAGGATATTTAGGGCTTTCAAAATTTTCTTAAGCTAGGTCAAAAAGATGAAGGTTTTGATAAATTTGAAGTATGAGGCCAAAAATTTAACAATACCAACAAGTACCTAGACCAAAAGATAAGAATGTTATCGATACTAAATGGATTTTTAGAAATAAGCTAAATGAGAATGGAGAGGTTACAAGGAACACAACTAGACTATTTTACAAGGGATATGCACAGGAAGAAGGTATTGATTATGGTGAAACTTTTGCACCTGTTGCTAGACTAGAAGGAGTCAGCATGTTACTTGCATATACTACACATAAGAAATTTAAATTCTATCAAATGGATGTTAAGTCTACTTTTTTGTATGGAATACTAGAAGAGGAGGTCTACATAGAACAACTAGAAGGGTTTGTTTATCCGAATTAGAAAGAAATGGTATGTAGACTACATAAAGATTTATATGGTTTAAAGCAAGCACCAAGAGCTTGGTATGAACAATTGCATACTTAACTTTTAAGTATTGGTTTTGTAAGAACTAGTGAAAATAGCAATTTGTATATGAAAGGAGGATTTGATGATACTATCTTGATTGCTGAAATATTTGTGGATGATATAATCTTTGGAGGATAAGATCATATTTGTAAATCATTTTTTGATGAGATGAGAAAAGAATTGAAATTTCTATGTTTGGAGAGATTAAATTTTTTCTAGGATTATAGGTTATTCAACATAATGATGGAATTTTTATCACACAATCAAAGTACATAAAGGAATTATTGAGAACCTTTGGTATGAAAGATGCTAAACTAGTTGGAACACCGATGGTCATATGCTAAAAACTGACTAAATATGATAAATCTATAGAGGTAAACCAAACATTGTACTGATCTATCATTGGTAAGTTGATGTGTGTAGTACATAGTAGGCCAGATATTGCACGTGTAGTGGGGATTGTTGCTAGATTTTCTGCCAATCCAAAGGATTCACACATGGTTGCATTGAAAAGAATCTTGAGATACCTGAAGAAAAATCATGAATATGGTTTATGGTATCCTAAGGAAGGAAAATTTGAACTAAGAGTCTACACCGACGTAGATTGGGCTAGAAATATAGATCATAGAAAGAGCACAATCGGAGGAGAATTTTTCTTTGGTGAAAGACTTGTTACTTGGACAAGTAAGAAACAACATTGTATTTCTTAGTCTACTACCGAAGCAGAGTATGTTGCCACTGCTACAAACTGTTCAAACTTTTCTTATATAAAACAAGTGTTGGAAGGGATGAATGAGGTAATAATTGAGCTGGTGATTATATATTGTGACAACACTAGTGCAATAAATATTTCTAAGAATCCTATAATGCACTCAAAGACAAAGCATATTTCTATTAAGTATCACTACTTAAGAGAACAAGTACAGGAGAAGAAAGTCAAACTGGAATATTTTACATCAAATAAGCAACTTTCTGATATTTTTACCAAGCCTCTACAAAAGGACACTTTTGAATACTTGAGGACTAGACTTGGGGTTCATCCCCTATCTACTAGTCACTAATGTGATCTAGAGGTTGCATCAACCTATTCTTATCAAAATTTTATTCATTTTGATGCAACATAGCTCACACTTTGGATTATGTCTAAGGTTGTGAAAGATTTGAGGAACTAGAATAAAGAACTGGCATATCAATATACTGAGATACATTGTCTGCACCAAACAACAAAGAGTCACTTGGCTATTGCAGAGCTATATGTTTTATGTTTTTCTTTGGCATTGTTGTCAAAGGGAGAGATAAACAATATGATAAACAAAGAGATCATATCTATCTAAGGAAGATATAATCTAAGAAAGTTAGGGAGAGTTTTGAAGATTTTTTACTGACAACAGAAGGAATCTAAGAGCTGAAAAGATCAAATCTATAGTGGAAAGTCTACAATTGTAATTTTGTCATGTAACATAGTGATTAAACATATTAAAATATCAAGCTAGAGAGAGCTTATCGAGCTACAACATTTACTTACATAGTTGTAGAATACATGTTTGGTATGTGCATGGCATATTTCATATTGTTTGTGTTGCCATCAATGCCAAAGGGAGAGATTGATGACTATAACTATTGAATACCTGAATGACTTGAAGATCAGTGATTAGAGATCACTGAGTATTGAAATGATATGTAAGATAATTGAATCAGTCATTATGTTGCCATTGATGTCAACTAGTTTAACATTACTTATCATGTTAGTTGCAAACATCTAAACATCTATAAAGAAGAGAGAAGAGATGAAGAACTAAGATATCTACATAGAGGAAGATGGATATAATAGATGAGGATAAGGAATACTTTGGGTAACTTATTGATGAGTTTATGACTTCATATTGTTGACTTGATTATGTTGCATTAATCTATTATGTAGAATGAAGAAAAATGTACAAGGCAATGTGGTTGGTAAATGAAACACTTCAGTATACACCAAGCTAGTGTAGTGTTTACCAAGCACCAATATTAACCAAGATTTTGTTTGCCGACGTATTTCTTTGTTAACCGACTATGGATGAAAGTATTAAATCCTTAAGTTTAGCCGACAAAAATTGATGAGCTAGAAATTGTTATGATTTCAAGATTGAGGATAAAATTTGTTATAAAATCCATGAATGACAAAATTTGGAGAAGATGTAAAGGATGGAATTGAAACATGTTACTAACACAACCACCGAGGAAGGTTTAAGAGGCAAAATCTATGAAGGATATTATGCAGAAAAATATGATGGTTGATATGAAAATGGTTTATCTATCTATATAAGAGATATGAGTTTATTTATTGAAACATGTCGGAAGAAAGAAGACTATAGAGATTTCGCATGAATACAATTTCATGCATGCTTGATCAGTCTTGTTGAAGGAGAACTAAACTGTAGAATAGTATCAAGCTTCAGAGAGCTATTACCGAGTGAAAGTAAGTTAAGGAAGTGAATTGATATATTGATTAGAGGATTTGTATGGGCTTAGAATAGATCTGAACATCGACAAGATAAGTTGTATTGTAATCAGATCAACTACTATTTTAGTTTAACCATTGATATAGAAAATCCTCTTAACAGAGTGGCCTTAACCATCTTATGTTATGCCCCTATGTCATTCAATGAATGTACATGGTTATCCTATCGACCCCATAGTGAATGCTAGTTGAATGATAACTATTAGTCTTAAATTCTGTAACAAGCTCACACCTAACAGTTTGTTTGTAACCTTTAACAAGGTTGGCTCTTCACCAAGCTCACTTTAGAAGAGTGAAAATTATTTTGGGTTACCGGTCCCAGATGGTTTTTTCTCTTAGCAAGGTTTCCACATTAAATCATTGTGTTATGTGTTTCTGTGATGATTGATTTATTGTCATACTTTACATACTGCATATTTGATTTGGTCAGTAATTATTGTGATTTAATTAACTAGTAATCGGTAAAGGCACATATAGTTTAAGATTTTTTGTTACCGAGCTGCAAAATTTGTTGAAATTGTTTTTAAAGTTACATTTTGGTATTTGGGACTGTAGGATAATTTATCTAATTGATTCATGCCCCCTCTCAATTATTCTAACAAATGTAATGTCTTTCCTTTATGTAGAAAAGAAGAGTTAGTAATGATATTTAAAGTTAGATGAAAAAATGTAAATGCCATGTTTGTGCTAGAAAAAGAAATGCTATGTTGCTATTTTGGTTCTCTACTTGCAAAGAAATGAAAAAAAAAATGATATCATTATTCTATGTAAATCAACCTATTGAGATCTTTTCTTTTTCAAAGAAATTTATATATATTTGTTTAAAAGTTCCCTTAAAAAGAGGATTTACTTTCATTGTATGTAATGTTTTCAATAAAATAAATGTTTATATTCATAATTGCTAGTGCTTTTAAAAGAATAGATTTATTATTTCTTTTTAATTGCTAGCCTAAAATGTATCTAGAGTTAGTTAAATCTTCTTTACCTTATATTGGAGGAAAGAAATAAAATGTCTAATTTACCTAAGTGTGGAATAAAATTCCTTCTCCTTTTAGAATGATCAAGTTTTCTATGTTGAGATTATGATTTCACATCTCTTTAATTTCTTATGTTTTAAATGTTCTTTATTATGCTTATGTTCCTTCATGGTTTTTATATAATCAATATATGCAAATATATTAATAAACACATATATATACCTTACTATATATATATGTGTGTGTATTAATATCTTACATATATTTTATCATAGCAAACTATGATTAAAAAGAAAAGTTATGCTTTGATATGATTGTAAGTATATATATATATATATATATATATATATATATATATATATATATATATATATATATATATATATATATATATATATATATATATATATATATATATATATATATATATATATATATATATATATATATATATATATATATATATATATATATATCATGTCAGATATATATAATAATATATTTGTTTACATACAAATTATGACAACTTTATTCCTGGCATCATCCTTTTGATTGAGTTGCTAATGTTAATACTTATATATATATATATATATATATATATATATATATATATATATATATATATATATATATATATATATATATATAATGCACCCTTTATATAACATTAGATATTAAAAAACAATACAATAAAAATATTGTTGTTTAATGGAAACCCTATCGGCGGCCGTGCATAGTGTTGAAGACACTTCCGCAAGTGGCAATGACCTCTACGAACAGTGGCACTACCACTATCTCCAGTGGCTAAGGCTGTTGCAAATAGTGGCAGTGCCACTACCGTCAATGGTCAAGGCCATTGCCCTAGTTTGGGAGCTGACCTGCGAGAATAGCCGGTGAAACCCCCCTTAAAAAATAATAAACTTTTCATTTTATTTAATATAAATGTTTGTTTAAATGTTATTTCCTTCCACTTGCGAATTAACAAGGAAGAGATTTATGCTTTCAAATTAAAACAAAACATAACCACTGATTTTTTATAAAAAAAAACAAAACATACACTAGTGGTTAAATAGGTAAAATTTTAAACAAAACTCTATGCCAACGCAGGCAGACAATGTAATATAAATATGAAGATTTGTAACACACAATCTCAGTTATATCTTCCACTCTATCATAATGATGAATTCTCTATTGTATAATTGGCATATACACAAAGAATCATTACTAATTCTTCCAATGTACCTCTGTGATAACAAAAGAAGATTTACCTAGCTAAGGCTATAAGAGAACCCTTAATCCTAAATGTTATTATAGAAGCGCATGTAATGATTTTACCTTTTGGCCCATGTTCCTTTGGTTTCTTGGTAGATCTGGATCCTTCCTTTGTTGTAACCCTCTTGTATATACTCAAGAATACATAAGGGTATATACACACTTGTGTGTATATGCACCTATGTATACTTGGGTATATACTGACTTTTGAGTTCATCATCTTCATGACCTTGACCTACAAGCCCTTCAATAATGAAATTAGGGTTTTGGGCCATATTTTATTTGGGCCTAAACTCTAATTAAGGTTAGGGTTGGCCAAGGATCCATAAGGAATTTCTTATTTAATTTTTGAGTTTGTTTATCTCTAAAAAGTCAGCGAGTAATTAATTATGTTGATCTTTCTTTCTCCTCTTTTATTTGTTTAAAACATGTATTTCTTTTTTTATTAATTACTTGCCTTTTTTATTTTCGAGTTCCCCTATTATTTGGGATTTGAATTGATTCTTTCTTTGGGGCAAAGATGTTATTTAGTTATTTTTATTTTTAGATCATTTATTATTAATTGTTGATATTGGGTCCTTTCCTTTATTTATTTGATGATTGTGTTGATGGAATTTTAATATTGTGATAATATAAAAGATTGATTTAATTGACCCTTATAATTCAACGCACTATTATTCCTCTTGGATAATATTTTATTTAGGAAGGTAATTAATCTTATAATCCCTAGGTGGGACCTAGGTAAGATAGTAGCCCCTAATAATTTATTATTGAACTAATAATCATGACATTATTTTTATGTTTTAAATCACTAGGTTATTATACTTATGAACCCTGAACATTATTCTTATTACAAATTAAACTAAGGGATTTTTAATGTTAATTTATTTAAATCAAGCATTATTGTCTTATTTATGAAGTGATTTGATTTAGGGATTTCTCCCTCATAATCTCTTTATGATTAACCCTAGTTAGGGGTTTCATCAAACTAGTGTAGCTAACGTATAGGGGATGTCGGCAAGCCAGTGCATGCCATGAATCTCCTTGTGAGTTAAGTGTATTGGTTGGTGTTTTGCTTCTTGAGTATTAGTGCACCTTAGTATGAAACCTTGTAGTTAGTGTCCTGTTAAAAAAATTTGTTGTGTGTGTTTTGCCCTAATTTTGGGCATGACAACAAAGTTGTAGTTGAAAAGGTTAGAACATCCGAAGCCCCATCAGATTTCATAGATCAAAGATGAACCTACAATCTTGGGAAGTGAACAATGCTATGTGAATTTGAAAATTGGAAATTATTATGATAAGGTGCTATGTGATATCATGCCTATGGATTATTGTCATATTTTGTTAGGAAGACCTTGGTAATATGATAAACATGCTATATATGATGGGACATTGCATAAATACACCATTTGGGCTGATGGAAGAAGATAAATCTTATTACCTTTGATTGAAGAACCTATTAGTAATGTTTGTACATCTATGAAAGTTTTCTTGATGGAAGGAAGAAAGTTTGTTAAGGATTTGAAGAAGAATGATGTATGTTTTGCTATGATTCCTAACAAACTTAGTAAGAAAACAAAGGATAGTATCCCTGAGGAGATTGATAGGTTACTCACTAAGTATAGTGAGATCATTTCTGATAATGTACCAAATGTTTTTCCACCAAAAATAAGCATTGATCATTGCATGGATCTAATCCCTGGAGCTAGTTTACCGAATAAGCCACCACATTGGTTGACGCCTACTAAGAATAAGGAATTGAACTAACAGATTCAAGAATTGTTGTGGAAGGGTTTAATCTGAGAAAGTTTGAGTCCTTGTATAGTACCTACTATATTAGCACCTAAGAAGATTGGATAATGGTGAATGTCTACTAATTCTAGAGAAATTAACAAGATAACAGTGAAATATAGGTTTCCTATACCGAGAATGGATGACAAAATGGACAGTTTGACTAGAGCAAAGTATTTTACCAAAATTGATTTGAAAAGTGGGTATCATCAAATTAGAATCAGAGAAGGTGATGAGTGGAAGATTATTTTTAAGACAAATGAAGGTTTGTATGAGTGGTTGGTTATGCCTTTTGGTTTAACTAATGCACCGAATACTTTTATGAATTTGATGAATAAAGTTTTTAAGAAATTCTTAGGTAAATTTATGATTGTATACCTTGATGATATTATGATATTCAATAAGACCAGAGAAGAACATTTGTTGCATGTTAAACAAGTATTGCAGATATTGAAAGAAGAAAAGTTGTTGATAAATATGAAAAAGTGTTCATTCATGAAAGAGGAGATTTTTTATTTGGGATTTGTGATTTCAGCTGATGGTTTAAAAATGGATCTTAAAAAGGTTGAAGCTATTTCAAATTGGCCTACACCTGAGAATGCTAGTGAGGTAAGATCATTTCATGGTTTGGCAAGTTTTTACTGAAAGTTCTGATGCAGGAGCATCTTGGGTGTAAGAGCAATCTTGCATCACCCAAAAATATTTCTATTTACTTTTCAATAAGGGCTATCTTGTGCAGAGCTGCTATTTATGAAAACTTACTATTTTTAGTAAGTTGGTCATATGATCTCAGAATGTTTTGATTTCACAGTTGGAGGTTCATCCTAGTCATTTTAGCCTACCATTGCCACATCATCAGTATTGGTGAAGTTATTGAAATTTTTGGGTACAAAATCTTTCAGGTCAATTTTTAAGGCCTTAGAGGCTCTAGATCATGATCGACCCCCGGCTGACTGGCACTAGCACATGTCAAGCTTTGTAGATCTCATCATGGTGTTTTCGAAAAGTGGTTACAATAGAAAAATGGAGCTATGGTTAAAAAGTTATGGCCTCCAGAAGTTAGGTTACCTAAAATCATATTTTGTATTTCTTTTGAGCTGACCCTATTGTAAAAATTATGAAAATAAATTAATTCTATGTATAGTCGGCCTTAAGGGCTAAATTTCTAGAACCTTCTCAGGCAATGGAAATTGCCTATGTAAAGAAGGCATGTAGTGTTGTCTAGGCAGTTCTGGGTGGTAGATCTGGGTAATAATTTGAGGCTTTCTCCTACAAAATATTGTAAGGGAATGCCCATGTGGCTTTGCATATTGTAATTCTGAAAGTTTGTAATTCCACATTTTTAGAGATAATAAGAAGCCAAATTTTCTATTCTTGCATATTGTTGTTGTTGTTTCTCTATTTCTATTATGTGTTTACGGTATTAAGGGGAGCACCCTTCATCAAGTGGTATCAGAGTAGGAGTTTTTGAGTGTGTAAACAAATCACTGATTGTGAGGTAGTTTGCACCAGGACCATGGGTTAGAGTTTCTATGTAAACAGATCACTGACTATGAGGCAGTTTGTATAGGACCGTGGTTAGGGTTTCAGCGAGAACCACGAAAATACCTCCACAAAGGGAATGTGGTGGAAGAGCTATTGTTGTAACACCTGAGGCTAGGGAACTGCAGAGACAAGTGCGAGCATTGCAAGAGGATATTTGTAGAGGAATGAATCTTAATGTCAAAGACGAAAGCAAGGATGAAGCCGAAAAAGAAGATCAAGAAGGAGAAGTCAAAGTTTTGAATCAAGAGGAAGAAAGGCTTTTCCGACCCATTTTCAAGATCAGGAAAAGACCTAAGATCGAGGTTCCTATATTTTTAGGGAATCTTAACCCAGAGGAATTGATCGACTGGATCAATGAATGTGAAGAATATTTTGAGTATGAAGATATTGAGGATCTTGATCGGGTCAAGTTTGTGAAGGCTAGATTGAAAGGTCATGCAAAGATCTGGTGGCAAGAGATTCAATTGGAGTTAAATATAAGAGGGAAAGATAAAATCACAAGATAGGATCAGATGGTGGATAAATTGAAGTGACAGTTCATTCCTATTGATTATGAGCTTGACCTTCTGAAGAAGATGCAATGTTTGAAGCAAGTAGGAAGATCTGTTCAGGAGTATACAGAGGATTTCTATGGAATCCTCATCAGAACAGGCCATGCGGAAGCTGATAAGGAGAAAGTTATCTATTACCTTAATGGGTTGAGGCCAAGCATTCAAGAGTTGAATTTGGTTCAAATGAACAATATTGAAGAGGCATGCCAATTTTCCCTAAAAGTAGAGGAAAAGCTAAACAAGAAGTTTGAAAGCAAACAAAATGGAAGAGGTCACGGTGGACGATCTGGTAGACAGTCATATGGAGGTAGAAATGAAGATCTGAAAAAGAAGGATGAGGCCAATAGCAATCAAAATTAGAGAGGAAACAATTCCAATCATTTCCATGATTAGAACAATAGAGATTAGAGAGGAAGAGGAAGAGGACAAGGTTCAGGAAGAGGAGGCTTCCGTGGAACATGTTTTCACTATGGAGAAGGTCATATGGCATTTGAATGTCCTCAATGCCAAGGAAGGATAGATAAGAGGAATAAAGGCCAGGCCAGAGTGGCACATGTAGATGAAGATGCTAGATCCTCAAATTCTAAAGATGCTAAAAGAGGAGAAATGTTGATTAACAGAAGAGTCTTGCTGAGTGGTGAGAATGAACCTAAACAAAGGAGGAGCCTATTTCGCACTAGATGCAAGTGTGAGGGTAAATGTTGTGATGTGATTATTGATAGTGGAAGCACTAAAAATTTGGTGTCAGAAGAGATGGTGACAAAGTTGAAGCTCAAGAGACAGAAACACCCACATCTATATCGGATTGCCTAGGTGCAGGATGACCACAAGGTCATGGTCAATGAATAGTGCCTAGTAAAATTCAAGATCGCTGGGTACCAAGATGAGGTACTATGTGATATCATATCTATGGATGCATGTAATATGTTGTTGGGTAGACCATGGTAGTTTGAAAAATATGTTGTACATGATGGTCATGTGAATACCTATTTTATGACAAAGGATGGAGTGCGACATAAGCTAAAGCCATTGAAGGAGACCAAAGAAAAAGTATGTGGTAATGCAAGAATAAAATTTGTTGATGGAAGAAAATTCCTAGATGGTATGAGGCATGAGCATGTGTATTTTTCTTTAATTCCAAAAGCTAGTAAAGAGGAAGTAGAGGATGTACCTGTAAAGGTTGCAAATTTGTTGAATGAGTTTCAAGATATTGTATCTGATAATGTACCTGATGGATTGCCACCAGTAAGGAAGATCAGTCATCAGATGGATTTGATTTCAGGAGCCAGTTTTCCAAACAAGACAACACATAGAATGACACCAGTAGAAAGTGAAGAATTGAATAGACAATTACATGAGTTATTATAGAAAGGGTTGATTTGAAAGAGTCTGAGTCCCTATACTGTACTAGTGGTATTAGCAACAAAGATGAATGGAGAAGGGAGGATGTGTACAAATTTTAGAGCAATAAATAAGATCATAATCAAGTATCAGTTTCTATTGCCACGAATGGATGATATTATGGACTGTTTGAGTGGGGCTGTGTATTTCTCAAAGATAGATCTGAAGAGTGGATATCACCAGATTTGGATTAGAGAAGGAGATAAATGGAAGACTGCCTTCAAGACAACGGAAAGACTGTATGAGTGGTTAGTCATACCTTTTGGGCTAACCAATGCACTGAGCACTTTCATGCGGCTCATGAATGAGGTTCTGAAAGAGTTTCTAGGTAAGTTTGTCATTGTTTACCTATATGATATTTTGATCTTTAATAAGACATTGGAAGAGAATGTGATGCATATTCGTATGGTGTTTGAGAAGCTGAGAGAAGAGAAATTGTTGATTAATTTGAAGAAGTGCAGTTTTGTGAAGAAATAGTTAGTGTATTTGGGGTTTGTAGTTTCAATAGAAGGTCTAAAAATGGATCTAGAGAAGGTACAAGCTATCCTTGAATGGCCTACTCTAAGGAGTGCTAATGAGGTAAGATCTTTTCATGGTTTGGCTAGCTTTTATAGAAAGTTTATCAAAAATTTTAGCAGTATTTGTGGACCCTTGACTGAAACAATGAGAGGGGATAGAAAAGAGTTTAAATGGACTAATGGGGCAGATAAGAGTTTTAAACTATTGAAACAGAAGGTTACAGAACAACCTATTTTAGCACTTCCAAATTTTAATAAAGTGTTTCAAGTAGACTGTGATGCTAGTGGTACTGCAATAGGAGCTGTTATGAGCCAAGAAGGTAAACCTATTGCTTATTTTAGTGAGAAGTTAAATGATGCCAAGAGGAAATATTTTGTTTATGATCAAGAATTTTATGCATAGTTCAGGCATTGAGGAAGTGGAGACATTATTTTCTTCCTAAGGAGTTTGTTTTGTATACTGATCATCAAGCTTTGCAATATTTGAATAGTCAAGGAAAGTTGAATTAAAGACATTTGAAATGGGTTGAGTTTTTATAGAGTTATACATATGTTTTGAAACACAAAAGTGGAAAGTCTAACAGGGTTGTAGATGCACTTAGCAGAAGGAAACTATTGCTAATAAAGATGCAGATTGAGGTGGTTGGGTTCAAGGAACTCAAAAATTTGTATCCAGAGGATCCTAATTTTGGTGAAGCTTGGAAATCTTGTAAAGAACCTGTTACTCTAGACTGAATGAAGTGGCTAGATTTCATCATTCAGGATGATATGCTATTCAGAGGGAGATAGTTGTGCATTCCAAGAAGTTCTATGAGGGAGAATCTCATCAAGAAGAAGCATAGAAAAGGATTGGCTAGACATTTTGATTGTGATAAAACTCTTGCTTTGGTTAGTGAGAATTATTATCGGCCACAGTTGTAGCAAGATGTCAAGAAGTTTGTATAGAGTTACAGAGTATGTCAAATGGAAAAAGGAGTGAAGCAGAATGCAGGGTTGTATCAGCCATTACCTGTACTAGAGAAGCCTTGGGAGGATATTAGTATGGACTTTGTTCTTGGTTTACCAAGGACTCAGCGGGGACATGATTCAATTTTTGTGGTAGTTGATAGATTTTCAAAGATGGTACATTTTGTTCCTTGCCAGAAGACCAATGATTTGTTCATGTAGCAGAATTATTTTTTAGAGAAGTGGTGAGACTACATGGTTTTCCAAAGAGTATAGTTTTAGATAGGGACACTAAGTTTGTTGGATATTTTTTGCGTACATTGTGGAAGAAGTTGAAGACATATTTGAAGTTCAATTCATCACATCATCCACAAACTGATGGACATACATTGGTGGTGAATAGGAGTTTGAGAAATTTGCTGAGATGTTTGGTTGAAGATGAGCCAATGGAATAGGGTTTGATTTTACCATAGGTAAAATTTGCATACAATAATTCTATCAATAGGAGCACTAGTAAATCACCATTCCAGATTGTATATGGGAGTAGTCTAAGAAATGCATATGAGTTGAGAAAGATAGATAAAGGAGAAATAAGTAGTGCTGAAGCTGAGGATTTTGCAGAACATTTGAAGAACATCCATGAAGAGGTGAGGAAGCACATTACCAAGATGAATGTGTAGTATAAGGCTAAGGAAAATGAGAAAAGGAGGCATAAGGAATTTCAAGTTGGAGATGAAGTCATGGTTCATTTGTGGAAGGAAAGATTTCTAGTTGGTACATATAACAAGTTGAAAATGAAAAAGTTTGGGCCATGTAAGATACTGAAGAAGCATGATTTGAGAAATGCATATGAGGTCGAGTTGCTTACTAAGCTGAATATTTCAACACTATTTAATGTTTTAGATCTGACAGAGTATCATGACGGAGGTGTTAAAGATGAGGTTACAGTAGCACAATGGAGTATTCTAGCAACCAGTTCAGATATCAAGGAGATTGAAGACATACTGGATAATTGTGTTGGCAAAAGCACAAGGAAAAGGACATATGAAGAGTATTTGGTCAAATGGAAAGGATAACCTATTGAAGATTCATCATGGCTAGCAAAGGAGGAGGTTAACCATCTTGGTTTTCCTCTGCACACCTGAGTCGTGACAGGGTCACTTCTCAATTTACCTCAGTTGTCTGATGCAGGAGCATCCTGGGTGTAAGAGCAATCTTGCATCACCCAAAAATATTTTTGTTTTCTTTCCAATAAGGGTGATCTTGTGTAGAGCTGCTATTTATGGAAACTTACTATTTTTAGTAAGTTGGTCATATGATCTCAAAATATTTTGATTTCACAGTTGGAGGTTCATCCTAGTCATTTCAGCCTACCAGTTGAGTTTCATTGCCACATCATTAGTATTGGTGAAGTTATTGAGATTTTTGGGTATGAAATCTTCCAGGTCAATTTTGAAGGCCTTAGAGGCTTCAAATCACAATCGACCCTCAACTTCCTAGTGCTACTACATGTCAGGCACTGTAGATCTTGTCATGGAATTTCTGAAAAGTGGTTACAATAGAAAAACAGAGCTACGGTTAGAAAGTTATGGCCTTCAAAAGCTAGGTTACCTAAAATCATATTTTGTACTTCTTTTGAGATGACCCTATTGTAAAAATTATGAAAATAAATTAATTCTATGTATAGTCAGCCTTAAGGGCTAAATTTCTGGAACCTTCTTGGATGCTGGAAATTGCCTATATAAAGAAGGCCCGTAGTGTTGTCTAGGCAGTTCTGGATGGTAGATTTGGGTAATAATTTGAGGCTTTGTCCTACAAAATATTGTAAGGGAATGCCCATGTGGCTTTACATATTGTAATTCTAAACGTTTGTAATTCCACATTTGTGGAGATAATAAGAAGATAAATTTTTTGTTCTTGCATATTGTTGTTGTTGTTTCTCTATTTCTGTTATGTGTTTGTGGTATTAAGGGGAGCACTCTTCATCAAGTTCATTAAGAATTTTAGTTCAATTTGTAATGTTATGTGTTGGTTTTTGAAAACTCTTATGCCACTTAGGGCTGCCAATATGCCTTGAGACTGATGTTAGGACTGGTTAAATCCAAGTGTGAAAGCTCTGCAAGGCAACTGGACCAACTATAGAGACAAGACTGCCCTCTTCACTTTTGGCTCTGCAAAACCATGGTGGGTGCACCTAATCTAGATAAATATCCACTCACTACACACCTTATACTTCTAGATTCATAAAGCAGATCATAGTAAAGGATTACTAAATACTAACTAGGCATTCATTGAATCAACTCTACTATGTAGGGTAAAATGGTCTTGTGAAGGGTATTACTACCAACAATAATACTTAAAATTTAAAATGGTCTTTGATTAATGAGGATAGGGAAGGTAGACAAGAGCCAATCAGACATTGGACTCAACTAAATATACTAATCTTTGATCAGTGCCATTATCCATTGGGTAGATCTCACATACAAACAATGAAACATGAACCAACTCTTGTCAAAGACTCATACCCATAAATATAAATGTTCCATCCCATCCACTACTTATAAGATCCTTCTGTAGACAACCAAGATGAATCTGTGTCCCTTCTAAAGTAAATTTCACTTGATCCTAGATCAAGAACTAAAGACAAGAACATGTGCAAAGGTAACCCTATGCAATGGATCAGAAAATCCAAAACTCACATGACTGACACCAAGGAGAGACTTGTAAACATGAAACAATTATATTAAGTATGATGAGTCATGTACATGATCAAAGTAGGACAGAGATCAAACCACTTCAATAACCTGAAAAAGACTTCCAAAAATTCTATTCAACTTACATGTAATGTGATACAACCCTGCTACAAACCCCTGGAACCAATCGAAATCAAAACCTCTGGATTGATCCCAAATTTGAACCTCTTCTAAGTTAAAAAAGCTATAACTTATACCACTAGCCACCTTGGGAATCTCAAAGAGATTGCATGAAGCTTAGGGTGACTAGGGTTAGGACTACAACCACTAGACCAACTGAAATGATCAAAAAATTTACTATAGGGGCCAAAAACACAAGCAATCTCAAGAAAACAAATCTCTAGCAGATCAACAATCATGAAAATCTATGAGCTCAACATAGTACACCAAGGAATGCCATTAAAACTAGTCAAATTGACCACCTACAAATACACCTCGAGCATAAAACCACACTCCATCAGGTACAAAACAACCTCTGTAATCAACCACATCGACCTTTAGGCTAGATCACAACACCTACCACCATCAAACTAGCAAGAAAATCTATCAGAAAAGCCATTTAAACCAGTACTTCTTGTCATTGCAAACCCTCAGAAAATTTGAATTTTGAACTACAAAGGCTACCCCCAAAAGTTTAAAACATGGCCGTAGATCTAATCTTTTCCTGGTAGATCGGGTGGTCACATTTAATCTCACAACAGTCACGGGCCCTTTGAAAAGTCACCAGTCTAGTCAACAGTCAACAACCAAGCAAAATCAAACAACTCGGCAACACCCGCATAGTGGACCTGCCTTAACTCCACAACCGTGACCTCCAAATAGTTGTCGCAAGATCATATAGCTAGGAAAAGGGCTATGTGAACATGCAACAAGCCTCCACATCGACACCATGTCATCACTCCCCACCAACATGACACCCTTGTCACATGATCGCATGGCTGAAAGATGGCCCTTGCGATCATACGACAAGGCAACAAGACTGCCACCTCACCCCCTTTACCTTGCTGCATGCCTTGTCACAAACCTGTCGACCAATGAAAAGCTTCCATCTCTGCAACACCTAACACTAGAACCACCACTAAGAAAAGCCTTACCTTTTGGAAAGATTGGACGGTGTTCACATGATCGCATGGGGTGAGAATATTCCTCATGATCATGCGGCAACCGTAGATCTCTTTTGCATTATCATTCTACCTAAGAAATACCTAGCCCACTGACAAGTCCAAATCATCACCCAGCTCATCAGATCAAGTGATGACACCTCAGCCAAACAGCCCTACTGTGAACAAACCCATCGGCATCCAATCAAATGGTGGGTGCATGATCGCATGGGGTGAGAATATTCCATGTGATCACATGCCAACCGTAGATCTTAAATCTCTGACACCGGGCCCCACTTTATTTGGTGAACTAGCAACTAAAGAACTTCTGCCAATTCATGAAATACTTTCCACCATTGCTAAAAAAACTTAGCGATCACATGACCAATGTTCACTGAATCGCCAAATAAATTGGGGCACCGCCAAAACATTATGCGAACAAGTGAACAGGAAGAAAATTTTTCAGGACCACCAAACTACTTAGACCCACACATGGGCCCACCCCTTTTTCCACATGTCACACCACCATTCACTGCAACTACTGAGTCACTTGACATAGGACCCACTCGCTACAAGCTCAAGATCGAATGATGATTGCATGATCGCATGGGATAGAAAGATTCCATGCCATCACACGACAACCATAGGATCAAGAATCTTTCCAAAAGAACCAAGCCCATCTACCATCTTGCCACTAGGCTCAGGAATAGGTGTCAGCCAGTCGCATGATCGCATGTCAGAAAACTCTGACATGCAATTATGCGACAGCCAACCACAAGCCGCTACATAACCACCAGCGGGACCACTACCCTCCCCGCCAATAGGCTCCAACACAAAAAGGTAACCGATCGCATGGTCACATGTCAAAATTTTTTGACATGCGATCATGTGATGACCAATCATTTTGAAACCTTTGAAGACCCGGGCCCACCATCTAGTTGGACCTACACAGTTAGGGAACACCAGCAAATAGAAAATTGTGAGGTAAAAAACACACAGGGTTTTCGACAGAAAAGATAAAAAACACACAAGATTTTTGATGCCAAAAGATAAGCGCACAAAAGCTAGAAGGCACAAGGTTGAAAACCTCAAGGGTTTTCACACAGATTGAAAACATCATGGATTTTGAAAAACATTATGGGTTTTCGACACTATGGCAGATTTTGAAATTATTTCCTGCAGACCTTAGAACTTGAATAACTTTCTGGATTTGTGGTTCAGCACGTGTGATTTGAACTAGAGCAAGGTGACACAATGAAGAACATAGGGTAGGACACTTCAAGAAAACTTGCAAGGAAATGGGTCATTTTCAAAAGATTTTGCATTGACAGGAAAATGGACCAACACTATGATTGAGACTATGAGAGGAGATAAAAGAGAATTCAAGTGGACACATGGAGCTGATAAAATTTTTGAGACTCTGAAGCAGAAGGTTGTTGAATTGCCTATTTTGGCATGGCCTAATTTCAATAAGGTATTTCTAGTGGAATGTGATGCAAGTGGAAATACAATATGAGTTGTGTTGAGTCAAGAAGGTAAACCTTTTTTTTTTTTAGTGAAAAGTTGAATAATGCAAAAAGGAAATATTTTTTGTATGACCAAGAATTATATGCTATTGTTCAAGCACTGAGGAAATGGAGACATTATTTGATACTGAGTGAATTTGTGTTGTATACCAATCATAAGGCTTTACAATATTTGAGTATTTAGAGTAACTTGAATCAGAGACATATGAAATGGGTTGAGTATTTGTAGAATTATATATTTGTGATAAAGAATAAGAGTGGAGTCACTAACTAAGTTTCTAATGTATTAAGTAGAAGAAGATGTTTGATGACTGAGATGAAAATTGAAGTTCTTGGTTTTGATGACATGAGAGATTCTTATGAATTTGATCCTAACTTTTTTGAGTGATGGAGAAAGTGCACAACACCTATTCAAGATCAACCAACTACTAAATGGGAAGAATATTTCATTCAAGAAGGTATGTTGTTTAAAGGTATTTAGTTGTGTATACCGAGAGGATCAATGAGAACTAATTTGATAAAGGAGAAACATAGTAGTGGTTTGGCTAGACATTTTGGTGTTGATAAAACATTGAATTTTCTTAAGGAGAAATAATTTTGGGCACGGTTGTATAAAGATGTTTAGAAATTTGTGAGAAGTTGTGGAATTTGTCAAGTTACAAAAGGAGTAAGTCAGAATACTCGATTGTATACACTGATTTTTGTTCCTGAGAAACCTTGGATTGATATCAGTATGGATTTTGTTCTTGCTTTACCAAAGATAGTAAGAGGTAATGATTCTATATTTTTTGTTGTGGATAGGATTTCTAAAATGGCACATTTTATACCTTATAGAAAGACTTCAAATGCAGTACATATAGAAAAAAATTTCTTTAAGGAAATTATCAGATTGCATGGATTACTGAGGATTATTATCTCTCACCGAGATAGTAAATTTGTTGGATACTTTTGGAAGACCCTATGGAGAATTTTTGGCACTAAGTTGAAATATAGTTCTACATTTCACCCATAGACCGATGGACAGACTAAAGTTGTGAATAGAAGTTTGGGTAATCTTTTGAGATGTTTAGTTGGAGACACACCAAGTAATTGAGATTATGTGTTGGCACAAGCAGAGTTTGCATACAATAATTCAGTGAATAGGAGTACTAGAAAAAAACCTTTTGAGATTGTAAATGGCATACAACCGAGAGGTATATCAGATTTGAGGGACATTGTTGATGAAAGAAAGAGAAGTGCTGAAGGAGTAAAGTTTGCTAAGTACATGAAGACATTGCATGAAGATGTGAAACATAAGTTGGAGAAAAGTAATCATAAATACAAAGATAGAGCTCATAGATCAAGAAGACATAAGACTTTTGATGTTGGTGATGAAGTAATGGTTCATTTGAAGAAAGAAAGATTTCTTGTTGGAATATATGGGAAGTTGAAAATGAAGAAGTTTGGTCCTTGCAAAATTTTGAAGGGATTTGACAATGGAAATGCTTATGAGATTGAGTTACCTGATGACATGGATATATCACCTATATTCAAAATTTTTGATTTGTATGAGTATCATGAGTCAGATGAAGAAATGACAATACCAAATGATTATCCTAAGAAATAGATGAAAGAAGTTGAGCATATTTTGGACCAAAGAATTTCTAGAAGTACAAGAGGAAAATAGTATATGGAATATCTGGTAAAGTGGAAGAATGGACCGATTGAAGATAGTTCATGGATTTCGCAATCTAAGTTGGATTCAACTCAAATCGTACCTACTTCATGATTCAGAGAATCATTTTCAAATAATCTCAGGTGTCTGATGTAGGAGCATCTCAGGTCCTCGGCAATACTGTGTCACCAAAAACATGTTTGTGTTTTCCTATGTTGCTTGGTTCCTTGTTTGACCAAGTTGGTTTGGTGTTGCTCAGTTTCCTTTGTTTATCAGGGTTGGTTAGTTATCTCTCTGGTGCTTGGTGAATTTCCCTGGTGCTTGGTGATGCTTGTTTGGCACTCGATTATCATTTCTTACCAAGTTTTTTATTTTAATTTCCTATTGAGGCTGACTCTTGCAATTAATTTTGGTCACAAATTTAATGCTGGTATCTATCATTGGGATGTGTGTGGACCTAGATCTCGTCATTCCTTTTGTTGATGGTAGATTTGAAGGCCAAATTGTTTAGCAGCCTCTTGTATATAATGTAATCTTTGGTTGTAGTTTTAGAAAGTCAGTTTTAGGAGAAGATAGATGCTAGAAGTTGGGAGATTGTTTCAGATCATCACATGTTGGAGGACTTCTATGCTTGAATTATAATATCAAGCCTAAATTAGGAAGGCCTTACTTCTCGGCATGTATGAAATAATTGAGATAAATATATGAAGTGTTCTGCATTCTCTCTCTCACTATGTGTTTGTTTGTTTTGCATCTAATCTCTGCAAGGTGGATCTAGTTAGGGTGTGCCTTTGGCCCCTCTCCCCATCCTCCCTTGTGTTAGTTGTTCTATGGATGGAAATAAAGTGTCATTGATGGGTCAAGTTAAAGATGCACAAGTTGTCCATGTTGCATTTCCTAATAAGAGTTTGAAATTAACAATCTTGGTCATATATATTCTAGCCAATTATGGTATGTTTCTTAGAAGAAACTTTTGTAAAGACTTGGGGGGAGATATAAAGATGGATTGGTTTGAGGTGATTATTCTAGTGGGTAAAAAGAAGGTAAAGCTTGAACTAGAACCCAAGAACAAATACACAGTGGTTCCCTCAGACAACCCCAAAACCTAGATTCTCTATTAAGAATGTCATTTTGAAAATTATGTTGTCCTGTCAAATAGTGAAACTAAATGTGTTATCGATGGTTCAAAGGAAGAGGCCATATGGAGAATGGAATTTTATGGTAGCTATTCAAATTTGGGATCATGAGCAAGGGTAGTATTATTTCCTCCTATCAAAGAATGCATCCATTTGTCCTTTAAGCTAGATTTTAGGAATATGAATAATATGGTTGAGTATGAAGCATTGCTACTAGGACTGGAAGAAGGAAAGCTAAGAGGAGTTAAGAAACTAGTTGCAAAGGTTGATACTAAACTGATTATGAAGTGGGTAAGGGGGCATTTTTTGGTCAAGAATGAAAAATTAAAGTACTATAGAAACTTAGTGTGGGATGAACTTGATTCCTTTGATGCCTTTTCCACATAACTCATACCCCAAAGTATAAAAACTAAAGTGGAATCCTTGGAAATTTTGGCCTCATTATTGTTACCTCATCTAGGTTTCAAAATTCAAAATTATCAAATAGAAATGATATATAGGCCAAAGGTGCTAGATAATGTAGAACATTGGCAAGTGTTTGACAATGATTCTCAACTCAAAGATTTCTTGGGATGTGTTGTGAATTTTGCTGATATATACTTTGAAGGATCTGGTAGTGAGAGCAAGGAGGTTTGAAAAGGTTCAACAAGAAATGATGGAATCATTTAGCTCAAAGGAAACAAGATTCCAAAATGACGGGTTTCTGTGGAACATTTTTTTCAAAGAAGAGATTATAGTACAATCAAGGAAAAAGTATCCCATACTCATATTTCCAAAGAGTATGATAAAATCAATATAGGTAATGATGATAATCCTAAATGGATTTCGATAGGTAAGACATGTTCTCAATAGGAAAGGGATGACCTAAAGAAGTTTCTTATAGAGTATAGAGATTTTTTTTCTTGGGGATATGAAGATCTTAAGAATTTCAAAGGTGGTTAGTTTAGACATCACATCCCTTTGAAACCAGGTGCCACCCCTTTTCCCCAAAAACTAAGGAATTATAATCCAAAAGTATATGAAGTGATATTGAAAGAGGTAGAGAAAATGCTACCAGCCAGAATCATATACCCTATACACCATTCAACCTAGATTGCTAATATAGTTGCTGTAAGGAAAAAGAATGGTGAAATTAGAATTTGGGTCAATTTTCAAAATTTGAATCAAGCCAGTCTAAAGGATAATTATGTGTTGCCAGTGATGGAACGTGTTCTCTAGGCCATGTCCAGATCAGAAGTAATGTCAATGCTAGATGGTTACTCTGGTTATAATAAGATTAGTATGGAAGAGGAGGATCAACATAAAACAATTTGTATAACTCCTTGGGGTACTTATGCATACAACCAGATGTTTTTTGGGTTAATTAATGAGGGTGCCACTTTTCAGAGAGTGATTAACTCCTCCTTCGAGGATCTTCACAATAAGATCATTGTAGTTTACCTAAATGACCAAACTATTTATTCAAAAAGGAGGAGTCACCATTTAAGGGATATTAAAATAGTGTTGCAAAGGTGTAGAAGTCATGGTATATCCTTAAATCCTAAGAAGTCCATTTTATTTGTGGAGGAGGGTAAATTTTTAGGGCATATTGTTTCCAAAGAAGGTGTCAAAATTGACCCTAAAAGGGTCAAGGAAATTCAACAAATTAACTTACCTTCCGGAAGAAGTGGTGAAGTCTTTCTTTGTCCAGGTGAACTTTTTGTGAGCTTTTGTCCTAGAGTTTTCAGAGACTACTGGGCATATGGTAGACATGCTGAGTAAGAAGATCCCTTTTAAGTGGAGTGAAGAAGGATGCAAAGCTTTAAATGACATTAAGATGGAAATATCCCAAGCACCTATGTGTTGGCAATTTGGCTAAGTTGATTGCATAGATGTTGTCATTATGGAAACATATGATCCACATGAAGATTGCACAAGTCAGAGAGCAAGTATGACAGAGCGCATTGCAAATTTGTCTAAGTATGAGACAATATTTTTACCAGTGTACTCGGACATAGTTTTTGTTTGTGATGTTGACTAGAGTGAATTCAGTGCTTGTGCACTTGAACATAGACTCTATGGTGACTAATGATGACCCATCTTAGAGTGCAAGTTAGTACGCCATGTATGGAAGAAGTTATGATAGCTTTACTGAAGACAGTGTGAAGCCAATAGAATAGAATATGAAGACAGAACTAGTAAAGAGTTAAGGGATTATTTTGTTTATCAAAATAATGACTTGACAATATAAAGGGATGACATCCTAGATATTTACTCTTGGATAAAGCTATTGGTATATATGTAAATGTAATTGTAATTTTAAAGTTTAGTAATTGTAACAAGCAACAAGTAATTGTAGAAGTATGATGCGAAGTATATGAAGCATATGTAATAGTGATTGTGAAAGAGTAGTGAAGAGATATTGATGAAAGAAGTATAAGGTTATGTACCTTGGCCTATTTTGTAATCAATTTATATTTTACATTACTTGTTTAGGTAGTGGGCTCAGTTGGTAATCACATTTTGTACTACCAACTCCTAATAGGGTTGAGGCTTCTAACAAGGCCTATAGTCCCTTAATCAGGACTGATACACTATATGGTTGTAATAGATCCTAATAGGGTCAACATCCTTAATAGGATACTTTTGATTAGTAGATCTTTGTGGGTACCATCTCCACTGGGTTTTTCCCTTGGCCAGGGTTTCCTCAAGAACAAATCATGTGTTATGAGTTCTTTAGTTTTATTGCTATGCATGTTTGTAATGCCCAAAATAATCAGACAAAAACACAACAACAAATTTTTTTTTAAAACAACTGTAACATACACCTAGGTCAACTAGGTTATGTTAGCACCTTGAAAAATTTTCATGGCTCTAGCCCTTTTCTTTTGGTCTCTGCAGTTGCTTTTAGGTCTCTGGCATTATCCATAGTTCAATTTTTTTGAAAAACTAGCCGTTGTGTTCAAAAACACTTTTTAAAGCCATGGCATTGTTCTAATTTCATGTTACTTTTTCAGGCCACTTAAAGTCCTTTTATCACATGTGCTTTAATATTTTATCACCTTGCAGGGTCGGCTATTTTTTTTCCTAAGTTTCTACCCCCAGCGGCCTCTAATTTTACCATAGTCCTCAGTGCCTTAATTTTTTCCCAAAAGCCTAAGTCCTATGTTTTAATTCTTTCTAATGTTCTAGCTTAATATATTCCTAGGCCTAGCTATAACACCATCTTGATCCAACAGTTGTCATGAAAGCACAAGGGTTTTGTCAAAGGCTTGCACTTTTACGACGACCGTTGATTCTCTTTCATGACATTGCCTTTCTCTGCAGATGGGTGCACTGCCAGGTAAGCACACATGGCATCTCCCTATTGGTTGAAGGAAATAGTGAAGTGGTAGGGTTGTCTAAATGAATGAAGAAATTGTATGTCCATCTACTAGATTCTATGACATGGCAGTCCTTGATTCGTTGGAGTATCCTATGTAGTACAGTGGGGTCACGCTCTATGATATCGGCTAAGATTCCAAATCGACAGCTGGTGTGTAAGTGAATAGAATCTTTTGAGGCCTTCAGATCTTACACCATTCATTTGATCCTCCAGGTGTTCATGTCAGAGATAAAGGTGGGTCCAAAATAACATGTAGGCATAGTTGGCAGTTTTTGACTGGTCCACAATTTAGTGTGTTGGCAGTTATCAGTGGGACCTAGTTTCCAGCTTGTCAGAGGGTCCTAACATCTATAGAGGATCAACAAAAGGTGTAATTTCTCATGAGATATGTCAGAGGTTTAAGATCTTATGCTAGCCGTCAATCTTACTTTTCTCAGATGGATGATGAGGGTGGGTCCTCTAGTAGGTGGTGCTGACTTGGGCGTGTTCTCATTGGTCCAAGTGTCCTGACTTGGACTTGTCAGTGGGTCTACTGGTCTCAGGGGAGTTAATATGCTATAGGATCTAACAATTGTCATGATACCATTGATTAGAGTTTCATGATGGATAAGTCAGTGGTGTAGCGACAGTCGTCGATCTTCACTAAAGGGGGAAGCTTTGCGATGGGTCCTTTGTCAATAGTGACCAGGCATGAGCAATGAATGGCATGGTGATAAGTGGCATAAAGTGGGCCTAGGTGGGGGTCTAAAGTCTAGTGGTCATGATAAAAGGGTTAGCAACCTAAAAAATTCTAAAAGGATTTTCTCATTCACCAAGAAAGATGATAGTTCTCTAAATGTTTTAGCAGTTCAGCGAACAAGCATTTGCATAATCGCTAAACTATCTGGTGGAGACGTAAAGTATTTTGTGACTTGGAGGTATCCTTTAGTCACCAATTCACTAAGTTTGGCTAGGGTCCTATTAAATGAAAAATCATAAAGACCATGAAAAAGAAAGATCAGACGATCAGGACTTAAAGTTGATCGAGATTCAAATGTGAACTGCTGATTTTCTACTAGCGTTATGAAACTGGCCGTTTGATTTCAAATTCAAATTTCTAAGGGTTTCCTACAACCAAAAGGACCAAATTTGAATGCTTTCATAGTTGAATTTGATTTTTTTGGTGGTGCTTACTGTTGCAATGTGGTCCAGGGTGTTCCATGATCATCTACAGGGATCTATACTATGTTTTTTGTGCTCGATAGATGCTGCAGGTGGCCAAACAGGTTGACAAATTTGAATTTTCATGATTTGTAGTACTTTCTCAGAGATCTATCATAAGTGAAAATCTTTCTTAGGCATGGTCAACTAGTTTTCATCCCCTACATTTAAATTTGTGACCATTTCTAGCTGGTTGGGTGGTTGAAACCCTAACCCTAGTCACCCAAAGCTTGATGCATCCTCTTTGAGGATTCCAAGGTGACTAGTGGTGGTATATATTGTAGCATTTTTTATTTTGTAAGTGTTGTTGTTGACGGTATCATATTGAGTAAGGAGAGCCTGGATCTTTGGTCTATTTCTTTGGCATTTTGTTGTCTTGGTAATGTATTGATTCTAAAAATTAATGGGAATACACTTGAATTCCTATCTCAAATCTCTGATTGTATTAGTTTTTTGATTATGGATTCATATATGTTAAGGTCACAAAGTGGATTAGCATATGTTAAACAAAGAGTATTGTGAGATCAGCTTGGAGTTCCTAACAAAGTTAGGATTAAAGCCTTTAAGGTGATTTCAGTGACTTCATTATTAGATTGGAATTTGATGATCATGTTTGGGAGTGAGGGGAGTAATAGGAAAAGCACTTACTTTGAGTTCATGTGTATTTGAGTTAAGGTTTTAGGTTGACATATGTTATTAGGTGACTCTTTGCCCTAGGATAAGGCACTGATCTATTCTTTGGAAGCAGTCCATCATCATTAATCACACACACAAATCAAATGATCAAATCCTTAAATTAGTTAGTAAAGAGTATATTGGTATAACATTTTATGATTCCTTTGAAGAAGTGAGTCAAGGGTACACCCACCTAAGCATTAAGGATCAAAGTATAGGAGGATCTCATTATTGATCCTTGTTAATTGGCCCTCTTCCTTGTAGACTTTGGAGTGGTGATAGAGTCAAAGTTTTATTAAAGTTATCCATCAAAGTATAAATCTACAAGTTGAAGATCAAAGGGAACTCCCAATAAAATGGTGACTCTATTGGGGAGAGTCTAGAGATAAAGGTTGTTAAGTGCACTCTTGTTTTCCTATTACATTCAGTTGAAAGATTTCTTATCTTTGGTGGGTGGTGACTCAAAAAGGTTAGAACCAGTGTCATATTGCAAATCATGGACAAAAGGAGGAATACTAGGTCCTTTTTTAGAAAGAATCTGGAGGTCACTCTGGAATAATTGTCTAGATAGGAGAAGAAGAGTTGGATCAGAAGGAATGGTGAGTCTACTAGTGCTCCCATGAGAGAACAAAGAAATACCAGAGGAAGAGCACCACATGTTTCCTCAAGTGAGGAAGGTTCACAAGATAGAGTTTCTAGATCAGATGGTGGTCGCTCTAAAGATAGATTTTATCATATCCTAGAGGTTGTATTTCAAGACAAGGGTCCATTGCCTACAGGTCAGGATGAACAAGCCAGAGAGATGGGTTTGGAGATTGATTTAGATCTTGATGAAGATAATTTTAGAAGGGAGCCCATGAGAGCAAGGCAAGTCCATTTCCCATATCAAAATCTTACTGATATGGATGTGTCATCAAGTTTTAATGACATTATGGTAGACTTGGATGATTTAAATCCACTAAGGTTGCAGTTGGCAGAGCAAGATGCCATACATAAGAGGTTACAAGAGGAGAGAGAAGCTGAGAAGGTGAATGCTCTAATAGAAAGACAATCTCTTCTTAGAAAGATTAATGAAATGAAGGAGAGAAACAAGATGCTTGCTTCTACTCTTAAGACTTTGCAACATAATGTTTTTGGTGATCTTGAGGCTTTGAGGAGTGAGTAGGATTGCTTACTGCAAGACCATGGGTTTGATAAGGAGGGCCCTGTGGTTAGACAAGTTCAAATTTATGCTTCCCTACCTAAAGATAAAGATGGGCATGAGATCACTAGGCTTGTTGTTGCCACTAGTGAGAAAGGAAAGAAAAAGATGGTGGGACATCAAACAAGTAGATCATTGACAATACTGGGGGTCCCACCACCCAATTCAAATAAGGACATAGAGATAGAAAGAAGAAGAAAAGAAGATGAGGACCTTGCAAGAGAATTAGAAAAGGCTAAAATTGAAGCTTCCATTGTAGAAAAGAGAAGAAAGATCTAGTTCTTGAGGGCCTCATCAGCTAATGCTCTTGGTCCATCTACTACTGAACTAGGTATGCCATCTATGACTACTACTATTCCACTTAGTAATACTACTACTAGTTCAATTCCTTCTTCATTTGCTAGGATAGGTGCTGAAACTAGACAACAGTCAAATGCACAAGTAGATGGAAATGTAAATGCAAATGTTGATCCTAGGGTTAACACTAGTTCAAGTTTTCAAAGAAGACCTATGCAATTAGAAGGCTATAGGAAAATTAGTTTTGATGGGATTCCTAGCTACCCGAATGCTTTTCCAAATGATATAAGAGATAAGGTGCCTAAGTTTGCTAGTAATAATGCTATTAGTTGTGAGGAGCATCTTAGGTTATTTGTTGATATGCTTAATGATTATGAGGTAGAGCATGATGATGTAATCATGAAATTGTTTGTTCAATCTCTAATGGAGGATGCTAGAGATTGGTTTAAGAGACTTCTTGATAAATGTATTGATACTTGGGATTCTTTTGAGAGATGTTTTAAAGAGAAATATGGTGATAGGCCTAATTCTAGCTTCATGTTAAATGAATTCAATACCATAAGAAAAAAATTAGAATGAGACTACAGCTGAATTCAACATGAGATTTCAGAAGGGTATGCACAAGTTGTTCCAAGTTATGCGGTTGGATGAAAATGTTTTTGTAACTACATACTTCAATGCATTTAATGGAAAGATGGGATACTTGTTGAGGGAAAAATAACCAAGAACTCTTAGAGATTCTTTTAGGATTGCTATCAATATTGACAACAATATGAAGATATCAAGAAAGTTGGGTGGGAAAAGAGATGACCCTAAGTTGTTTGGGGACAAGAAATACAAAAAAGAAAATGATAGGAATGTTGGACCTAGGAGGCAAGAAGAAGATAAATTGGATAAGGTGATCAATGCATTGAAGGATTTGAAGGCACCTAAAAATAGGAATATCAGTGCTCCTACCAATGAAAGGCCTTAGTTCAACAATAATTTCAATAAATAGATTGCAGAATTACCCCTACAACACCCAATGGAAGGATGGCAAGCCTATTGTCCCTACTGCAAGAGGAAACAATGACAAAGGTGTCCCTGAACCTCTACAAAAGGCTTCAATAAATGTCATGGAGGACATACCTTGTTGTGTTGCATGCCAGTCCCCTCATTCTATAGAGCATTATGTGGTTGCACATTCTATGGCTGCAAATCAAGATTGTGGTAGTGAGGAGATAGATCAAGAAGAAGATCAAGATGATGTTGGATGCATCATGGATACTTCATATCTAGGATATGAAGATGATTCTAATTTTGATGAAGAGGTAGATGTAAATGTGAAGAGACATAATCATGCCTTTTTCATCAAGAGGTTTTTTCTGATGGTGAAGACATTGATAAGAAGACATGTAACATGAACTCTTCTTCTGAGCTAGTAAATTTAAGAAGACCTTCTAGAGAAGAGATGGATAGGATTACTATAGAAATGATTTCCCAAGTGCAAACCAGAGGCATGGTGGCAAGGAATACAAATGAGAAAGCTACAAGAATGTTCATAAAGAGTACCAACTCCAGAGAGCCTAATGAGAACAAATCAAAAGGTGATCACATGGTGAAATTAAAGAATGTAAAAGGTAAGAACTATGAGCCTAAGGGAGTTGGAGTTGAAAAATTTGCTAGTGAAATTGAGAAGCCAGTTAACACAATGGCTAAGATTGAAAAAATGAGGGTGGTTAATATACCTAATGTATCAGACAAACAAAGGGATACTAAGGTAGTGCAAATTGAGATTCCTTCCTTTGCTCCTATTGATATGTTATCTATATTGTCCCAAATTACAGTTAAGGTTCCATTGTCAGAATTGTTGAGGATCCCTGAACACAAAGACATAGCTATTGCATGGGTAGATAATGTTCATAACAATGATGTTTCATGTAATGGATCTCACGAAAAAGCTTTGAAAGGTGTTGCTGCTCAGGGAATTGTATCTCAAATTCCTCCTATATATTTGGATAGTTCTGTCAATGTTAGCCTTGAAAACATTGATCCATTCTTTTTAAGTGTCCTTGTGAATGGAATGAAACTAAGAAATTGTATGATTGATAGTGGTGCCTCTAATACTATTATTCCTTTCAAAATCATGGAGAAATTGGGCCTAAAAGTTGATATAGTCTAGGGAAGATGTTGTGCAATGGATCAGAGGGAGGTACCAGTTATTGGGACTATCAATGCAATGCCATATAGGCTGGCAACATATCCAGAGAATGAGTTAACAATGAGTGTTTTGGTGGTGGACATCCCTCCTCATTATGGGATGCTACTATCTAGAAGATGGAGTGCTGCCATGGGTGGAAGTTTACAGTGTGATCTATCCTATGCCACTTTCAAGATTGATGATCAGTTTGTCAATATTGAGAAAGAACCAAGAGTATGCCACATGATTGAAAGGAATATTGAAAATGAAACTACATTTTTTGTGTATATTGATATTAATTCTTTTAGGGTAGAGATCCCTATATTTGAAAATGAACCTATTTTGTCACCTATCTCTATTGAGATAAGTGTTAATTCTGTGAAGGGTGATTTGTGGGTAATGTACTTTGATGGTGCAAATTGCAAGGATGGAGGAGGAGTAGGTATCTTACTTATTTCTCCTAATGGAAACACCTACAAATTTTCTTTCACATTGAATTTCTTTTGTACCAACAATATAGCAGAATATGAGGCATTGTTGTTAGGACTGAGGTTGGCACAAAAGCATGGAATTAAATGCATAAGTGTTGTTGGTGATTCTGAGTTGGTAGTGTCCCAAGTTAGGTCAGTATATGCTTCCAAGAACAAGAGGTTGAAACAATATAGGAATGCAGTTTGGGAATTGATTGAACATTTTGATGCCTTCAAAATTGAGTGGAAGGATAGGAGTAACAATAAGATGGCTGACTTGTTAGCCAATATAGCAATCAATCCCACTGATATTACTTTTTCTAGTATCTCTAAAGTTGAAATTCAAGCTATGCCTAGTATACCAGATAATATTGAGAATTGGAAAGTTTTTGATGATGATAATGATATCTTGAAGTTTATGAATTGTGAAGATTAGTATCATGGTCAGGAATTTGATTGTTCAGCCTTGGTTGAGTCAGTAGAAGGAAAAGATATTGTCTTTGGTAATGAGGTCATTCAACTTAGAACTAACAAGGTACCCAAGGGGCTTGTTGTTTTGGAGACTGTCTTTGATAACCAAGATGGAGTTCAAAAGAATATCAAAAGAGAAGATCATGCTGATTTAGAGGAGATAAATCTTGGGACACATGAGGCACCTAAGAGGGTATACATTGGTAGGGACATGTCTCACAATGTGAGAAAATCTCTGATTGAATTACTAAGAAAATTTAGGTATGTTTTTTCATGGTCATATGATGACCTAAAGGTTTATAGAGAAGATTTGTTTCAGCATATTATTCCATTGAGAGATGATGCTAAACCTTTCTTACAAAAACAAAGGCCTATTAATCCTGCTTTGGCACCCAAGATGCAAGAAGAGTTGATGAAGCTGAGAGATGCTAGAATTATCAAGCCTATAAGGCACTCTTCTTGGGTTTCAAACCTTGTTCCTGTGAGAAAAAAGAATGGTGACATCAGGCTTTGTGTGGACTTCAAGAATTTGAACATTAGCTCATTAAAATATAACTATTGTCTACCCAATATGGAAGCTATGTTGCAGAGAGTGACCAGATTAGAATTGATGTCTATGATGGATGGATTCTCTAGTTACAATCAAGTAATTGTCAAAGAATCAGAGCAATTCAAGACAAATTTCACTACACCTTGGGGGACATATGTTTATGTGAGAATTCCTTTTGGTCTCACAAATGTTGGTGCTACTTTTCAGAGGGAAATGGATGTTGCCTTTTCAAATTTCATAAATGATTTCCTTGTTGTATATCAAGATGATTTAACTACCTATTCCAAGAAGGAAGAAGACCATTGTACTCATTTAGAGAAAATATTTGTGAGGGCTTTGGAATATGGCATTTCATTAAACCCAAGGAAATGTTCTTTTGGTGTCACTGAGGGTAAGTTGCTTGGCCACTTAGTTGGGAAGCAAGGAGTGAGAATTGACCCTGAGAGGGTAGCAACCATTGATAAAATTTAGAGACCAAAGAATGTTAAAGGGATTCAATCCTTCTTTGGTTAGGTCAATTTCTTAAGGAGGTTTGTGAAAAATTTTGCAGAGGTTACTAGACCTATTTCTAAGATGTTAAAGAAGGGATCTGCAATCAATTGGGAGGGTGAGCCTGATGAGGCTTTCAAAAATATCAAGCAGGCTATCAAAGATGCACTAGTGCTCAAGGCACATGATTATAGTATCCCAATGCACATCTTTTCCTTTGCATCCTTTCACACTATTGTTGTAGTTTTGTTACAAAAGAATAAGGATGGTTATGAGTAGCCTATTGCATTTTTTAGTAAATCTTTATAGGCTGCTAAATTGAAATATGACATAAATGAAAAACAAGCATATGCACTTGTGAAGGTAGTCAAGGCTTTTAGGTGTTACTTGATGGGGGCAGTTGTGATTTCTTTTGTGCCAAGTGCAGCTATCAAAGATATTTTCTCACAGCAGGAGGTGTCTGGAAGAAGATGCAAATGGATCAATATGATCCAAGAATTTAATGTTGACATCCAAATTACTAAATTGGTTAGAGGAAAAGGATTGGAAAAACTGATGGCTCAATCCAATCTTGATACAACTTAGGTAAATCATTTTGAAATTGATTATACATGTGATATGGATGATTGTGTTTGGTATCAAGATATCATCTATTACTTGAGAAATATGAGTTGTCTAGCAGGAATGAATGATAATCAAAAGAGGACATTGAAATTATAGGCCATCAAGTATGTAATTGTGAAATGTAAATTGTATAGAAATAATTTAGATTGCATACTTTTGAAATGTGTAGATGAAAATTAGGCTAACAAGTTGTTAAAAGAAATGCATGAGGGAGTTTGTGGTGGGCATTATATGGGTAAAAAAATAGCTCATAAAATCTTGAGAGTAGGATTCTGGTGGCCCACAATCTTCAAGGATGTAGAGCAGTTGGTGAGGAGGTGTGATGCTTGTCAAAGGTTCTCTAGTAAGCTTAAATTTTTAGGCAATGTATCATTAAAACTAGTAGAAGTTCAGGCTCCTTTCCAACAATGGGGAATTGATTTTATAAGGGAGATACCAAACAAGTCAAGTGGAGGACACTCATGGATCTTAGTTGCCACTGATTACATTACAAAGTGGGTAGAGGCTATACCTACAAGAAATGCAACTAGTAAGGTGGTAATTGATTTTCTATTGAATAATATTATTACAAGGTTTTGTTTCCTTGAGAGAATAGTAAGTGATAATGCAATGTACTTTAGGTCTACTGAATATAAGGAATTCTACAAAGGTTTAGGAATTCAGATTTCTAATTCCTCACCTTATCATCCACAAGGAAATGGTCAAGCATAATCTACTAATAAGAGTTTGATTAAAATCCTAAAGAGGATTCTTGAAAAGAATAAGAGGGCATGGAATTCAAAACTACCATTAGCTGTATGGGCTGATAGGGTAACTATGAAGAGGGAAATTGGTTGTGCACCATTTGACCTAGTATATGGAATACATGCAAGAATGCCTCAAAATAATCTACTGGAAATGTATAAATTTGTGCAATTATATGACGATGACATAGATGATGAGATGCAACTGAGAATTGAGGACCTCATTAGGTTGGATGAAATCAGGAGAGAGTTAGTTGCAAGGAATGCTAGATTGCAGTTGCATGTTAAGAATTTGTATGACAAGAAAATTGTTGATAGAAGGTTTGAGCCTGGTGATTTGGTGTTAGTTTGGAATGCCAGATTGGAGGATAAGGGAAAACATGGTAAATTTGATCCCATTTGGTCAGGGCCATATCTAATTCATGAGAAATGGGGCCAAGATTCATATATGGTCAAAGAGTTAAATGGTAATATTCAAGAATTACCAGTTCATGGACAATTCTTGAAGAAATACTTCAATTGAAGGTATTTTGTTTCCATGAACAGTAGTTATGTCTTACAAATTGTAAATTCTATAAATTCTTGTAAAGTTGTTTGCCCCTATCCTGTTTTGTCCTGGTCTGTAGGGTTTTGGTCCTATTTCTCTCTATTGTTAGTTTTCTAGTGGGATGATCTACTTTAAACCAATGATTCTATGTCCTTGCTATGCTTGTAGGAGGCATACATACCCAGACAGAGCCACTGTTAGTGCCTTGAAAAATTTTCATGGCTGTAGCCCTTTTCTTCTAGTCTGTGCAGTTGCTTTTAGGTCTCTGCCATTATCCCTAGTTCAATTTTTTTGAAAAACTAGCTGTTGTGTTCAAAAAGCCTTTGGAAAGCTTTGGCCTTGTTCTAATTTCATGTTACTTTTTTAGGCCACTTAAAGTCCTTTTAGCACATGTGCTTTAATATTTTATCACCTTGCAGGGTCAGCTATTTTTTTTCCCTAAATTTCTACCCCTGGTGGCCTTTAATTTTCCTATAGTCCTCAGCGCCTTAATTTTTTCCCAAAAGCCTAAGTCTTGTGTTTTAATTCTTTCTAATGTTCTAGCTTAATATTTTCCTGGGCCCGACTCTGACACCATCTTAATACAATGATTGTCAAGAAAGCACAAGGTTTTTGTCAGAGGCTTGCACTTTTGTGACGACCATTGATTCTCTTTCATGACATTGCCTTTCTCTGTAGATGGGTCCACTACCAGGTAAGCACACATGGCATCTCCCTATTGGATGAAGGAAATAGTGAAGTGGTAGGGTTGTCAGAATGAATGAAGAAATTGTATGTGTGTCTGCCAAATTTTGTGATGTGGCAGTCCCTGATTCGTTGGAGTATCCTATGCAGCATGGTGGGGTCATGCTATGTGATATTGGCTAAGATTCCAAATCAATGGCTGGCATGTAAATGCATAGAATCTTTTGAGGCCTTCAGATCTTGCGCCATTCATTTGATCCTCCAAGTTTTCATGTTAGAGATAAAGGTGGGTCCAAAATAACACGTAGGCATAGTTGGCAGTTTTTGACTGGTCCACAATTTAGTGTGTTGGTAGTTGTCAGTGGGACTTGGTTTCTGGCTTGTCAGAGGGTCCTGCCATTTGTAGAGGATCAATGACGGGCATAATTTCTCATGAGATATGTCAGAGGTTTGAGATCTTACACTGGCTATCGATCTTACTTTTCTCAAATGGCTGACGAGGGTGGGTCCTCTAGCAGGTGGTGCTGACTTGGGCATGTTCTCATTGGTCTAGGTGTGTTGAGTTGGACTTGTCAGTGGGTCCACTGGTCTTAGGGTATTTAATACACTGTAGGATCTAACGGTTGTCATGATACCATTGATCGGAGTTGAATGATGGATAAGTTAGCGGTGTAGCGACAGCCGTCGATCTTCACTAAAGGGGGAAGCTTTGCGGTGGGTCCTTTGTCAGTGGTGATCGAGCATGAGTAGAAAATGGCATGGTGAAAAGTGGTATAAAGTAGGCCGAGGTGGGGGTCTAAATTCTAGTGGTCTTGATAAAAGGGTTAGCAACCCGACAAATTCTAAAAGGTTTCACTCATTCACGAAGAAAGATGACAGTTCTCTAAATGTTTTAGCGGTTCAGCAAACAAGTGTTCACGTAATCGCTAAACTATCTGGTGGAGACGTAAAGTATTCTATGACTTGGAGGTATCCTTCAGTCACTAATTCACTAAGTTTGGCTAGGGTCCTATTAAATGAAAAATCATAAAGATCGCGAAAAAGAAAGATCAGACAGTCAGGACTTAAAGTTGATTGAGATTCAAATGCAGACCGCCAACTTGCTGCTAGTGCTATGAAACTGACTGTTTGATTTCAAATTCAAATTTTTAAGGGTTTACTGCGACCAAAAGGACTAGAATTGAATGCTTTCATAGGTAGATTTGATTTGTTTGGTGGCGCTTGCTGTTGCAATGTGGTCCAAGGTGTTCCATGATAGTCTGCAGGGATCTGTATTATGTTTTTTGTGCTCGAGGCATGCTGCAGGTGGCCAAACAGGTTGACAAATTTGAATTTTCATGATTTGCAGTACTTTCCCAAAGATCTATGATAAGTGAAAATCTTTCTCAAGCATGGCCGACTGGTTTTCATCCCCTGCATTTAAATTTGTGACCGTTTCTAGTTGGTTGGGTGGTTGAAACCCTAACCCTAGTCACCTGAAGCTTGATGCATCCTCTTTAAGGATTCCAAGGTGACTAGTGGTGGTATATATTGCAGCATTTTTTATTTTGTAAGCATTTTTGTTGATGGTATCATACTAAGTAAGGAGAGCCTGGATCTTGGGTCTGTTTCTTTGGCATTTTGTTGTCTTAGTAATGTATTGATTCTAAAAATTAATGGGAATACACTTGAATTCCTGTCTCAAATCTATGATTGTCTTCTTTTTCTGATTGTGGATTCATATATGTTAAGGTCACAAAGTGGATTAGCATATGGTAAACAAAGAGTATTGTGAGATCAGCTTGGAGTTCCTAACAAAGTTAGGATTAAAGCCTTTAGGGTGATTTCAGTGAGTTCATTATTAGATTGGAATTTGATGATCATGTTTTGGAGTGAGGGGAGTAATAGGCAAAGCACTTACTCTAAGGTCATGTGTATTTGAGTTAAGGTTTTAGGTTGACATATGTTATTAGGTGACGCTTTGCCCTGGGATAAGGCACTGATCTATTCTTTGGAAGCAGTCCATCATCATCAATCACACACACAAATCAAATGATCAAATCCTTAAATTAGTTAGTAAAGAGTATATTGGTATAACATTTTATGATTCCTTTGAAGAAGTGAGTCAAGGTTACACCCACTTGAGCATTAAGGCTCAAAGTGTAGGAGGATCTCATTGTTGATCCTTGTTAATTGGCCCTCTTCCTTGTAGACTTTGGAGTGGTGATAGAGTCAAAGTTTTATTAAAGTTATCCATCAAAGTATAAATCTACAAGTTGAAGATCAAAGGGAACTCCCAAAAGGTTACACAAAATCCCTTCTACGTGAAGCTTTGGGATCATAAGCTCACTTGGGCGAGTCACCCAATGACACATAAGGGATCATAAAGCAAGCACTAGCATGCCTCTGTCTCTTACACGGCGTAAGTCATTAGGTGACAAGGGAATAGGAAAAGTTTTAAAGGGAATATCATATCCCTATGGTTTTGATGTTCTAGGATAACACGGTCAAACCCTATGAATTTCAAGGGGCATAAATAAATATTTGAATAAAGGAATTAAGTTGAATTCTAGAAGATAAATAAAAAAGAAACTTGGCAAGCATTGATAAACTATATCCCCTTAATGATTTAATAACATTTAACAAGTTTTTAAATTTTTTAAATTCATTAATAAAATTTAAATCTATATTTGAAATATGGTAGGATTATTCCCCTAAACAACTATAATAACCTATTAGATTAATATCATTCATATAACAACATAATAGTGCCTAAATCAATTTGGTTATACATTAAAATGTAATTCAAAATAAAACAAATGATATTTAAAAAAATTTCTTAACTATTTTATATCTAGGCACAAGAGGTTTAATTTTTCCAATAAAAAAATTACATAATTCAATATAAATTAATTTTAAATAAAACCCACTAGAATTCTAATATATAATTAAAATAAAGTATTAAATAATTCAAATTACATGATTATCAAAATCTTAATCTCCAAATCTAACTAATGTATTAAGACATCATAGACGCTAATAAACAAAATTTTCTAAGGTACTATTATATCGTTCACCATAAAATATAAATTAGATAAAATTTATAGAATGATAGAAAGAAAAGTGATTTTAATACAACTTTATTACAATCTAAATTTAGACTAGATAATTCCAAGCTTTCCATTTCCAAAGGGCAACTATTTATAGTAACAGTTCAATAAACATTTACATAGCATGATGCATATTTTATTATTTAAAGTGACTCCCCAAACCCTAATTCGAAATTAAGGTTGGGGGTCACTTAAAAGCATATCCAAACCCTAATCTTCTTTATTATTGTCTTGCAGGTCTGAGGAAGATGAAGAGAAGACATTTTTTTATTCTTTGTTTGGGTGCACTTCTAACATGCTTGAGAGTATGGTTCAGAAATAGATCTCTTAGTCTCATAAGGAAATCTCTGTTTAATCTGATCTAAATGTTACCCATTTATTGCTCGATTTGGGTACATCTCTCTCTTTTCTTTTTATTCAGATCTGTTACACAGATCAGATGTAAATGCTAATTTCTTCCTTAGCAAGGTCTCATTTTGCAAAGCTACTGTGTTAAATGTACTATTTGTTTATATATTCATCCATTTGACAGTTCTATTAAATGAGGTTCTATTGCATGCCATTGAAATGGCGTTGTTGGTCTTCATGTATTACAGAGCGTATTATTATTATTATTTTTAAATACGCCTGATATTTGAGGTTTACACATTCTATTTACAATCCCTAATAAATGGCGATCTAATTCAGCGTAGATCTTTATTACAAACTGGGTGATTTTTTTTTTATTGTTATATTTATTTTATTAAGCAAAATATTATAATATTAAAATATTTTAGTGTAGGGTTTTAAGAGACCCTTCATCTTTTTTCAATGGGGCTGGCATGACAATGACAGTCACTACCATGACTATTGCCACAACAGAGACCTAAGTCTCTATCGTGACAGCAGTCCTCGGCAGGGACTGTCATGGCTCTAGGCCACGACCGTGCCTAGGCACTGCCGTGACTTAGAGTCACAGCAGCACTATGCGCTTGGCCATGATAAAAGGAGGGGGCTTCGGCCCAAACAACATCAATCCCATTTTTTTCTTTTTAAATTTTGAGCTGCAATATAAATAATATAATATTATTTATTATATACTATACAATATATATTGTATAGTATATATATATAGATATATTATTACCTATTCATATATTTTATTTTAAAAAATAATTATATAATATTGTTATACATATCATATATTATACATTAACTTATGTATAGTATATAATATATATTATTATATTATAATTTTACAGATATTAAAACATTGTTATGGTATTATTAAATTAGGGTCTTTTGAAATGTATATTATCTGTTTATATATTCAAATATACCAATACCAAAAGGAATAGAAACCAAGGATGATTATAAGAGATAGTTAATAGTTATAAATATATATATCTATATAGTATTATACTATATATATATATATATATATATATATATATATATATATATATATATATATATATATATATATATATATATATATATATATATATATATATATATATATATATATATATATATATATATATGTTTACTTGTTTCAATAAACTATGGGGTTCTTTACGAACAATTCATTACATACCACAAAATTAGGATATAAAAAAATAAAATTTTTTTATCCATTCTATAGTGTATTCATATACAACAAATATATAATGGTTAAAATAATAATTTCTTACAAGTTTAGGGTCTTTGTCTATCTTTTTCATACATTTACAAACTATGATGCATTGCTAAGTCTGATTGTAAAATTCTGTAACAATAATCACTTTAACATATATTCTAATTCAAAGACTAGTTATAAATTATACTGACTGTGAAAGTACAGTATTGACTAAAATACTAGCATTAATAGAATAATCTTTTAACTTTATTAAAATGCATTTCATAGATGTACAAAGAAAATTTATCTTTCAAGACTATCAAAGCTAAACTAAACAATTTTCTGTACATATCCATTTTCATTCTACATATTTATTGGAAGACTGATTTAGTAAGAAAATTTACAGTTGCAGGAAATTCAACATTTTCTGGTCAAATAAATAAATTGACATATCCAGATTCATATCTAATCCACTTAACAATATAGTAGAGAACTGAATTTAGAATATAATTAATAGTTGCAAAAACTAGAAAATTACTTTTTGAAGCAAATACATTTACTATGGCTAATACAGGGAACTTCTAAGCAACCAAATTGTTTCTAGCTCTTAAATATTATAGTTTCTTTGTTATAGAAAAAAAAATGTATAGAGTATGATCTCTCAACTAGATACACCCTATAACAGGCTTTCAAATTTCTAACTTTAACTTTAAGCTTCAATCTTGGACTTCTTCCTTAAACATGCTACCAAACCTGCAACACAAGAGATATTCTTCACATGGCCATGGAGGCTCACCTCCCAGCCTAGGCCATTACATGGCCACCCCTAAGCTTGGTGAAATAAGACAAGGATGGGATACACTCACACAACATAAACATAAACATTCAAACAAAAAATTGGAACATAAATTTTCACATTTACTCCCTTCCCAAGCTTACACAAAGGACTCTAAATTTAGAATCCATAAAATGGGTGAAGGTGGAATTCTTCTCTTATGGAGACACCTAGCTTATAACAAAAACAATATTTCAACATGTATTACTAGCTTTCACAAGGCCTTTCCAACCAGCTCAATCCATGAGCACCAACAATACCCTTATGGCCTCTAAACAACATAAGAAGGCTCTCATGGTGCCCATACACCATGCTCTCATACATAAGGAAATCCCAACTTAGGCCCTTCACCCCAAGTTCTCCTCAAATCCTCCCAACGATGAGGAGTGAACTTGCACACCCATAACAAGAAACAATTCAAGAAAACAAACAAGTTTGAAAGCAAAATCATAAAAGAAACCAAACAATACAAGATTCACACAAGGAGTTACAATTTGCAAAACTTTCTCATAGTACAATTCTTTCAAAGAATATTCATAGTAATCACAAGATAGTAACCACCAACCTCATCCTAAGCCAAGGCTAAATGAATAATTTTAGATGAGCAACTCTTGACTCCAAGCTTGCTATCCTCCTCAAGTCCACTAGTCCAAAAACTCTCTAGATCCTCCTACTCTCTCCAAATCTCACTTAGACCAAAATGAACATGTGTGTCCTTCCTAAGTCTCTCTCCCATAAAGTCATTCAAACATTCTTCCCTCATCTCACTTCCCAAGGCAATTAGGTTTCTAGATCTTGGACAAAATGACACTTTCCCTTTCTTAAATTTTGGAATGAATTTCAACACATGAAAATGAGAGACATCCTAGATAGCATTTTCATTTTCGTACATATAAAAAATGACCCATTTGGAGAGGCAAAAAGGTGGCCTAGGAAGTGGGAATAGAAGAAATAAGCCCCCAACCCATGTACTAACCTTGGGACACCAAAATTCAACCTAAACCACACCCTAGGACTCCACAAAATCACTCAAAAACCCCAATTAATCATGCATCCGAAAATGGAGTATTGGTTTCATCAAATCTTGGTTCCTTAAACCACCTACCTAGCTTAGAAATGCTCAAGACAAACTAAGGAGATGGTGGGGTCCATATTCCACTCAACATGACACTTCATCACAAAGGTGTCAAGTGACACATCACAATAATACACATCACAAACATACTTGGCATGCTTAGTGGAAAATTATAATTTTATTTTCACAAGAGAAACTTACTTACAAACATACATTTACAAACATTGTCAGCCACATAAATACATGCAACACATTTACGAAATAAATCACTTTATAATGAGGTCGTACTCTTCTTAGAGTTAACCTTTGTTTCAAACTGATTGCACTTAGATCCTTTCTTGTTTCCCCAACTTACAACCATGGTCATGTTCCTACACTCAATTTCGATGTCAATACACCATAAAATCTTTGCATTAATAATCATTTCAAAAAATGAAGTAATAACATCTAAACTTGACAAATATATATAACTGCATTTCATGAAACATTACATAATCCATAAGCATGTAATCCTAAACTAATCATAGAGCCATGATTCCACCAATATTCATTATATTGAAAGATAACATAACATATATAGAATGCAAAACTCATATATCATAGATAATCATGGAACCAAAATGAGCATATATAAAAGTATGACTAACATGATCATCATAAAAATCTATAACAAACATCTCATAAGATCCAATGATAGAATATGTAATCCAAAATAGGTGAAATGTCTATACTCAAAGTATCATCCCGATGAATCAAATGTCAAAATGAATATCGAGCTAGGATGGGTCAGAATAGGACCTCGCAATGTTGTTTAGCTTCTTATGTTATGCATGTGTTAAGATAATCTGTTATATCCATAATTTGGAAAAAGATAAAGTTTGTAGAATACTGATTCACCCCCCCTCTCAGTATTCCCTATTTCTATGAATTGGTTTTAGAGCTTAGTTACTTAGAAAATAATCATTCAAGGAAAGCCTAGCAGCTTGAGTAAGATCTCTATGGATATGGATCAACTATAGAAGAATCTTGAAGAAGCTCTTGAAAAGATTGATATTATTTCTAATGAAAGATACACTCTGAAAGGAAAATATGATGATGCAAAGAACCTCATTGAGAAACTAAAAAAAATTTGGAAGATCTGAGATCTGAAAAAGAATCAAAAGTTTTTATTGAAGATTGTAATGACAATTTAGAAAAAGAAAATGAGATCCTTAAACATGAATTGAAGATAGAAAATTTCAAGCTTAGTTTGAAAGATGAAAATGAAAAGAATGAAGTGAATCTGAAATCTAAGAATGAAAGTCTAAAAACTGAAAATGAAGGACTGAAATCTAAACTTGGAAATGTAACATCTGAACTTGAGAAAGCCAATTTGTAGTATGCTAAAATTGAGAAATACAACAAGATTGTGAAAGGTGAATTGACTCAATCCAAGCAACAACTTGAAAGGTTATATTCAACTAGTGAGAAGATTGATAAGCAAGCATCTTTTCATAAACCATTCTATGATAAGATTGGTCTTGGATTCAACACTCTTAAAGAAAATGATGAAAGCAAGGAACTAGATCTGAAGCTATTTGAAAGCTTAGATGAGAAGAAGTCTGATGAGATCAACAAATTTGAAGATACACCTAAGGAAGAAGAATCACCAAAGCAAGAGGAATCAACCAAAGGTATGCAAAGAGAATTCAAAGGTAGATGTTTTTTTTGTAATACTATTGGTCATATGAAGAGAGATTGCACAGGTAAGAAATTTAAACCTCTTAATGGTTATTGTTATAACTGTCATGGATTTGGACATAGAGCTATTGAATGTAGGAAACTTAAATTTATTGAGAATAATAATAATAGTAGAATTTTTAGGAATACTAACAATGCAGATAAAAAATCTACTGAAGATATGAACAGAAGAAATGGAGTAATATGTTATAGATGCAACAAGGTTGGACACATTGCTAGAAATTGCAAATCATAGATTAATCCACCTAGACCAAGATATGGAAACAATGGAATTGCTTGTCAGATATGCAACAAGATTGGACATACAGCAAGGTTTTGCAGAATGAACAATGGAGTTTTTCATCCTAACCCCAACCCTAGAAATCATGAAAGAAGAAATGAAGATGCAAGTAACAGATAGAAAGGTTATTGTAGCAATACAAATGAAATGAAGTTTGTTAAAAGTATAGATCAAGGAGACATATTCAACATTGAAGATAATTAGAAAGGTGAAGTATCAAGTGGTAAGAATGAATCCTTACCCGACCTATCTCAAAGCACTTAATTTATGAAAATTATAATAGATTAGGAACTTAGATTAGTGTAGAAGTAGATTTATGATGAATTGAGTCTTGCGTAGTTAATGCAAGGTAGTTTATGATATTCTAATGCTATGGTTAAGAGTGCAAAGAAAAATATTATGTTTTGCAAGATCACAAGAAGTTTTAAGTTTTGTAGGATAGTAGAAATAATTTTTTAGAAGCGGCAAAAAAATTGAATGAGATGTCAGACCTAAGTGATATTAAAGTAATAAAAGGTTATGATCGGTATTATTTGATTATCAAAGTGAATACAAGTGTTAAGAAGATCAAAGAGAATGATTGGAAGCTTTTTGCAATGATTTGGTGAAGGATTTGAGTGCTGAATATATGCAAGCCCTAAAATCATGAAATCGAGGTATTTTACTTGATAGATCTATGAATCGGTAAAAGGAATTTGAAGTAATCATGGATGTATCTTTAATCTATAATGTTAGAGATAAAAATAGACCCAGAATGAAGAGGGAACTAGTAGAACCCTTGTAAGAAGACCCTAAGTTAGCTTTATCATCCGTACCAAATGGAGTTTTGCATTTAGAGAATGTAAGAAGTTATCCTGGATGCAAGTTAGAAACCAACAATGATAGTGATTTTACAAATGAGTATGAGAAGATTTACAACCAAGACATGTCATTGAAAGAAGGATATGATTATTTGAAAGACAATGAGATTGTTAAGTATGCATTGTAGTATGAGTTTGATAATGAAGAATGCACTAAGATAATCCTTAGTAGAATTCATAATGGGAAGTTTTGGCTAGAAGATAGAGTGATAGACATTACAGTTGATTTGATTCATGAAGTCACTAGACTATCTAAATCTAGAGCTATTCCTTTAAATGAGAAGAACATGAGAAAAATATTCATTGATAACACTAATTCATCCTATAATGGCAGAGGAATTGTAATTAGTAAGATCCAACAACATGATGTTAGATACTTATGCAAAATCCTAACAACTAAATTTTGTGCAAATTCAAGAGAGGATGACATGGTAGCTGGAATGGTACACATAGATTATTTGATGTGTGTTGACAAAGTGCCAGTTGATATGTGTGAAATTATAAGAATTCAATTGTTTGAGAACTTGGAGAAGATTAAGAAGACAATGTTGGAAATGTAAATGGGAAAGTAGTATTGAGAGGGGGGGGTGAATCAGAAATTACTGACTTATATCCTTTTAATCTATTAGAACTTTATGCATCATTTGAGAAAAAATTGAACAATCTAAGTAACATATTTTTTTAAGAAGCATACATGAAATCACACATAATACAATAGATTTTGGTAACCCAGAAACCCTTGAAAGGTAAAACTGGGGTGGGGATGACACCCACAAATATTCACTACTGTAGATAATAAAGTTTGCCTGTTAGAGCTACAAATTGTGATCAAAACATGATCTACCCTATGAGAGGTCTGCTCTGTTAAAAGCTAAGAGACTTATACAGTCTACCTTGTTAAAGGATTTACAAACTTACAATAAAGTAAGCACTTGGTAAAGAGATTTACAAAAGTTTGTTAAGACTACTCGTTTAAGAGATTTACCCTAATACACTGGTCAAAATGTCTCAGTATCTGATCTTTCAGTTTACACTGATATGTTGATTACAGATCTTCTCTTTACTGTATGATTGTGATCTCTTCTATCTGATCTTTCTTGATTTTGTCCTTTCACTACTTTGCTCGGTCACGGAACTCTTTCTGAATACTTCTCCTAATCATTTCCTCATACTCATAGTATTAATTTGATCTCAATGTCTCCTTTTTTCTTTTTATTCACACATGTCTCTGATCTAGATCTTTCCCTTATATACTAACAAAAATGTTTTACCGTTACAAGATCTACAGTTCAGATACTTTTCTATTGCCGCCTAAACTATACAATTTTTTGATTGGCTCTAGGTTTTACATAGGGCTCAATGATAACAATATGGATGCATAATCACCTCTATAATTACCTCAATACAAAACATTATTATCACCAAAAATGGTTCACCTCTATCATTGTGCCATTCCAGACTTGTATGCCAATTTTGGCTAACTTGGCAAAATTTATCCCTGGCACTCAGCATCAGTTGTACTCAGCATTGGTTGAACTTCTCTATCACTTGGTAATCATTGATATATGTAGCTTGACATCAGTTATACACTCAATATATTACAAACATAATGTGACCATAACTTTACTCCGTAGTACTACTACTCAGTAAGTATACAATACAAAACTCGGCCTTTACAAAATGACTTAGTCACAGTGTTGACGGACCATCATTGCCTAGATATATGACTAAGTGTAAGACACTAATAGTCAACAAAATTATAGAGATCTACAATCTCCCCCTTTAACATTAGTGGAAAAAACACTTTGTCATGACATTCATATATACAATTACAAAAATATGTTTGTACTAGCCTAATACTCCCCCTGAGATATATATACATATTCAAAATTGTGTTACTTGTCCCTATTCACACTCATGTCATGATGATTCCCCCTTGTTTTTGACATGACTAATTTCTTCATCGGTAGGTAAGTTACAAATTTTCTCTAGAAAAGGTCTATACAACACCATGGTCATGTATAATGCATCTGTCCATGTAGTTGAAGTGAGATTTAACACTTTAGTTTGTACTTCTAAATCAGTAGCTAGATTGATGAGACCTTTGGCTGTAGACAAATGTGAATCACTCTGGGTCAATGTTTTAGCCTTAGCTAATTTTATCTATATAGCCTCCAGATGTGGTGTAAGAATAGTTTGAATAGAGAGTAGGTGAGAATGAATCTTGCCATCATTTTCCATCAGCTCAGCTAACTTACCCTATGTCTGCATTACTTTAACATAATGTCCAGCACTGGTGCTGGCATCCAAAGTTAGGGACTAACTTATGGCTTGGATCTCTTGCTTGAGAGTCTCAAGCAAGCATTGGTTCTCATCTATGAATAGTTCAACATTGCATAGCTTAGCCAGTACAGACTGTCTGTCCACAACTAATCACTTGGTCTCCTTTACCAAAGTTGACAACTCAACTTGTTTAACTATGATCTTGATAGATATCTCATCCAGCATTTTTGTCTCAAATCTACATTCTGACCATTTAAATAGCTTATCACTTGCACAAGTAACTTCATTATTGACTTTTTGAACAATGTGTACAAGTTGTTCAAATATAGGAGTGGAACTATTTACATCTGACAAGTCATATACTTCATTAAATATGTCCTTAATTTCATGAAGAACCTATTTTTGCTGATGCTCCCTTCAGAGTTCTGCTTGTCTACTTTTCCTTGTCAGCAAATCTTTCATTATCTATAGCTACTCGAAGGAAAGGTTATTAGTATCCCATTTAGGAATAACAATTACTTCATCAATTGTTACCTCATCTTTTTCCTTTGGTGTTCTTGGTGGGGTGCTTCCACTCGGCAGTTGTACAAGAGCTTTGATTGCCTCTTGTTCCTTTGGCACTTTTTCTTCAATGAATTTTCCTCTACTGTTTCCTTCTCCTTTCTCCTTTTCCTTTTCCTCGGCATGAGGTCTAACAACTTGTTCATCTGATTTTATTGCATGTGCATCTGTGCTGTGTTCTTCCTTAGAAAGACTCTGAATTTTATCTTCTGCTTTAACTTCTTCCTTGGTAGACTGAGTTAGTGGTACTGACTTGATTGATTCCTCGATAAGACTTGTACCGACTAACTTATCGACACTGCAAAAAAGAGCGCGGCTAGATCCCAATCTAGTAGCAACTCTAGGTATAGTGGGATTATCAACAATAGATTGTGTGCTCGTGATGGTGGGATCATCCTTGACTTGCAATAGTACTATGTTACTACCTGGTAGGGGTGTTCCAGTTGCTTTTGTGTTCTTTAAATCATCTTCAGTTAACAACGAGTTATTAATGGGGCTCTCCTCTAGTATATCAACAATATGAACCTCAAAAGTATCTTGTGATTTCACTTCCTTAGGAGTATTAGTCTCCATTTTAATTTTCTTGATGTCAGGTTCAACAACTATTGAAGTGGCAGCAACTGTACCTTCATGATTTCCTTCATCTTTTTCTTCTATCGGGGTGGGTAACAAACCAAACACTACCTTCCAAATTTTCAAACTTTCTTGGACAACATCTTCAATCTTGTGTTGAAGGATAAGATAGGCTCTAAGTTTAGGATCAAACTTGCCTCAGTATTCATTAATTATCTTTTTGATATTTGCAAGAGTGAGAGTGGATTCAACTTGTGCTAATATACTCTCTCTTATTTCCTTCTCAGTTTGTAAAGCATACTCCCACTTTTGTGCAACTCTGTTGCGTAATTCCTTTGGAATCCTATTTTCAATTTCAATCAGTAGCATCTTGAAAGTGCATAACATTTCAAGAATAGCATCCTCAACTTTTTCTTTATCTCCAATACTCATCGGTCCAAACTTTAATCTCTTCACTTCATCAACTGTAGTTGTGCTAGTAATCCTATGACATAATTCATCAACAGTGAGTTGATGTGAACCCTATTGTGTTTCCTCCCTCTTTATTTCTTCATCACTTGTAGTTTCTTCATCGTCATCTTGTGTTAGAACAAGTTTCCTTCTTGATTTCTTCATAGCCTTGGTCGGCACTTCCTTCAATTGAGTGGGTTTTTGCTTTGCAGATGCAGGAGGTATCTTAGGAGTCTTAGTAGTAGTCCTTCTTGGCTGAGGTCTAAGTGACGGTGTCTTAGACACTTTATGTTTCAAAACTCTTCTTTTAGGTGGGGACTCAACAATTATTGGTTTCTTCTCTTCTTCTTCTTCTTCTATTTCACTGCCACTAGTTGCACTCTTCTCATCTTCTCCCAACCCTTGGGTTAACTATAGTGGTGCATCCTTACCAGATTCTTTAACATATTCTTCTAGATTCTTTACTATTTTCTTTCTTCTCTCAGTGGTGGTAGCCAATAATCCTAAAGAGATCTTGGATTTGGCCTCTTGAAATGTACCAAAGTAAGGAGCCTTGTTATCAACTTCCTTAACTAGGAGGGATGTGATTGCAGTAGTAGCTTCATCAATATTGAGTTCATAGGGTAGTGGCATCAACCATGAAACCCTAGGTAGGACTTCCTGTGCATAGGTAAAGTCTATGTCTACTAGAAAGCATATGTCTACTATATTTCTCAATCAGAGACACAGGGAATCTAGTCCTATTCCTCATGTTCTTAAACTCAATGAAATAATTGTCCATTATCACTTCAAAATCATCACCACTCTTATTTATGAAATCATTTATCTGAACAGTAATGGGTTTCTTCTTATTCCATGTCACATTGCCATGTGTAGGAAAACACTTCTTGACATAAAAGAATATACAGATCAACAAGGAACCAAACTTACCCATAGAGTTCTTTGCCGTCCTAATGGAGTTCAAGTTGTTGACAAGTTGAGCCAGCTAGAGCTTGGCAAGATCATATGTGTGCCCTTTCTTAATTATCTTCCAAGCCTGGTCCACTACCATACAAGGGACGCTGTCCAACCAACTGGATTGGTAAAACTTATGAGAGATGACTCTGATAATGAAGTCAATTTTTGGATTAGTGATGGTGGAAATTTTCATTCCGCATTTGTTCCAGACTGCCTATGTGTTCTCTTGAATATCCTCTTTTCCTACACATTTCATCATTCTCTTTCCGTCAATGGTGGGGTAGCCAGTGACATCATGTATCATTTCCTTTGTAATCTTCACCGGTCCATCCTCCAGCCATAATTACATGTTTTACACTCGACCTAACATGATCTTTATCCATTCTACCTTGAAATTTTGTGGGAAATTTAGGGCATGTACTAACCCTTGGTTGGTAACAACCTTATGCTCTAGCTTCAGCACTCTGTTGACACATAATTTATCATATGCTTCCTTGATCTCATAATCACTGATTTCTCCAATTTTGCACATATAGAAAGACCTAACATCATTCATTATTCGCACATTTTCCAGAATCAAAGGTAGGGCTCCATTCAAATCTCCTTTGATCGCACTTTCAGATATTGCCTTGAATACCCTCAGTTTGCAAACTTCATTCCTTACAAGTTGTACATTGAAAACTTCCATTCCTTGTTTCTTGACTGGTGTGGATGAAGATGATGCCATTTCAAACTCTAATTTTCAAAAAGAAAATAATTTTTTGGTAAGGTACCTTTTTATCAAATAACCCTATAGATGAATTTTGCCGATGACACGCTGAAAAGATTCAGAATCACTTTGCTTGATCTAGTTGCACAAATTCTGAATTGCTCTAAAATCTTGAATATCCTGGTGAAATGAAATTAATGAAAACTTTCCACTTTATAGAATCTGAAAAAATAGGATTAGGGCCTTGTTGGTGTTTGAAAATGCTTATGCCAACTAGGGCTACCAATATGCCTTGGGACTAGTATTAGGAATGGTTAGCTCCAAGTATGAGAGCACTATAAGACAACTGGACAAACTATAGGGACAAGACTACCCTCTACACTTCTGGCTCTGCAAAACCAAGGTGGGTGTACCTAATCTAGTATCTTATGGCATACTAGGACTTTAAACTGGATTGAACAAAGTAGATGATAACAAGAGACTACTAAATGTTAACCAAGCATTCATTGAATCTCTATTGCTATGAAGGGTATTACTATTATCAACCAAATAATAATTAAGACTTGAAATGGTGTTGATATATGAAGATGGAAAGAAGTAAACAAGAGCCAATCATGCATTGAACTCAACTCAATATACTAATACTTGATCAGTGCCATTATCCATTGGGTAGATCTCAAATACAGACATTGAAACATGAACCAACTACTGTCAAAGACTCATAGCCATAAACATAAACATTCCAACCCATCCACTACTTATAGTATCCTTCTGTAGACAAATCAAAATGAATCTATAACCTATCTAAAGTATATTTCACTTGATCCTAGATCAAGAACTAAAGAATAGAACCTATACAAAGGTAGCCCTATGCAATGGATCAGAAAATCTAGAATTCACAAGATTGACACCAAGGAGAGACTTGGAAGCTTGAAATAATTATATTAAGTATGATGAGTCATGTACATGTTCAAAGTAGAAAAGAGAGAAAACCACTTCAATAACCTGCAAAAGACTACCAGGAAATTCTATTCAATCTACATACAATATGATACAGCCTGCTACAACCCCTTGGAACCAACTGAAATCAGAACCCTTGTAAATGATCCTAAAAATCCTTTTATAGGAACTAGGATTCCAACATGCAAAGGATCATTTAGGGAAAAATTAGGTCTACAACAACCAGTACAACAAGAAATAAAGAATGCAGGAAACCCAAGAAACCCAACTCAAGGTTAACTACGGATACAAATTCAATTGATTTCTTGCTACAGGAAACAAAAATTAAATGCCAGAGTCGACCTGCATAAAAACATGCATGTACCAGTCATGGAAATCTTTGACAAACACCAAACCCTAGCCACCTGCTATCAAAAAATTGTCCTTTGTATTCATTTAGCATGGCACCCCAGGCAAGAAAATTTGATCTGTGCGACAACCGATGCCCCCCCCATGGTATAAAACTCTTTGCAAATAATCATCAAACTCACTACACCACACTGCAATAGTTGGAACCACCAAACTAATCAAATCCAACCACTAAAACATTCAATTTTGGTCCTTTCTGTCATTGGAAACCCTCAAAAATTTGAATTCAAACTGCAATGGTCATTTCCATGGTGCCAATAGTATATCGACGGTCCACATTTAAATCTGGATCAACTTTGAGTTGTGACCGTAAGATCTTCATATTTCCTAGGCTTTTCATGACTTAACTATATAGGAATCCTGGTTACATTTGGTGACCATGCAATAAAAGCTTTTTCATATTCACAGAATGTTTCATCTCACTACTAGTTAATTTAGCTATTACACAAATACAATGTTCACTGATTCGCCAGTTGATTTGGAGCACCACCAATTTTCTTTGTGAATGAGAAAAGCCTTTGAAAATTTTTCAGGCTGCTAACTTTATCTAGATTGCTAGACCTTAGACCCCCACCTGGGTCCACTTTATGCCACTTGTCGCTATACCATTCGCTGCTCACTACCTAGTCACTTCTGACATAGGACCCATTGACCCCTCGGCATCAAAATGGATGGCTGGTGTATGATCTCATGGAGAAAGAATATTCCATAAGATCATGTATCAATTTTCGATCAATCTTTCTGACTCAGGTCCCACTGACAAGCTCTACATCATCCTTCCTTAACCAATGAGTGACTACCAAATGAGCACACATAGCTGTGGACCCACCTCACTTTATCACCTCTGAGAAAAGTAAAATTGATGGCCAGCATAAGATCTCAAACCTCTGACACATCCCATGAGAACTTATGCCTATCATTGATCTTCTACAGATGTTAGGACCCTCTAACAAGTCGGAAACCAGGTCGCACTGACAACTGCCAACGTATTGCCCCATGGACCAATCACAAATCACCAACTATACTTGCGTGTCACTTTGGACCCACCATTTATTACTAACCTAAAAACTTGGAGGAATGGATAGCTGGTGCATGATCTGAAAGGCTTAAAAGATTCTATGAGAATACGCACCAACCATCGATCTAGAATCTTAGCCGGTTCTTAAAGACTTGACCCCACCCTACTGCATAGGATACCTTGACAAATGAGAGACCGCCATGTCACAAAATATAGCAAGCAGACACATAATTTTTTCTTCATTCATAGGTCATTCTGACAACCCTACCACTTGATTGATTCTTTCAGCCAATAGGGAAGTGCCACTTATGCTTATGTGGCAGTTGACCCACCTGCATTGAAATGTTACATCATGAAAGAGAATCAACAGTCGTCATGAAATCGCATGCCTCTAGCACACTCAATGCCCTCTCACAACAACCATTGGATTGAGATGGTGTCAAGAGACCAGGCCCAGGAAATATTAAGGCCAAAACATTAGGAAAAACAAGGCGTAGGACTTAGGAAAATTTATCTTGCCGGGCATTTAGACTTAGGAAATATTAAAGGGGCCCGAAAATAAAACCTTAGTCACAAGATTGCATAACATGAAAAGGATCATGTGATCATGTGACAAAGTGGTCAATTATTAGCACATGTGCTATTTAGGACTTTAGTGGCCTGAAAAAGTAACACAAAATTAGAACAGGGTCAGAGCACACTAGGGTTTTTTTTTAGTAATGGCTAGATTTTGAATTTTGCCTAGGGTTTCACTAGGAAAATGGGAAAAATAACTATAGAGGCATGAAAAATTTGCTTGTGCTAACAGTGGCTCATGCTCGAGGATGTGTATCTCCTACAGATACTATGAGAAGCTAGAATCTCTTGGAAGAGCAGACCAACTCACTGGAAAAGAGACAGGGACCTCAAAAAACTGGCAACTGAACCAGGGAAACAAGAAAGGAAAAACTACCCGGAAAGGGAAAACAACTATATAAGGATTTAAAATATTTACAAAAAGGCTCAGGGCCCTAAAACTTCTGATCAAATTTTTCCTCTATCAAATAAAAAAATTTCATCTTCGAAGACCATGAGACAAAAAATGTCAGCATACTCTAGTTGAGGACCGGAATGGGAATGATACCAACCTTGAAGAGAATGTGGCATATGCATGTTGCACTCCTTAAATAGGAAAACACTGAAGGAACTACAAAATGAATCATCTTCAAATTTGTCACCACAGTCGGGAAGCTGACTATCCAAATGAAAAGAAAAACACTCCAGCTCTTTCAAACTATTAGTGCAAATGCTATTCAATCCATTCATATCAGAAGTTTGCACCTCCAAGGAGAAGATATATTGATCTTCATGCAAACACTGAGGGTCCTCATTATATGGGACAAAATCATTAGACAAAGGAGCATCCTGCATCTTGTCAGTACTTGATAAAACCAAAAATTGTTGGTAGGTGGGAAAGGAAACATCAACATGCTCACCATGAGAAACTGAAGGGCCATCCTTCAATGTCTTAACACAAGATTCAAAATCAAACAAGGATTCAAAATCTATACAACTTTCCCAATCAGTACTCAACACCATACCCGTGACATCTGCATTACTTGAAGGTGAACAAACATTGATGACTTCATCATCTGATATATCATATACAGCTTGGTCATTATCTGGTAATGTAGAAGTAGTAGAAGAACTAGAAACACACACTTCAAAGTTAGATCCCACTGACTCATGCTCTCGGTCAAAATCAATGTGTGTTGGATGTGAGAACTCAGAGCCATCCCTCCCTGAATATCTAAGATATTCAAAAGACAAGAAATCTAAAATTTGTTCACTATGAAGTGAACAACTATCCTCAAGAACACCCTCCTTTGATAGGAAATCATCAGAAACATCTTCATTCATCCAATCCTTTTCTTCATCTGACTGACTGCACAAATCTTCTACCCCATATTGAGAAAGAGCATCACTCTCATGACTATAAGAAAGAGTGTCAACACTTGACACATCTCCTTCATAAGTTCCATCATTGTCAATAATAGTATTACTAGGCACAACCCCAAATGCATCTTCAAAATCAAGATCAACATCATTAAGTACCCAATCCCTGATATGCACATAATGCTCCTCCCACAAAGGGGCTAGCCAACTAGTTGATTCAGGAAAACAAAGCTCCAAAAATAAACCAATGAAAATAGATTCTGGAAACTCAATACCCCCCGGAAGCTTATCATATGCATCACAAAACTTCTGATAAAACAAAGGTATTGATAGTTCCCTTCTACTTCCCACCTTTAATCTTATCAATTTTATGCAATCCCTCTGGATGCCTTGGTCTAGTAATGCAAGCTCCTCCTTAAGCTTACCCATCATAACCTAATGCAGTACTTCCATAAAATTTTGCAAAGATGCAACTAATAACTTGAATTATGTAAACCTCTACTCACACCTTATTCCTTTTCTTAGTGCTTGATCACTTAATAAGGAGACATTTCCAAACATGAAAGTATGATACTTGGAAGTTCTACAGTAGAATTTGTTGACTGGAAGGCAGGGCAGATCTAGAGCTCATCTTGAAACTCCATCAGGCTCTTTTCTATGTAGAGTCACCACCTCCTTAAAGAGGAAAATTTTGTACCTTTTGTGTCTTCTTCCAATCAACCAAGAACTTCACTAGGACTCACTTTTTATCAGGAACTGCACTGATCAAACAAAGAACTCAGAGTCGTCACTCAACACTTAGTGAGAATATTTTGCAAATCCTTTTTGTCTATTTGACTCTTTGATCTTAACCAGACTCTAGGATAGTTTAGCAAAGCAAGGAATTGTACATCTTAAACTTTCTATCATTTATCATTTCCCCAACAGAGTCACCATCTTGTTGGTGTTTGAAAATGCTTATGCCAACTAGGGCTACCAATATGCCTTGGGACTAGTATTAGGAATGGTTAGTTCCAAGTATGAGAGCTCTGCAAGACAACTGGACCAACTATAGGGACAAGACTGCCCTCTGCACTTCTGGCTCTACAAAACCAAGCTGGGTGTACCTAATCTAGTATCTTATGGCATTCTAAGACTTTAAACTAGATTGAACAAAGTAGATGATAATAAGAGACTACTAAATGTTAACCAAGCATTCATTGAATCTCTATTTCTATGAAGGGTATTATTACTATCAACCAAATAATAATTAAGACTTGAAATGGTGTTGATATATGAAGATGGAAAGAAGTAAACAAGAGAAAATAAAGGATTGAACTCAACTGAATATATTAATTCCTAATCAGTGCCATTAACCATTGGGAAGATCTCAAATATAAATATTAAAACATGAACCAATTACTGTCAAAGACTCATAGCCATAAACATAAACATTCCAACCCATCCACTACTTATAGTATCCTTCTATAGACAAAACAAAATGAATATATGCCCTATCTAAAGTATATTTCACTTGATCCTAGATCAAGAACTAAAGAATAGAATATATACAAAGGTAACCCTATGTAATGGATCAGAAAATCCAGAATTCACAAGATTAACACCAAGCACAGACTTGGAAGCTTGAAATAATTATATTAAGTATGATGAGTCATGTACATGTTCAAAGTAGAAAAGAGAGAAAACCACTTCAATAACCTACAAAAGACTACCAAGAAATTCTATTCAATCTACATACAATATGATACAACCTACTACAACCCCCTAGAACCAACCGAAATCAGAACCCTTGTAAATGATCCTGAAAATCCTTTTATAAGAACTAGGATTCCAACATGCAAAGGATCATTTAGGGAAAAATTAGGTCTACAAAAACCAAGTACAATAAGAAATTAGGAATGTAGGAAACCCAATTCAAGGTTCACTGCAAATACAAATTCAATTGATTTCTTGCTGCAGGAAACAAAAATTAAATGCTAGAGTCGACCTACATAAAAACATGCATGTACCAGTCATGGAAATCTCTGACAAACACCAAACCCTAGCCACCTACTATCAAAAAATTGTCCTTTGTATTCATTCAGCATGGAACCCCAGGCAAGAAAATATGATCTGTGGAGCAACCCATGCCCCCCCACGGTACAAAACTCTCTGCAAATAATCATCAAACTCACTGGACCACACTGCAATAGTTGGCACCACCAAACTAATCAAATCCAACCACTAAAACATTCAATTCTGGTCCTTTATGTCACTGGAAACCCTCAAAAATTTGAATTCAAATTGCAATGGTCATTTCCATGGCGCCAGTAGTATATCGATGGTCCACATTTAAATCTTGATCAACTTTTAAGTCATGACCGTCAAATCTTCATATTTTTTGGGCTTTTCACAACTTAACCATATAGGAATCCTAATTACATTTGGCGACCATGCAACAAAAGCTTTTTCATATTCATAGAATGTTTCATCTCACCACTAGTTAATTTAGGTATTATGCGAACACAGTGTTCACTGATTCACCAGTTGATTTGGAGCACTGCTAATTTTCTTCACGAATGAGTGAAGCCTTTGAAAATTTGTCAGGCTGCTAAATAACTTTATCCAGATTGCTAGACCTTAGGCCCCCACCTGGGCTCACTTTATGCCACTTGTCACTATACCATTCGCTACTCACCACCCAGTCACTTTTGACATGGGACCCACTGACCCCTTGGCATCAAAATGGATGGCTAGCGCATGATCTCATGGAGCAAGAATATTCCATAAGATCATGCACTGACCGTCGATCAATCTTTTTGACTCAGGTCCCACTGACAAGCTGTACATCATGCTTCCTTGACCAATGAGTGACTGCCAAATGAGTACATGTAGTTGTGGACTTGCTTGACTTTATCACCTCTGAGAAAAGTAAAATCGATGGCTAGTGTAAGATCTCAAACCTCTGATACATCCCATGAGAACTTACACCCATTGTTGATCTTCTGCAGATGTTAGGACCCTCTGACAAGTTAGAAACCAAGTCCCGCTGACAAGTGCCAACGTATTGCCCCGTGGACCAATCACAAATTGCCAACTATGCTTGTGTGTCATTTTGGACCCACTGTTTATTACTGACCTGAACACTTGGAGGAATGGATGGTTGGCACATGATCTGAAAGGCTTAAAAGATTCTATGAGAATACACGCCAACTGTTGATCTAGAATCTTAGTTGATTCTTAAAGACCTGACCCCACCCTATTGCATAGGATACCTTGATGAATGAGAGACCACCACATCACAAAATTTGGCAAGTAGACACACAATTTTTTCTTCTTTCATAGGCCATTCTGACAAGCCTACCACTTCATTGATTCTTTCGGCCAATAGGGAAGTGTCACTTGTGCTTATGTGGCAGTGGACCCACCTGCATTGAAATGTTACGTCATGAAAGAGAATCAATGGTCATCGTGAAATCACATGCCTCTAACACACTCAATGTGCTTCCACTACAACCATTGGATTGAGATGGTTTCAGGAGACCGGGCCTAGGAAATATTAAGGCCAAAACATTAGGAAAAATAAGGCGCGGGACTTAGGAAAATTTATCTTGTCGGGCATTTAGTCTTAGGAAATATTAAAGGGGCCCAAAAATAAAACCTTAGTTGCAAGATCACATAACATGAAAAAGGCTCACGTGATCATGCAACAAAGTGGTCAATTATTAGCACATGCGCTATTTAGGACTTTAGTGGCCTGAAAAAGTAACACAAAATTAGAACAGGGTCAGGGCACACTAGGTTTTTCTTTTTAAGTAATGGCTAGATTTTGAATTTTGCCTAGGGTTTCACTAGGAAAATGGGAAAAATAACTGCAGAGGCATGAAAAATTTTCTTGTGCTAACAGGCCTCATAAATGTTCCATGCAAATTTTAGGTGAAATATAGTTGTCTTGGCAATACTCATGTTAAAATCAGTCAAACACAAGCTCGATCGATGTAACCATTGCGATATAGCTTGGCATAGCATTTTGGCAATAATAGGTGCTCAGAAAACATTGTTAGCTTAGTCATGACAGTGATGCTTAGCATCAAAATGAAATTTTCTATTTTTCTTAGGTATGTCCTAATGCATCTTAATTTATGTAGATATGGACTTTTTCTCGATTCTATGTTGAGAACTGATGTAAAGTAAGGCTTTTCAAGAATCAGTTCCAGACATATCTTTCATGCTTAGTTGGGAGAAGTGTGATCACCTAATCCATCAGATTGGGTGACCTCAAATGTTCTTGTTTCACTTGTTATTCCTTCTTCTTTCTTGCTCCATGTCTTTTCCATCTAGTTCCTCAAATTTTCACAGATATCCTCATTCTAGTTTTTAACGTTGCTCGACATAGGTGATCTACAATCTCTCTTTAAGTGACCAACCTTATTACATTTATAACAGACCATGCTTCCATTCATCTAGCTTTTAGATTTTCCTCTAAAATGAGTCTTCATGCAATTTTCTCCAATATGTCCATACTTACCACAATAATGGCAATTGTACCATGTGTTGTAATCCCAATTGTAACTATTCTTCTTGGTGACTGGTTTTGTTTGCTCATTATGTGACCACCTTGGTCTAGATCTACATTCAAATGATTTGTGTCCATATTTATGACAATTGAAACAACTTCCTTAAAACTTGGGTGAGGTGGATGAATTGCTAGCTTTAGATCTACATTCATGTGTTTGATGTCCATGCTTCTTGTAGTTAAAACAATGTCCATTAAACTTAAGTTTAGAATCAGACTTACCATGTTTTCTTCTGCATATGTTGGCTATATGTCCTGGCTTCCCTTAGTGATGATATGTGGGCTTTTTGTTCTTTGGTTTAGCAATCTTTTGTTCTCCATTCTTTGATGACTCTCCTTCTTTAGTAGATGTATGTTCATTTTGTCCAAGTCCAGATCTATCACCAAATCTCCTAGGTGACCTTAACAGTTCTTCAAAATACTTTGCAGCTTCATTAGGTTTGTTCATCCTTTCATTGATTTCTTTCTCAGTTCTCAACTCATGTTTTAGCTGATCATTTTCATATTTTAGTTTATTGTTCTCCAAGTCTTTCCTACCCAATTCTTGGTTGGCCAGCAATAGTTGATTTACCATATCTAGTTGATTATTAGTCAACCTTTTCATGTCACTAGTTCTTTCATCTAGCCTTATTTCCATTTGTCTTTTGTCTTCTTCAGCCATTGCCTTATCATCTTCAGATTTCTTTTTCTGCTCCACTACTTCACAGAGTCTGACAGATTGAATTTCTTGTTCTCTCTTTAGAGTCCTGATTTCATCATTCAGTATGGTATTTTTCTCCATCAGTTCTTTCATGGCTTTGTCATTTTTTGTAGAACTACCAATATCAAATAGTCTAGTGATGTCTTCTTTCTTGTACTGTGTCTCACTTTGTTGAATAGCAATTTCTCTTCTTTAGCTCAAAGATTTCTTTAGTTCCCCTCTGGCTACCTCTAGTTGTTGTAATGCTAGTTAAACTTCAATCTTTTGATTCTCTATGACTTTTCCTAGTTTGTAAGCTTCCATCTTTAAGATCTTTTCCTCAAGTGGTTAGACTTCCATATGAAAAACCTTTAGCTCTGATACCAATTGTTGGAAAGGTAAATGGGAAAGTAGTACTGAGAGGGGGGGGGGGGTAATCAGAAATTACTGACTTCTAGCCTTTTAATCTGTTAGAACTTTATGCATCATTTGAGAAAAAATTGAATAATCTAAGTAACATATTTTGTTAAGCAGCATACATGAAATCACACATAACACAATAGATTTTGGTAACCCAAAAACCCTTGAAAGGTAAAACTAGGGTGGGGATGACACCCGCAAATCTTCACTACTACAGATAATAAAGTTTTCTTGTTAGGGGTACAAATTGTGATCAAAACATGATCTACCTTGTGAGAGGTCTACTCTGTTAAAAGCTAAGAGACTTATACAGTCTACCTTGTTAAAGGATTTACAAACTTACAATAAAGCAAGCACTCAGTAAAGAGATTTACAAAAGTCTATTAAGACTACTCAGTTAAGATGTTTACCCTGATACACTAGTCAAAATGTCTCAGTATCTGATGTTTCGGTTTGCATTGATATGCTAATTACAAATATTCTCTTTATTGTATGATTGTGATCTCTTCTATCTGATCTTTCTTGATTTTGTCCTTTCACTGCTTTGCTCGGTCATTGAAATCTCTCTAAATACTTCTCCTGATCATTTCCTCATACTCATAGTATTCATTTGATCTCAATGTCTCATTTTTTATTTTTATTCACACACATCTCTAATCTAGATCTTTCCCTTATATAGTAACAAAAACATTTTACCGTTACAAGATCTACGGTTTAGATATTTTTCTATTGCCGCCTAAACTATACAATTTTTTGATTGACTCTAGGTTTTACATAGGGATCAATGATAAAAATATGGATGTGTAATCACTTCCACAATTACCTCAATATAAAACATTATTATCATGAAAAATGGTTTACCTCGATCATTGTGCCATTCCAAACTTGTATGCCAATTCTGACTAACTCAACAAAAGTTATTCTTGGCACTCAGCATCAGTTGTACTCGACATCGGTTGAACTTCTCTATCACTCGGTAATCATTGATATATGTAGCTTGGCATTGGTTATACACTCGGTATATTACAAACATAATGTGACCATAACTTTACTCAGTAGTACTACTGCTCGGTAAGTATACAATACAAAACTCGGCCTTTACAAAATGACTTGGTCACAGTGATGACCGACCATCATTGCCTAGATATATGACTAAGTGTAAGACACTAATAGTCAACAAAATTATAGACATCTACAGACAAAGTATGCACAATTTAGATTTTCATCTTTTATCACTTACATGTTTTTTCATCTTTTGAGGAGATTTCCTTACACCATAGGAAATCATTGGAATCATGGACAAACTACAATGGAAAGGATTAATGTAGTATATAGAAAGCATGTTATTGACTCTGTTAATGAGAGTGTAGTACTTTTTATTAAGATGTTTTAGAATATTGTGTCTAGCAGATCAAGGATTCCATAGTCTCTTGTGGAGAAATACAAGAATGAAGTATGTTTTATGGTTGACACTAAATTTACATACATTGGAGTTGAACCTAGATTTGTGTTCATAGACCCTCTTGGCTATGAAATATCTAAAATTGAGACAAAAGAATATGTGAATAGGCTACTTAAGTGCAAGGTTGACACTCACAGTAACATATTGGTAACTTTTGAAGAAAATTTGAACTCCGCAAAGGCTATACTTGAGGAGAAACAGTCTAAGAAAAGAGTTGAGAGAACTATTAAGAAAATATTGAAGGATACAGGAATGACAGAGAGAGAATTCTTAGTCACAAAGAAGAAAACAATAGCAATTAGAGATATTGGATAGAAAGAGATTTTTTCTATACCTCCCTTATCATCTAGTGTAGTACCAGTCAAGGTGAAAGTAGAGGAACCTGAGAAGATTCAAGTAGCAAGAAAACCTACTAGATCTACCTCCTCCACACCGAGCAAGAGAGTGAAAGAAATTTCTATTGGACCTGGTAAGAGGCAGAAAACTTTGGTGCCACCAGTACCTAGGAAAATTGCAAAAATTAAAGATGATGACACTTTTGTGAAGAAGAAAGCATGGAAACCTAGAGTTGAGAGAGTGAATGAAGAAATTATAAAAGATGGAGACTTCACTAAAATGAATAAATACTATGACCTTTATGACTATTCTAATAAATTGAATCTATAAAATGTAGTGGTCAAGCATTTGATTCTAGCTAATGAGAAGTTTGACACTATTCAGGGAAAGATACCTGATGACTTATTGAAGAAACTTGTTAACGGGAAGATGAGAGCACAAGAAGAAGAAAAATCTATCGAAGAGAATCTTGTGAAGAAACTATGCGACTTAAGAGATGATGAACATCTTAAACAAATTTTGAAGCCCCTTAGCACCAATTTAAGGACAAAAATGAGAACCATTCAGATCATGGGAGGACAATATGAACAAGGTAATGCAGAGACTAAACAAGCAATAATTAAAGTTATGGCAGAAATTGTTGGAGAGACATCAGTTGTAGCAAAGAAAGTAGAAGAAGAAAAACAAGAGGACATTCCCTCTCCACCAGCTATAAACATTAAAGAAGAATCTATGAATGTTGAAGGTACAAGGATCACCTTGGATACTGATGATAATGTATTCAAGAATCTAGAGAACATTGTTGACAATTTGGCTCTTGATGAACCAAATAGAACTGTAAAAGTAGAGTAGACCTAATTTATTGTTGAAGAACCCAAAGTATCAGAAGTACAAGCACCTATACCCTCTATAGAAGAAATCAGTCTTACTCCTGAGACTGGAAAGAAGAAGCAAACTAGATCTTTGTTTGAGGATTTGGGAAAAGAAGTAGATGATGATGATCAGATGGAATTGATCACATCTTTGAAAAAAATCATTAGGAAGAATAAGAAAGTTAAGAGTCTTGAAGGATGTCTGAAGGACCTAACTAAAAAGTTATAAAGTATTGTGACCACATAGATTGTAGAAGTAGACCCTATGGAGAAGGCAAATAAAGTGATGAGCACTTTTGATGATGAGTTCACTAACCTGGCTGATATTGCAAAAGTAAAAGCACAGGCAAACTATGAGGCTAGAATGTTTTTGAACATCAGTCAGTACATCAGCAATGATATCAATACTCTTGATATCTATATCAAGATTTGAGAAAACATTTGGAAACAAGAAAATCTTTGTACATATAGTGTACAAAATTAGAGACTTTGACAGCTGAGGAAGATCAGAAGATAAAATTGAAGGAAGCAGAAATTCTAAATGAAACAAACCTTCTATCTAACCCTAATGTGAAGGTCTGTAATGTTGAGAAGAAAGTTAGGCAACTTTATGATGAAATCAGAATTGTACAAGATGAGAAAGATAGGAAATTAAGAAGATATACTCTTTTGAGAGAGCATGCTTCTATGAAGTTAAGTGTTATTGAAGAGTAGTTAGAAGATTATCTTATAGCTAAGACATCTTTTCAGAAATTTAACTTTGAAAACCTCCAAGCATGTCAAATAGCATCTTATGGACAGAGCACACTACTCAATGTGGTAGATTCCATTAAGAAATCATGGGAAAAGGAGATAGAAGCCATGAAGACAAATTTTGCAAATTTTGTTGCAAGCCTACCGGCTTTGCAATAAATAAATTGAGGTATAACTTTTTGTGATACAATTTTGTAGCCCTCCCTACCATTATTTTGTCATTGTTGTCAAAGGGGGAGAGATATTTAGCAAAAAATTGATAGTATATGATAAGGATTGATACTCTTAGGGGGAGTATTGTATTAGAGATACAAATTTTAAGGAGTTATAAGGATAGTATATATATGTTATACTATGGCCACAATTTTGACAATTTTTGAGAACACTTAGCCAATTTTCTCATATGTTGCCACCAATGACAAAGGGGGAGATTGTTGGCAATTTGGCTGAGTTGATTGCATAGATGTTTTCATTATGGAAACATATCATCCACATGAAGATCGCACAAGTCAGAGAGCAAGTATGATAGAGTGCATTGCAAATTTGTCTAAGTCTGAGATAGTATTTTTACCAGTGTACCTGAACATAGTTTTTGTTTGCAAAATTAATTAGAGTGAGTTCAATGCTTGAACACTTGAAAATAGAATCTATGGTGACTAATGATGACCCATCTTAGAGTGAAATTTAGTATGGCATGTATGGAAGAAGTTATGATAGCTTTATCAAAGAAAGTGTGAAGCCGATAGAACAGAATATGAAGACAGGACTAGTAAAAAGTTAAGGGATTATTTTGTTTATCAAAATAATGACTTAACAATATAAAGGGATGACATCCTAGATGTTTAATCTTAGATAAATCTATTGGTATATATGTAAATGTAATTGTAATTATAAAGTGTAGTAATTGTAACAAGCAACAAGTAATTATAGAAGTATAATGTGAAGTATATGAAGCATATGTAATAGCGATAGTGAAAGAGCAGCGAAGAGATATTGACGCAAGCAATATAAGGTTATGTACCTTGACCACTTTTGTAATTAGTTTATATTGTACATTACTTGTTTGGGTAGTGGGCTCAGCTAGTAATCACATTTTGTACTACCAACTCCTAACAGGGTTGAGGCTTCTAACAAGGCCTATAATACCTTAATTAGGGCGGATACACTATATGGTTGTAATAGACTCCTAACAGGGTCAACATCCTTAACAAGATACTTTTGATTAGTGGATCTTTGTGGGTACCATCCCCACCGGGGTTTTCCCTTGACTAGGGTTTCCTCAAGAGAAAATCACGTGTTATGAGTTCTTTAGTTTTATTGCTAAGCATGTTGTTTAGCTTCTTATGTTATGCATGTGTAAAGATAATTAGTTATATCCATAATTGGGAAAAAGATAAATTTTGTAAAATACTGATTCACCCCCCAACCCCCCCCCCCCCCCTCAGTATTCCCTATTTATAACACTATGTTGACAAGCCCAAATTTTAAGGACTTTATTGTTTATTATTATGCTTTAGAGCATAGTTTACCTAGCATTTTGACACAGAAAGATGGAAAAGGGAAGGAGGAACCTATTTATTTTATGAGCATTCCCTTGAAGAAACACAAACTCAAATACTCTCAAATTGAGAAACATGCCTTCACCCTAGTAAATGTGGTGAAGCAATTTAGCTACTATATACTACACTCTCACTGTATAGTCTATGTCCCAGAAACTGTGGTAAAAAGCATCCTAACTCAAAAGGAGATACACATGAATAATAGGGTGGTATGAATAACTAAAATCCAAGAGTATGATCTAACTATTAAGAAAATAAATTTGGTGAGAGGATGAGGTTTGTGTAAATTAATAGAAGAAAATGGGAAGCCATTGAAAGAAGAAGGAAGTGGAGTCCCCATGGCATTGTTGGTAATTTTGACTAATCCCTAGTTCTCAGATGTGACATACTTCCTCACTTATGCTGAATGTCCTAGACATTTGAACCCTTGAGAAAATCATAATTTGAAGCTGAAGGCATCCAAGTATGTAATTTCTTAGCATGTGTTATATAAAAAGGATATTAACAAAACTTTTCTTAGATGTGTAGATGTTGTACAAAAAAAGGAACTACTAAAAGCTTTCTATGATGAAGCCTGTGGAGGGCATTTATCCTCCACTATTACAGCATTAAAAATTCTCCAAAGCTATTTCTATTGGCCAAGAATATTCAAGGCTGCATATCACTATGTCAAGAATTGCAAAAAATGTCAATTGTTCATCGGATGTCCACAACTTATAGCTTTACCCCTCAAGCTGATGATTGTAGATGAGCCCTTTAGACAATGGGGGATAGATTTTTTAGGACACCTGAATCCTCCATCTAGTGTAGGAAACATTTATATTTTAACTACCATTGATTATTTCACCAAATAAGTGGAAGCGGTTCCTACTAGAAAGGCAAATTCCTAGGTTGTATGTGACTTTCTGTTGAACCATATTTTTTTTCAGATTAAGGATACTAGTCAAGATAGTGGTAGATAATGCTACATATTTTTCTTCAAAGGAGATATCAGCATTTTGTTATGAACACAAGATATCCTTATCCCACTTGTCAGAGTACTTCTCATATGGAAATGGTCAAGCAAATTCGAGCAATGAGAACCTTGTTGCTATAATTAAAAAATTGTTGGGTGATAATCCTCATGACTGGTACAAAAAGTTACATGAAGCCTTATGGGCTAATAGAACTACTCCAAAGAGGGATATTGGCATGGCACCTTTTGAACTAGTCAATGGGGTAGGAGCTCATGTGTCACTGCCCCTAGAACTTTCTATGGCCAAGCTATAATCTATGATTGAAGATCAATATTTTTAAAATTCCCTGGAGAAGTGCATCATGTACTTGAATAAGCTAGAAGAAGAAAGAAATGACTTAGTGGATCACATTACAAAGCATCAACTAAAATTCAAGCAACTTTTTGATATGCAAGCCTGTACTTGTAAGTTCATGGAAGGTGATGAAATTCTGTTATGGGATAAAAGAAGGGTGCCTAAGGGATCTCATGGGAAGTTCAAATCTTTATGGAAAGGCCCATTCATTATTTGAGAGGCAATTGGTTCAAATGCTTTTTTTTTGTCCTACCTGGATGGTATCAATCTTCCTATTACTTACAATAGGCAAGACCTCAAATTATTCAAGCTTTAATGCTTTTCTAAATCTCTCCCACTGTATATAATAGGTAGTTTTCCTTGCTTTTCCTTTTTGGTTTTCTCGCATGCTTAGTTTCTTTGCCTTCTTCATTTTTGCTTTACAAAACTAGTAATTTAGAGTTCTCTACATATTTGGCAACATGCAGTCCCTAGAGCTAATGTTAAGGTCTATTTGAGTTTCCATGTTAAAAGTTTCCTTAACCCTTGAGATGTTTAATCCTTGTCCGATGTGCTTCTTTCTCAAACTTCTATCAGTGGCTTTCCAATGTCGGCCTTGCTTTTGAGTGAACTGTCATGACATTTCAAGCTTCTCTTTTTAAAATTAGGCATCCTCTGGTCAAGTATCGATTGTTCTTGATACTTCATGAACCACTTTGAACCCCTTTGAACCCCAGTTCAAAGCAGTTCAAAGAGGTTCAATCAAAAGATTTTTATTTAATGTTGGTAATTGTAGGTGGGACCCATGTCCATGTCATCACATAATGGTGAACCACTTTGAACCTCTTCGAATGTTGGTTTGAAGTAGTTCAAAGGAGTTCAAAAGAGATAGCATCAAACCCAAGGATTGATGTGACAGTTGATGAGTCAGATGATGTGAAATGTCAGTGAAGTAATCATCAGGATTATGGTACGGTCAGCCTTGAAAGGATGGCAACAACATGGGAAATCCAAGTTGGAAATCTGAATTATTACAGATTTTACCTTAAGCACGAGTGAAGTAATGGCATTAAATGGAAAGTAATGATGTTTTGAACAGTTGTGAAATAAAATAGCAGTCATATGTCACATCAGCATTTTCACTTCACTCTTGAATTCATGCCATCATTAATGCTCCTTTTTCTAGCTGAACTCCATGGTATGGGAACTTTTTACAAGTATATTTTTAGCTCATTTCTTTCCAATGTGAAATTGTGCAGTCTCAGTTGCAAAAGAAAGAGGTTGTTTACTTAAGTTGACAGATTGCAGGTAATCACTAAAAAGGCCTCCTTTTTGTTTCTTTTTTTCTGCATGATAATGTGATTTCAAAGAGGTTGTAGTTCTCTCTTTGTTTTTGGAGAAGAAAAATGAAGTCTAGCATGCATTTCTTCAAAAATCCTATGAACCTAGAGTGTCATGCTTCGGTAATTATAGACACTGATTTGTTAGGGGTTGAAGTAGATAAAATGGTCAGGAATTTGGTGAATACTGTAGAAAATGATTATAGTTTAGAATTCTTTTCTAGTGGGTTTCTTGAAGTCATAGCTTCTCCCCCAGCTCTAGTAAGCCTTGATTTAATCCAAAAGTGCATAAACCACTATGATGTCAAGTCTAAGTGTGTGTTGAATAATGGAGGTTAGAGTCTCTTGTCTATAACTGGAGAGACAATAATGTCTATTTTCAAGTTACCTGATGAGGCTTTTTCTATTTTTACTCCAACCTAGTCACTTGCTCAATTTAAAGAAAGAAGTGACAAGAATCATATTAAGATTGCCCCTAAATTGACTAAGTCATTCTACAAAGGAGGTTCTAGGCTACCTAAGGTTTTAACCAAAGATCACATGAAACTTCACATTTGTGACATAATGGTTTAGTTACATAGACTGAAAGGATCAGAACAAGTGCTTATTTTTAAAGATTGTGTTGGTACTCTAAAATCTAGATTGATTTTAGAGTCTATATTAAGAATTCCTCCTAAGGGAAAGTTTGTGGCTTTCAAAAGAGCATTTTAAAAGACCCAAGTTCAAGTTCATATAAAGGTAGGCTTGTTGATTTCCATGTGATGGAGCTTAGGACATGTCTTCTTCACATATCATTTAGCATCTATGGTTGGTTGTAGCTTCCAGATCCTAGTTCTGACATGTTTTGAAGATACCCATTTGAAAGGTATTAAACAAATTTGTACTTTGTATTCTGTCTGGTTTTCACTGAATGACCTACTTTGGAGGTTTTCATCTAACACCTAGTCAATAGTCATGATGAAAGGAATGTTGCATCATATTGTAGTCATGAGAGTGTGTCTCCAGCCTATTTTAAAATTCCTAAGGGTTTGTATGATCAATTTACCAGGCCTCTTCCATTTGTGTTTTATTTAGTTTTAGTGAATGTGGGAATGTAGAATTTGAAGTAGCCTACTTTGAGATTGTGAAAGTTGCACCCAATTAGTGATAAAGAGGAATTGAAGGTTTGTTTATATTGTAGACATGGAAGTGATTCCCCCTGATGGGTTTCAAATTTTGACCAATCTGTTTGACCCCTTTCCTCAGCCAGTTCCAAATGCAATTTCTACAGTTTCACTGTCTTTCAGTTCAAGATGGTCTAAGTGGTTGACTTTGAGGATTATTTTTGAATGACTAGTTGATCATCTGGGAAACCTAATTATAATCTTGATTTATATACATAAGAGAGATCATTCATCCAAGGGTTCAAACCATGAGAGTTTCAATTTATAGGTTTGCAAGGTCAGACAAAAAAGTGTTTTATACTTATGAATAGTGTGGACATAATAAACTTCACAAGTGACCATTTTTAGAATTTTATAGCTGTATGAAAATGCTTGTCTCTAGTTGAGGGTTATTTTGTTGCATCCCCTGCATATGATTCTTCAACCAATTTTAGTGGCTCACCTTCAGCTCATCATTTGATATGTTCAGTCCATCTCCTTCCGAGGTTGTTTCCAGTGTTTCCAATTTGTGCTTACAAAACAAATCTGAACATGTGTTTTCAAGTTTTAAAATCTTTCACCCTATTCATCTTTAGGTGAATCCGTCTGACAGGGTGATTATCTATAATACAAAGTTTGTATCTGCCAACTACCCACCTCCTATGATGAGTCTTGATCAGTCTTTTAATGGTGTGTCTGGAGACATTTTATTCATTTTTAGCGACTTTGGAGAAGTTAAAAATCAAGCTTTTAATTGTTTGGCATTGTCTAGTTCGGATCTAGTTATGAGGAGTGTCATCCAGACTATTTTCAAGGTTAGTTGAATGAAATCAAATTTTTTTTAGACTGGACCCACTTGGGGTCCCACCTACCTCATCATTTCCAAGGAGTGCATTGTACAATATAGACTCACAACTAGTAGCCCAGTTATGAGTTTCAAAATGTGAATGTGTGGGTGGTGAAAATGAATGCTAAGATAAATGGTAAATGCTAGATATTTAGTTTACATTGAGAAATCAATTTCAACAAATTTTTACCATAATCTTCCATGCCTTAGTATTCATAGAGGCATGCCAGTTGCTCAACAAATTTTTCTTGGAGGTACGACACTTGCAGCTATACAAGATATGATGGTAAAATGTGGGAGCTGTCAATTAAATGTGGAATCGTGGCCAATGGTATTAATAGTTTGACAAAATATTTCAAATAATATGCCACTTCAAGGAATGAAATAAAATGATTGCATCATATGTATCAAATGGCTGTGGATGAGAGATTTTGGAAACTTTGGAGAAAATTCAATTGATATATATAAAATCGGGTTCTACTACATGCTTGACTGAAATGAAAGTTTTGAAATAAGATGTACTGAATACACAATGCAAATAGATTGAATTCACTAAGAAAACTAGGACATTGCATACATATTTAAAGATGTTTTGTGCTCCAAATAAACTAGAGTACACACTAGATTTGCAAAGAAGTATGTTGTGCACACACATTATTTTAGGCTGCAAGGTATTAAGAAGGGAGTTGCATGTTTTCTATAGCATGTGTATGCCTCTTTGCATGAGGTGTGCACTCTCCATTTGTTGTTACGGAGTGGGTACACCAAGCATGGAGATTGTGTTGCTCACTCACCAGGAAAATGGTGCTCCTTAAATGCTAAAAAATGAAATAAATATATTATATGTAGGCCAGTATAGAGGTAGCATGAGTTTTAATTGGGGGCTACACATATAACAAACACTGGACGCACTAAGCTATGCATGTGCATTATGAGAATGTTGCATAGACATAGAGGTTTTACATAGCCTTCTTTGGAGCTCATTAGCCTGCCATGAGGAGCTATGTGAGCCTCCCTTTGGGGCTATGTGCATGCTCCAAAGTGTTACATAGTGCCCAAATAAAAATAAATAAGGGGCATGGTTACAGGCCAGGCCATGGGGAGAGGTTTTCAGTGATCTTTTATTCTATGGGATTTATCCCACATTCAAACTGCGTAGTGTTTATGAAATATTTAAAAGAAACATCACCATCACATGAAGTAAAGTGAGGAGAAGGAGGCTATGTGAGGGGCCATTGATGTGTGTGGGTCCAGGTAGTATGTGCCAGCTGTGCACACACTATGAAGTATTATTTTGAAAGCCAAGGTATTATAAACCCAAAGAGTTTAGTCCCACATTCACCATAGAGGGGTGAAACAAGATATTTATAAGGTACAACATACAAGTCTATGGTGTCCAAAGTGCACACCTAGTTGTAGATTAGCCCACGTGTACATGTGGATTGAGACAAGTGATGTGCTACTCAGTTGGATGATGAGAATGATGATATGGATAGCTTGTCCCACATGCAAGTAATGTAAATTTTGATGAGACTTGGAGTGTGTAGGTCTAATGCATGGGGATCCATTCCAAATCTGATGGTCATCAAAACCTCATAATCATGAAGATGCCCAGATGTTAGCCACTATGGGAGAGTGACAGGTTGAGATGTGGCAACCAGGTGACATAGAAAAATTGATGAAGTCGGCACCTGGGTGGATAGTGGAGAAAATAAGAATGTGACACCTGGAAGAGAGTGGTGACAAAGTAATTAGATGTGGTGTGCCAATCCAATGGAGGTTGCTACCACATAGAGAGAAGATGCTTGGGAGTTAGCCTTTGTAGGACTACAATAGGTTGACATGTGTCTCGAGGTGAGTTGGTGGGTGAAGTTGTAGAAGGATGACCAGTCAAAGAGATGACCCAGTCGGAGGGTGACAAGTGTCATAAGTAATGTAGAAAGGTCCAGCTTGGTGATGAGGTGGGTCAATGACCCAATCAAGTAATGCCACATGGTGTATGGGGGCCACTTTAAATTCAAAGGTCAGTGCAAAGATTAAAAAATGAATTATATAATCAAACTATATGAAAGAAATTAAAAGATTTAAATAAACCATCTGCTCACGGAAAATATATCTGGTAGCTTCATTTTTTCCCAAATATGGACATATAATTGTTAGCAATGAATGGTGAATGTTTGGCAGTCATTCTGTAGCATTTGTTGTTTCATTCATGACTATGATTGTCATTGATGTCAACACAGTGATCTTCTAGAGACTCGTAAAGAAGTAGACAATGTTTTGATTAGCGCACATGGAATATTGTAGTTGGAGCTATGTGATGTTGAGGATATACTCTTTGATATGTTATATGTGTATGGTTAAGAGCATAGATATCAATTTATTTATTCATGGAAGTTATGAGCATTTTGGTGGAAGCAGTATTCAGGAAGTGTTCCTGAGTAGCGGTTTGTGGAAATAGGGTAATATCTCCTAATCATGATGGAATCTAGTTTTGTGTAGTTAAACGGAAGTTAGAGACACATTGATAGTGACATGGATGATAGTGAAAACTTTGAGGTCGGATGAGTGGAGAATTATTGTATTTGGAAGCTGATAGTTTTGTGTAATTTTGATGTAGCATGTGGAAACTTTTATTTTGTAATTATGTGCCGACTCAATTGTAATTACTTGAGTGTGGTATAAAGGAAGGAATGTGTTTCCTTGATTGTGACAATGATGATGATATAGCTAAATGTGAATATATGCATGAAGTGAAGAAAAGAGCTAATGTAGTTGTTAAAGCGAAATTGTGAAGGAAGACAAGCGAAGTATAGAGATCTAAAATTGAGATCTGGTGTAGTAGTGAGTGCAGTTTGGAAAAGTGAGAAAGGAGGTAACATATTTGATATTATTATTTTGAATAATCTTAAGATCAGTTGGACAGTGTGTTCAATGATCTTGCCATTGATGTTGTTTGGGCAATGGGTCCTTCTATCTTCCATAACTCTTAATAGGGTTAGAATCTTTTAATAGGAATTCAAAATCTCCTAATAGGGATTCATATGTACTGAATGTATTTCATAAGACTCCTAACAGAGTCCATCCTTTCACAAGGAATATTCATATTAGTGCATCTTTTGTGGGCATCATTCCCACCGGGGTTTACTCTTTGATCAAGAGGTTCCCTAGTCAACATATCTTGTGTTATTATGTATGCATATCTTTCTATGGTTGGTAATTATATTTCTTACATAGTTAAATGTTGTTGAATTTGATAAAATTTATAATTATTAGATAACTAATTCACCCCCCTCCCCCCACCCCATCCCCTCTTAGTTATCTTGGTGGACTTTACTTTCTAACAATTGGTATCAGAGTTGTGGGTCCTTGAAAGAAAAGTTTAATAGCTTAAGGAGATCCATGGAGAATTTTAGGAAAGAAAGCCCTAAGTTTGATGGAGTAAATTTTGACAACTAGAAGGAAAAGATGAAGACACATCTACTAATTTTAGGACTAGGTTATTGGTTGAATACAAAGAATGATAAGACTATCATTGAAGAAGACAATCTTGAGACATGTTCTAGTGATGAGAGAGATCTATTCATGTGTAACATACTTGCAAGAAAAGCACTTTTGATAGCACTTCTAGAGAATAAATATAGTCAAGTAAAATGTTTAACAAAATCTCATGAAATTTGGAAAGCTTTACACTCTACTTTTGAAGGTGATAAACATGCAAAGAAAGCTATATTACATAATTGGATATGTGCATTTGAAGATATAAGAATGATGGAAGATGAATCTGTTAGAAGCTATATTGGTAGAATGTCAAAAATTGTTGCAGGGATAAAATCTTATGGAGGAACAAAAATAGAGAATGACGTGATATGGAAAATTTTGAGGACATTGACTCATATATTTAGGTAGACAACATAGATGATTGAACAAGTTATACCTTGTACTATGAAATTTACAAGAGAGACTCTTCTTGGAAGATTGGAAGCAACAGAAATGAATCATAGATTATTAGGAGACTTACCTAGAATGGAGACAACATTCGGTACTCTTAGTGTTCACCCTACTTTGTTAAGAAGCATCAGTGTGAGTGGAGATTATGCTGGTAGTAGCAGATCTAAAAATGAAGAAGAAAAAAAGATTGATGAAGTTATTGCCTTGCTTGTGAAAAGAGAATCAAACGGTAAGAAAATCTTTAAATGTTGGACTTGTCAAAAATATGGCCATTTTTCATCTAAATGTCCTAAGAGAGTTAAAAAGTACATAAACAATTTCAATCCTAGAAGATCTAAGGAATTTTATTATGCTAATGATGAAGACCTTGAAACTAGTATAGAAAGAACTCTAAGTGAAAGTGATACTGAGAATAATGATGACATAAGATTTGTAGTAATTAAAGAAGATAATCCTAAAACTGATGTTAAGGAAGAAAAAGCCTTAGTTTGCTAAGTTGCAAAGAAAGCTGATTGGATTATAGATAGTGGTTGTTCACATCATATGACTGGAGACATGAAAAAGTTCATCAAGTTTAACAATTATGATGGAGGAGTTGTTAGAGTTGGAAACAATGCACTTTGTTTGATTAAAGATATAGGATCTATTACTCTTGATGGAAAGACTAATACTGATGATGTTTACTTTGTGGATGGTTTGAAACATAATCTTTTGAGTGTTGGATAGTTAGTTGATAAGGGATATCAAGTTTTTTTTACTAAGAAAACTTGTGTGATAAAGGATAAAGATGGAAATATGATTGGAACTAGATCTAGAACTAGAGGTAATGCATTTCAGTTGAATCTCACTAAGATGACATGTTTGATTACTAATATTGATGATAGTTGGTTATGGCATAGAATGTTTTGTCATATAAACTTTGATAACATTGTGAAAGTGAGTACTACACTTGCAGTAAAGGATTTTCCTAAAATTATGAAGCCTACTAACATGGTTTACAAAGAATGTGTGATGGCTAAGCAGAAGAGAAGTTCATTTCCTAGTAAGAAGTTCACATTTGTAGAGAAGTTGGAGGTTGTAAATATAGACTTGAGTGGTCCTACCAGGACTAGAGGATTCTATGGAAAGAGGTATTTTATGATTCTTGTTGATGATTTTACAAGAATGATGTGGATTGCATTTCTTAAAGAAAAATTTGAAGCATTTGATAAGTTTAAGATCATTAACAATAAAGTTGAGAATGAATCTGGAATGAAGATTAAATGTTTGAGATCTGATAGAGGTGGAGAATTTACTTCTAGAGAGTTTAACACTTTTTGTGAAGTGAATGGCATCAAGAGATAGTTTTCAGCCCCTAGAACACTTGAACAAAATGGTATTGCAGAAAGAAGAAATAGATCAGTGATCAAAGTAGCAAGAACTATGTTATTTTAGAATGATTTGGTGAAGATATTCTAGAGAGAAGCAGTGAATACAACAATGTATACAATGAACAAAGTACAAATCAGAGTAGACACAGACAGGACACGCTATGAATTATTGTTTGGACATGCACCCTCAGTTAAGTATTTTAGAATTTTTGGAAGCAAATGTTATATAAAGATAGATGATGATATTGGAAAGTTTGATCCTAGAAGTGACGAAGGTATTTTTCCTGGGATATTCTTTGAAGATCAAAGCATATAGATGTTACAATAAGAGAACTAAAACTATTGTTGAGAGCACAAATGTTAAAGTTGATGAAAAGTCCAAAATTTAGGAAAGAATGCTTGATTATGAATTAGATGGAGAAGCTCATCCTAAGCCTAACACTGAGACTACTAAACTATTCTATGAGACTGATAGAGAATTGTTGAATGAGAGTCATGTTGAAGAAACTAGAGAGAAATCTAGAGAAGAATCTATAGTTGAAGAAAGATCTGAGACTATGACACTGAGAAGGTACCTATCAAGACATCATCCTGTTGAACAAGTTATTGGGAGCTTGGACAGAGGAGTTTTGACATGGAATAAGGTACATTTATGTTTGATTTCTCAAATTGAACCTAAATCTGCTAGTGAAACTTGTGAAGATGAACATTGGATTAATGCTATGAGAGAAGAACTAGATCAGATTGAAAAGAACAAGACATGGGAATTGGTCCCTAGACCTAAAGAGAAGAATTTGATTGGAACTAAATGGGTATTCAAAAACAAGATGAATGTGTTGGTGTTTCTTTTTTCCAAAGGTCAGCTTGGCATTAGGATTGATAGGGCTAGTGTCACATTCACTCAACACTCCAAATCTAACTGGAAAAAGGGCCAACTAACAAGGATCAAAGAGAGATCCTTCTATACTTTGAGCTCCACATCACTTAGGTGGTTGTACCTCATCTGCACACTCATACAACTTGTGTCACACTATAGGCCTATAGGTAACTGACTATGGAATGGTTCTCAAACTCTTCTAGGTATCATGTACCTCAATGAAGCCAATATCTCATGCAATAGCCCTACTTGCATGGAATGAGTATGAAAACTAGAGACCTACACTAAAAACATGAAAGGGAAAGGGTGGAGCTGAAGGGAAATGATTTTAAAATGAGTTTGAAGGGACCCCTGAGATACCCTAAGTCTCTCATAGACCAGTGCCTTATCCAATGGGCCACAGAGTCAAACACCTTATTGCAAGAGAAAGCTATGAAACAAGAACACAATATTCTCAATGTGTTGATGCCTGACATCAATCACACACCATGACCAAACCTTAACTTAGTTCCCACCTGTGCATTCAAATATGTTATTACCCATCAAAGGATTTTGACCCTCCCCTTAGAAGAGACCTATGAATAGATAATACATTAACCAACATCCACTGGAAGACAAGCATGACCTATCCTTGATATTTCAACTCATACATACATGAATACTAGCCCTAAACCAGTTATCTTTGTGAAGACAACTCCACCCACAAGCTCTCAGGCAATGCAGGGTAGAAAAACTAGACATCCTTGATGCATGACTAATGAGTTCATAATTCAAATGGAGATAGCTTGACAATAGTAAGAGTATATTAACTTCTCATACATAAGACAAGTCACTTACAATATGTATTATGTTCTCAGAACCAACAAGAGAAAGAGGAACACTCTATATGAAAAGAAGAAGAGAAAGATCTAAAGGAAAAGGATCCTTCAGCATGGAGCCAAAACCATCAAGGAAATTGGAACCACTAGAACTGACAAAATTCAAAACCCTTACCAAGTAAAAAAAGATACAACTTATACCACTAGCTGCCTTGGAAACCCAAAATAGCTTGCAACAAGCTATGGACAACTAGGGCCAAGGTTACAATGGCTAACCACAACAAAATTTCAAAAAACCACTAGAGGGAAAACTAGCACCAGCCTACAAAAGCCTTGAGCAACAAAATTTGTCCTTCACCAGGTACAAAACCATCATGCAATCGACCACAAGAACCCTGGATCACATTGCAACAACCATCTCCACCAAACCAGTCAAATCTGGCTATGCAAGCATTCAATACCAGTTCCTACAGTTGGAAAGTCCTTTTGATATTCAAATTTGCAAATAAATGGCTTTCCTGGGCTCAGCAACTTGACCATTCATCCCTAGTCACAAAATTGTGTAGTCATAAACTTCACCGCTACAGGAATCCTGGCTCCATTTTATGCTTGGTCGCATGATCTCAAGGGAAGAAACCCAACTATGTGATCATGTGACAACATCCAGCAAGACCAATGAAACATAGACATGTCACAATATTTGGTAAGTAGACCTTCATATTTTATCATTCTCCTATGTCAACTAACCTGCCGCCAACCCTTTCGGCCAATGAGAAAAAACTACTTCAGCAAGACCCGACACACGGACCCGCCTGCTAACTCCACAATGGCAACACAAGGGGTTTTTCACATGATTGCATAGCTAGGAGACAGGCTATGTGAATATGCGACACACTTCAACTCTTGACCACCACATAACTGCCACTACTAAGTCTGGTGGTTAGTCACATGATCTCATAGCCTTGAAAAAGGCTATGAGAATATGTGAAAAATTGTTAGCATTATATCTCAGCCCCACTGACCATTTGCCAAGTCATCACCACATCAACCAATCAGAAATAAGCACAGGGACCGTTGACCCATCCACAAATAGGGCCTCAAAATTGAACGGTGAGTGCATGATCACATGGGCTTGAAACCTCCCATGAGATCATGGGCCAACCACAAGATTTGCCACATCACCCTTCTATCTGGATCTCCTAGGCCCACTGATGAAATGCCACCTCACTACCATGGACACATGTCAACCAGTCACATGATCGCATAGCCAAAAATTGGGCTATGCGATCATGCGATAGCCAACCAAAGGCCACACATGACTGCCAACAGGACCACCAGCCAAGGAAAGAGCCTTGTCACATGGTTTCATGTCAGAAAATTCTAACATGTGATCATGCGACAACCAGTTAAATCTGAGCTTTGAAAACCCAGGCCCACCATTACGCGACTACGTGACTAAGGCAAAGAAAACTACCAGCCAAGTTGCTAGATGTTAAGGGCTTAACCACCAGGAATTAGTGACCAAGAGATAACCACAAGTCACCATGTTGTGGAATGAAGACTTAAATGCCAGACATCTGAACACCACTAAGAACTAGGACCCACATGGACAGGTGGCAAGCGGTCACATGATCACATGGATAGGTGGCAAGTGGTCACATGATCACATGTCAAAAAAGTCTGACATGCGGCCATGTGACAACCAATCACTTTGAAACCTTTGAAGACCCAGGCCCAACATCCATCACACTTGCGCATTTAGGGAATGCTAGCAAATAGGAAACTGTGAGGATGAAAACACACAAGGTTTTTGATGGAAAAGATCGAAAACACATAAGGTTTCTGATGCCAAAAGATAAGCGCACAAAAGCTAGAAGGCACAAGGTTGAAAACAATGAGGGTTTTCACATAGACTAAAAACATTATGGATTTTCAAAAACACTGTGGGTTTTTGACACTATGGTAGATTTTAAAATATTGTTTCCTACAGACCTTAAAACTTGAATAACTTTTTGGATTTTGCAATTCAACACGTGCAATTTAGACTGGAGCAAGGTGATACATTGAAGAGCATGGGGCAGGACACTTTTACAAAAACATTTGTAGGGAAGAGGCCATTCTCATAGGATTTTGCATTAACTAAAAAATGGACTAACATTGGCTCTATCTGGGGATGATGGGTAACTTGTGCCCATGCAAGAATTTAGGATTTCTGGCAAAGCAGACCACCCACTAGACAAAAATAGGGAACTCAAAAAACATAGGGAACAGGAAGGAAAAACACAAAATAGGAAAGGGAAAGATATTTATAGATATTTACAAAAGAACTTTAATCAGGGACCCTCCTGAATCAAATGTCTAATTTTCACCCACAATGCAACCAGCCACCTAAAAAAACCTTGATATTCTTGCTGCCACCATATGTGAACATTCATGGGTTTAAGAATAAACTTGCACTAATCACCACCCACATTTTTCTAGTCAAAACTACCGTATTCACACTCATATTCATATTCCAAGAAGTAGGGAACATCATCTACTTCTTTTTGATGGTTGCAAACAAAATTTGGATCTTGCAATGCATCGAAAAATAGAACATATTGACTGTCATGCATTACCATAAAATTACCTAGCTGAGAATGAATTAGATCCTCTGATTTTCCTTCTTGCATTGCATCAGCCACTGAGCAACTTGGTTCTTCAATGATGTCTTCATGAATTAGATCATGAACCAAGTGATTGTCTTCTTTAAAGCTTTTGTGACAGGTGAACACTGCATCATCATTTTCACCAAAAAGATTTATGTCCCAACTATTGAAGACTAGGTCCTCAACACTGTCACACTTAGTATCATACTTTGCAAGAGAAGGAAAAGGATTTGAATAATAGACTTGTTCATCACTACAATCTTGATGATAGGAATACACACTATCATGTCCTTCTACCTCTTCTTCTGCAGGGTCATTACATGAGGGGATCTCTGATGAAAAAAGATCATCACTATCACTTTGAACACTGGCCTCATTATCAGTGTCAAAGGATACATCATAGGGGAGCTGCAAATCAAAATCCAAAGTAGGGGCATACCTCTGAAATTATTTAGCCAAGAGTACTGAAATCCTTTCACTGCTCAATGGACTTTGGGCCTTGATATCATTTTCCTCAGCCTCACCCCTAGTGCTACAAATATCATCCTTGTGAGGAATAAGGATACACATTTCTGGCCTTAGATCATCTTGTGTGAAGAAATAAATGCAGGAATCATCATCTACATTATAATCATATTCTTTCCTCTCACATAAAACATCATCAAATCGGGACAAGAAGACTGCCCCCTCATGTTGACAAGAAGAAAAATCTGCAGACAAAAAGGAAATATTGCCATCCTCAAGTTCATTTTCAACATCCTCATATGCACTGATCTCAGAATCAACTTCATAGTCAACACTCTCTGCATAGTGAGAATCAACATCAGAAACACTAGCCTCCTCATGGACATCATCAGGAGCCACCAGTCTTAGCAATCTTATGTCCTCTGCTAACTGCCAGTTCACCATTTTCAACCTTGCTAATTCCTTCTTGAGAGTAGAAACTTTATCAAAATGCTCAAAAAACTTAGCTCTCAACACATCCCAAGAAGGGATTGAACATGAAGGAAAGGACAAGAACCACTTCCTTGCACCATCAAAAAATGTGTGCACAAATAACCTCATGGCAATATCTTCATGTTCAACATCCATACCTCCAAAAATACCCATGACAACATCAACATGCTAGCTTGTAGAAACAGATCCACCAGCCATGAATCTTGGCAAGCACTTCCCATCCTCAATAGAGAACTCATTAGGGGCACCTTCAATGCCATCAAAACAAAAGGGGCTATATTCCTCCATAAGGAACTGCCCACCACTTATCCCTTTATAATAGTGCTACACACTTGATAGGGAAACATTTTCAACAAAAGAATACCTAAAAGTTTTGTAGCTTGAAACCTATTGACTGGAAAACAAGGTAGATCTAGAGCTCACCATGTAGCTCCATCAAGTTCTTTTCTTTTAGAGTTGCCACCTCCTTGTAGAGGAAAATTTTTCACTTGTCTTTGTGTTTCTTCTTTCAGTCAACCAAAACTTAACCAGGATTTATACACTATTTATTAGGGAGTGCACTGATCAAACAAAGATTTCAGAGCCGCCACTCACAACTAGGTGAGAAAATTTTGCAAATGCTTGATTTTTATTTCTGACTCTATTCTAGACTCTCCCTAGTGGAGTTGCCATCTTGTTGGTGTTTCTTTTTCCCAAAGGTCAGCTTGGCATTAGGATTGATAGGGCTAGTGTCACATTCACTCAACATTCTAAATCTGATAGGAAAAAGGGCCAACTGACAAGGATCAAATAGAGATCCTTCTACACTTTGAGCTCAACATCACTCAAGTAGGTGTACCTCATCTGCACCCTCATACAACTTGTGTCACACTACAGGCCTATAGGTAACTGACTGTGGAATGGTTCTCAAACTCTTCTAGGTATCTTGTACCTCAATGAAGCCAATATCTCATGCAATAGCCCTACTTGCATGGAATGAGTATGAAAACCAAAGACCTACACTAACAACATGAAAGGAAAAGGGTGGAGCTGAAGGGAAATGATTTTAAAATGAGTTTGAAGGGAACTCTGAGATACCCTAAGTCTCTCATAGACCAGTGCCTTATCAAATGGGCCATAGAGTCAAACACCTTATTGCAAGAGAAAGCTATGAAACAAGAACACAATATGCTCAATGTGTTGATGCTTGACATCAATCACACACCATGACCAAACCTCAACTTAGTTCCCACCTGTGCGTTCAAATATGTTATTACCCATCAAAGGATTTTGACCCTCCCCTTAGAAGAGACCTATGAATAGACAATACATTAACTAGCATCCACTGGAAGACAATCATGACCTATCCTTGATATTTCAGCTCATACATACATGAATACTAACCATAAACCAATTATCTCTACGAAGACAACTCCACCCACAAGCTCTTAGGCAAAGAAAAGTAGAAAAACCAGACATCCTTGATGCATGACTAATGAGTTCAGAATTCAAATGGAGATAGCTTGACAACAGTAAGAGTATATTAACTTCTCATACATAAGACAAGTCACTTACAATATGTATTGTGTTCTCAAAACCAACAAGAGAAAGAGGAACACTCTATATGAAAAGAAGAAAAGAAAGATCTATAGGAAAAGGATCCTTCAGCATGGAGCCAAAACCATCAAGGAAATTGGAACCACTAGAATTGATGAAATTCAGAACCCTTACTAGGTCAAAAAAGCTACAACTTATACCACTAGCTGCCTTGGAAACCCAAAATAGGTTGCAATAAGCTACGAAAAGCTAGGGCTAGGATTACAATGGCTAACCATAGCAAAATTTCAAAAAACCACTGGAGGGAAAACCAGCACCAGCCTACAAAAAGCCTCAAGCAAAAAAATCTATCCTTCACCAGGTACAAAACCATCATGCAATCAACCACAGGAACCTTGGATCACATCACAACAACCATCTCCACCAAACCAATCAAATCTAGCCATGCAAGCATTCAATCCCAGTTCCTATAGTTTGAAAGTCCTTTTGATATTCAAATTTGCAAAGAAATGGCTTTCCTAGGCTCAGCAACTTGACCATTGATCCCTAGTCACAAAATTGCACAGTCATAAACTTCACTGCTACAGGAATCCTGGCTCCATTTTATGCTTGGTCACATGATCGCAAGGGAAGAAACCCAGCTATGTGATCATGCGACAACATCCAGCAAGACCAATGAAACATAGGCATGTCACAATATTTGGTAAGCAGACCTTCATATTTTATCATTCTCCTATGTCAACTAACCTGCCGCCAACCCTTTCGGCCAATGAGAAAAAACCACTTCAGTAAGACCTGACACACGGACCCACCTGCTAACTCCACAATGATGACACAAGGGGTTTTTTGCATGATCACATAGCTAGGAGATGGGCTATGCAAACATATGACACACTTCAACTCTTGACCAGCACATAACCATCGCTGCTAAGTCTGGTAGTTAGTCACATGATCTCATAGCTTTGAAAAAGGCTATGAGAACATGCAACAAACTATTAGCATTATGTCTCAGCCCCACTAACCATCTGCCAAGTCACCACCACATCAACCAATCAGAAACAAGCATAGGGATTATTGACCCATCCATAAAAAGGCCCTCAAAATTGAACGGTATGTGCATGATCGCATGGGCTTGAAACCTCCCATGAGATCATGTGCCAACCACAGGATCTACCATGTCACCCTTCTGTCTGGATCTCCTGGGCCCACCGATGAAATGCCACCTCACTACCATGGACACGTGTCAACTAGTCGCATGATCACATAGCTAGAAACTAGGCTATGCGATCATGTGATAGCCAACCAAAGGCTACACATGACTGCCAACGGGACCACCAGCCAACGAAAGAGCCTTGTCACATGGTCGCATGTCAAAAAATTGTGACATGTGATCATGCGACAACCAATTAAATTTGAGCTTTGAAAACCTGGGCCCACCATTACACGACCATGCGACTAAGGCAAAGAAAACCACTAGCCAAGTCACTAGATGTTAAGGCTTAACCGCTAGGAATCAGTGACCAAGAGATAACCACAAGTTGCCAAGTTGCGGAAAGAAGACTTAACCTCCAGGCATTTGAACACCTCTAAGAATTGGGACCCACACGAACAGGTGGCAAGTGGTCACATGATCGCATGTCAGAAAAGTCTGACATGTGGCCATGTGACAACTAATTACTTTGAAACCTTTGAAGACTCGGGCCCACCATCCATTGCACTTGCACATTTAGGGAATGCTAGCAAACAAGAAACTATGAGGATGAAAACACAAAGGGTTTTCGATGGAAAAGATTGAAAACACACAAAGTTTCTGATGTGAAAAGATAAGCGCACAAAAGCTAGAAGGCACAAGGTTGAAAATAATGAGGGTTTTCACACAGATTGAACATTATGGATTTTCAAAAACACTGTGGGTTTTTGACACTATGGCAGATTTTAAAATATTGTTTCCTACAGACCTTAGAACTTGAATAACTTTTTGGATTTTGTAATTCAGCACATGCAATTTAGACTGGAGCAAGGTGATACATTGAAGAGCATGGCACAGGACACTTTTAAAAAAATATTTGCAAGGAAGAGGCCATTCTCATAAGATTTTGCATTAACTAGAAAATGGACTAACAGAATGAACAAGGAGAAGTAGTTAGAAATAAATCAAGATTGGTATGTAAGGGATACTCACAGCAAGAAGGAATTGACTATGAAGAAATTTTTGCACTAGTAGCAAGAATTGAAGTAGTAAGAATGTTTTTGGCCTATGTAATTTTTAAGAAATTCAAAGTATATCATATGGATGTGAAATCAACATTTCTAAATGGTGAATGGGAAGAAAAAGTCTACATTGAGTAGCCTAAAGGTTTTCCTTTGACTCAAGAAGGAGACATGGTATGTAAATTGAAGAAATAATTATATGGACTAAAGCAAGCACCTAGAACTTGGTATGAAAGATTGGATAAGTATTTGTTAAAATTGAAATTTACAAATGGAACAACTGATAGCAATCTATACACAAAAGAAATTGAAAATGGTTTGTTACTTGTAGTTATTTTATTTGATGACATTATTTTTAGAGGAGAAGATGAAGCTAGTGAAAAATTTGCTGATGAAATGAAGACTAAATTTGAAATGAGTATGATTGGTGAGATGAAATAATTTTTGGGATTATAGATAACACAAAAAAATGATGGTATCTTTGTAAGTCAGACAAAGTACTTGAATGATTTGTTGAAAAGATTTGGCATGGAGAACTATAAACTAGTTGGAACACCTATGGTAACTGGACATAAACTATCTAGCACAGATGAAACACTAGTAGTGGAACAGAAGAAATACAGATCTATGATTGGAGGATTGTAGTACTTGACACATACAAGACCTGATATAGCACATTCAATTGGAATTGTAGAAAGATTCCAAGTTGAACCTAGAGAATCACATTATGTAGTAGTAAAGAGGATACTGAGATATTTAAGAGGCACAATGGACTATGAATTGTGGTATGAAAAATTTGATGATTTTACCCTATGTGCATATACATATGTTGATTGGGGAGGCAATGTTGATGATAATAAAAGCACCAGTGGTGGAACATTTTTCCTTGGAGGAAGATTGGTTTCTTGGCTAAGCAAGAAGTAGAATTGTATCTCATAGAGCACATCAAAAGCATAGTATGTAGCAGCAGCAAATAATTGTAACCAGATAATTTGGATGAAGAAAATGCTGAAGGATATTGGAATAAAGTTTGTTGAGCCTATTATCATACATTGTGACAACACCAGCATAGTTAGTACATCTAAGAATCCTATATTACATTCTAAGATAAAGCATATAGAGATCAAGTATCATGTAGTAAGAGAGAAAGTTGTTGAGAAAGAAGTTATACTAGAGTACATAAGCACAAAGGAGCAAATAGTAGACATATTTACAAAGCCTTTGCCTAAGGATACATTTGAGTATCTAAGAAGTATGCTTGGGGTTATGCCCTACCCTAATTTTGAGTAATGATGTAGTTGGTTGCATCCATCCAATGGTATATAAGCTTAATCTTTCTTTTGGACTAGATGTTGGTACTTCCTCTATGGGGGAGTATGTGTATCTGAGCTGAGTCATGAGGACTCTTGTGAATGTATTTTTTTGAATAGTGTCTTTTGACATTGGAGTTGTTGACATAATGATAAAAATTATATCATTGATGTCAATGGGGGAGAAGTGTACATGAAAAATCATTTGTACCATCTGTTGGAGAGAACTAAATAGGAAAATGAAGCAAGATTTGATTAATGCAGTAGTTTTGCAGTATTGGATTTTTTGGAACATTGGATGTTTTTCATCTATGTTGCCATCAATGCCAATGGGGGAGATTGTTAGGAATGAATTCTAAATATTTGGTAGTCATTCTGTAGTAGTTGTTGTTGCATTCATTACTATGATTGTCATTGATGTCAACACAGTGATCTTCTAGAAACTCGCAGAGAAGTAGACAGTGTTTGGAATAGCGCATGTGGGATATTGTAGTTGGAGCTATGTGATGTTGAGGATATGCTCTTTGATATTTTATATGTTTATGGTTAAGAGCGTAGATAGCAATTCTTTTATTCATGGAAGTTATGAGCATTTTGGTGGAAGCAGTATTCAAGCAGTGTTCTTGAGTAGCACTTTGTGGAAATCAGATGATATCTCCTAATTGGGATGGAATCTAGTTTTACGTACTTAAAAGGAAGTTAGAGAGACATTTATAGTGACATGGATGACATCACAAACTTTGAGGTCACACGAGTGGAGAATTATTGTATTTGTAAGCTGACAATTTTGTGTAATTTTGATGTAGCATGTGGAAACTTTAATTTTGTAATTATGTGCTGACTCAATTGTAATTACTTGAGTGTGGTATAAAGGAAGGAATGTGTTTCCTTGATTGTGATAATGATGAGGATATAGCTAAATGTGAATGTATGCATGAAGTGAAGAAAAGAGCTAATGCAGTTGTGAAAGCGAAATTGTGAAGGGAGACATGCAAAGTATGAAGATTTAAAATTGAGATATGGTGCAGCAATGAGTGAAATTTGGCACAGTGAGAAAGGAGGTAACATATTTGATAGTATTCTATTTAATAATCTTAAGATTAGTTGGACAGTGTGTTTAGTGATCTTTCCATTGAAGTTGTTTGGGCAGTGGGTCCTTTTGTCTTCCATAACTCTTAACAAGGTTAGAATCTTTTAACAGGGATTCAAAATCTCCTAAAAGGGAATCATATGTACTAAATGTATTTCATAAGACAACTAAAAAAGTCCATCCTTTCACAAGGAATATTCATATTAGTGCATCTTTTGTGGGCATCATTCCCATTGGGGTTTACTCTTTGATCAAGAGGTTCCCTAGTCAACATATCTTGTGTTATTGTGTTATTGTGTATAAATATCTTTCTATGGTTGGTAATTATATTTCTTACATGGTTAAATGTTGTTGAAGTTGATAAAAGTTATAATTATTAGATAACTGATTCAGCCCCCCCCCCCCCCTTATCCTGGTGGACTTTACTTTCTAACAATAATATGTTTTCAGAAATGACAGAAGACTAGGAATACAAAGGCAGTGGTTGTTTTTAGATTTGACAAGTTGGGTGAGAGTAGTAATGACTGTTGTATCTGAGATCAGATTTTGGTGAATATATTTCAATCATATTTTCATATCTGGTAAAGGGGAAGGATCTGATTTTTTGCAACTTGGTTTTCCTTGCAAATATTTTTCTTTGATTCATGAAGAGATCATATGTGTTGTTTCTTCAAAGGTCTTAATTATTGATTTGATTTTCTCAGAGGTGAAGTAGTTGATTTCCTGGGAATGTCTTACAAAGGTACAATTAGATTGGATTTTCATTCTCATGTAGGCCTTGGGATTATTGGTTAGGTTTAGGGTTTTTGACCTAAATGATCTTTTACTTGTGGCATCCTTGTTTCTATAAAAAGATTTTTATGATCATTTAGAAGGTGTTGGCTGAAAAATTCTTGACACACAGGAAGCTAAAAAGCTAAATGTACATCCTCAATCCATATTGTAATATGCTCTTCTAGTTGTATCAATAGAGGGGAAAAACCTTCAAAGTTTTTTGCATATTATCTAAGAGTTGTATTCTGAAATAGTTTGTAATACATGAGTTTGAATCCTCATACTTAATATAGTTTCCCAGTTTCAGATCTCTCCTTTTTTTGTTCTTGATGAGTTTTGGGTTTTCTAATTGATTGCACTAGGTTTACATGTGTATGTGTTTTAATTTCTCAGCCTTCATCTAGGATCAAGTTAAAGGTCTTTGAATAAAACATAGATTCATTATGTTCAACTAAAGGTTGTTTTGTCAGTAGTGTATGAGTTTGGTTTACTATGTTTATGGATTGGAATCTCTGATGAATTAAGTAGTTGTTCTTGTATTATGTATTTTCTTTAGATATATCTGCCCAATTGACAAGGCATTGATAAAAAATTAGTACCTTCATCACAACAATGGAGAGTCAATGAATGACTGGTTATCATTTAGTACCTTCTTGATATTATATGCTTTGTTCAAATCTAGTCTTGGTGTTGTAAAGAAGTATTTTATTTACTGGATTAGGTGTGTAATACCCTCTCCTATGGTGATACTTGGAATTTATAATTTGGACATTCTATTATGATGGTTAGAACTATATATTTACATTTATGTTTTGTGGATGATGATATGTTTATCAGATGATTGATATCCTCATTTATGGTTATCATTTATATGTTTATGAAATTGGAAAACCATCTATCTTTATATGTTTTATGGAGCTAACCCAAGGATTTGAATCTAACCATTATCATAATGTTTTATGTTTCATGGATACATGTCTGATGTGTTTTCATGACTCAGGATGAAGTGATAGTTACTCACTTAAATGAGGTCCACACGATGTATCGATCCTAGTCATTTATTTGCATATATCTTATTTGTATGTATATCCATATGTATACATGTATCTCTTCTTGGTAATGTAGAATTGGAGATACTGGGTATCGTCTCCACCTAGCTTCACAAGTCTGAGTTATCCCTCAAAATCTTTGATCATTGTTGTTGTTATGAAGATATCACCAAGTTCCATGGGAATGAACTCTACCCCTAACCCTTTTATCCTTAGGTGGAGGAATTCCTGAGTCGGTCTCCTGTGTGGGTGATGCATCTTGGATGTTGGGATTATTTCTTTCATGTCTGAAAGGTTTATGTTTTGATCAGGATTATGTGTGTTAAGGAATCTCTTATGTTATGTTAGTAAATATGGATATATATAGATGCACACACACACACACACATATATCTATGTGCGTGTGCATGTGTGTGTGTGTGTAGAGTATGATTATATTTTGTGGATATAAATTAGTAGTGGATTTAAATTATAATGTATTTGGTTTAAATAATAATAGTCATAATATTTATACATTTGTAATATTAATAATATTGTGTCTTGCTTATGGTATATGTACACACAAGCATATGGGTGCACACATATGCCTATGAATACATATATAAATATATATTATTATATAATAAATTAATTATTTGAAGGAAATCATTATAAGGCTATAGTAAATCTACGTTACTTTCATAAATGGAAAATGTGTTTGGTAAATTCTATTACCATGATTATATACCTTAGTAAATTATTCCTAAAATATATTATCTATTTTTCCACCCTTAAATCTAGGACACATAGATTAAAGTTTTATTAAATAAAATTTATTTATCGCTTCACAGGAATGGTTCTACAAACCATATTATTAACAAATAATTGGTGGATAGTTGGGATGGTTGCATCAATTGGATTACCCATGCAACTACTCCCTCCAATCTATATAGAGAGAGAGATCTCCTATGTGAGAGGGGGATTGGATATGAATTTGGTTTTGAGAAGAGACATTGTATGGTTGAGCATTTTATTTGTAGGAAAACTATAGTTGTGAGGAGAGAATTTATTATTCTCTAAGATTGGCATTTGGTTTCTTTCGGTAGACGTTGGAGGTTGCAACCATAAGGACTTGAATGAGTGTTGGAAGAGTTTGAGAGGATTGGATCCTTCTTCATCAAACTGAATCTCGGTAGGACTCTAGGTTGGAAGCCATCCTTAGAGACAACTCTCCTTTGTGATATAAATTTGATGAAAGATTGGTTGAATGTCTTCTCTGTATGCTTTTTTGTCTTCATAAATTGAAAAATATCTATGTTGTATATATCATTGTGTCTGTATTATTGATTAGGAGATTAGGATCATGTTTATATAGAATTATTTCTTGTAATGTATGAATATGAATATTTCTTCTTCCCTGCATTTGTAAGAGTTTGTAAACTCTCCAAAACCATTATTTGGTGTATGTAAATTGGTTTTCATTTATGCATTAGGAAGAGTCTGTAGACTCCCTAGAATCCTTGTGACATCTTATCATATGTCTCAGGGGTCTGTAGGGACTTCTAGATCTTAGGAAAACTTCTATTTTCCTCACTAGTTGCATTATGGCTTAGAGGCCTATTTTCTATTCATAGATCTTGTGTAGGTTTAGGTTTCTAGTTAATTGAATATAAGGGCCATTTTTGCATGAAAATTGGGAGATCTCAAATGGGTCTTTCCTAGATTAGGCATCCACGCCCCTTATAATGCCCAATTTTACCTATCACCAAATGCGTAGCTCTATGAATCAAATGTACAGTTTGATCCTGGATTAGGGTTTAGGCAAGATTTATACAAATATAACATTTAAGTATAAGTCTGACACTTTCTTATACTTTAAGTTATATTTGTATAAATAAATTTAATACATTCTAGAATGTTTGAGATAGGTTTTAGCTTCATAGGAGTTAAGATGCAAATTCTAGATTTTGGAGATTTCTAACACAATTCAAACTTAGTTAAATTTCAGGCACAAGAGGTTTCCATAGATGGAGCATTGTGTTTTTCATATGGAATTTTGTATAAACTATATATGTTCATTACTTTTTTGGTGGAGGTTATATGATGCATTTAGATGCTTTAATAAGGGTTAGGATGTGTGTAGGAAGCAGGATTAGGGTTTTGGGTTGTCTAGAGGATCAAGACTAATCTAGGCCTCCCTAAACACTCCTAATTTTCCTAAACATCCCTAAACTCTCCTATTCTTTTCTATTCTTTGATGCAAGTTCTCAAATTTTTTTATGATTTTATTTACTTCATGTATGATGCATATGTGATGTTTGGGTTAAAGGTAGAAAACCTAAGAACACTAAGTGAGTGGCTCTTAGTGTAGGGCATGGACCCTAAGTGGCTATTTCTAGGATAACAGACTGAAGAGTTGTTTTAACAAGTGATAATTTAATTAAAACTTATGGGAATGTGTTTAAACAATAAAAATATTAATGTATGCCTCACCCATGCCATTAGTGCTAGTAAAGGATATGGAAGGGAGTGGGAGAAGGTGCCTATGTGTAGGTATGATCGAATGGTGCTTGTTTGTATGAAAGGCATTTGGTTCCACATGTGCCTACTTGGTTGCCAGGGCCCAGAGTGGCTAGGACTAGGACAACACAAGGGGTGAGGGCTATGTGATGACACTCACTTAGCTTGTTGCTTAGAGTTTTTACCAAGCCTTAGAACCTTTGGGGAAGGATTTATACTTTGATATTGTTTTCATTTTCTATTTGGGAAAGGTTACCCAACCCTAGGTATGGCCTAGCTATCCCTTCTTTGTGGACCTTGGTGTTTATCTCCTAGCGGGAGGGAGTGGGCCTTTTGGTATCCACGTGGTTGGGTAGTAAATCTTTTTATCAAGGTACCTTTTGTGGATGCAGTGCTTAAGAATTCATGCTTGCATAATGATCTAGTTTTTGAAGAATAAAGACTTATATTTATCTTTCATGATGTAAAATTATTGTTACCTCCCAAGAGGAGATGAATGTAATGTAATCATTAATGTATTTCAAAATGATGTATTTGGAATGGGTAGACTTAGGAAAAAGGAAAAGGCAAAGCACAAACTTTATGTATATGATGTATGTTGGAAAAGAAAGGGATTTTGTAAGATTTCAAGTAAAGTAATATGTTTCTCATTATTGATGATTAAGGGAAAAGCTAGTAAAAAAATGTAATATTTATGATGTATCAAATGTTTAGACAATGCTATTATATGGTATTAATGCTTTAAATGTTATATTGTTCATAAAGGATACTTAGGAATATAGATGGATTTAAATGGAAAATTGAAATGAAAGTACCTCGTATTTCTTTATAAAGAATATACAAATGTTATGATGTAGTTTGCTTAAGAAGTAAATCAAGTTGTTAGTACACTAAATGGACTTAAATGAATTGTGCATTAAATAAGAAGGGAACCTTGGAGGAATCTAAGTTAAACTATGTTTTTTTTATGTAATTCATTTTAAAAAATTCAAAATTTTTCATAAATCATTACTTAGGTTTTCTTTTACAATGAGAATCTTTGTTCTCTTCCCCAGTTCCCTTGTGGGGAATGACATCTTTGGTATCAGAGCCTTAAGTTGCTACACTGGGGCCTTGGAAATTTATGCCATGCTTCTTAAAACTTGGTATTCATTTAAGGAAATACTTAAACATAGAATTAGACTAGGACCCTTAAACTTATTCTTCTTCTTACTCATGGCAGGATGCCTTGTATAACCTGAAGTAGAAGGGGAGGTGCGCAAAATACCCCTCCTAGATCTCAACAAAAGATTTCTCATGAAGAAGAACAATATGAGGGTAGGGAGATCAATATTATAATCAAACAAGAGGTTCTCATGGAGATCAAGTACAAGAACTCCTACAAAAAATTCTATAGAGGTTATATGTAGGGTAGGATAGAGGTCACCATGGGGAGACTAACACTCACCATGAGGAAAGGTAAAAGAGTCCTAGGAGGAGAGATCAAGCAGTGGAAGAAGATTCTTTGTGTGCTTCTCACATGTGAGACCTCCTTAAGACTAAGAATAACCCATTTTAGGGAACTCAATGTGGATCTACCGCTGAAACTTGGCTACTAGACTTAGAAAGGCTTTTCTCCATGCATCCTTACAGCAGCAATACCAAAGCCTAGTTTGTAGTCATTCACTTTAGAGACTTTGCATCCACTTGGTGGGAAAGAAAGAAAGAGAAACTTCACATAGATATTACCACTCTTTCCTAGGAACTATTCCTAGAACTCTTTCAAGCCAGATTTGTTTCTAACCACTTGAGACAGGAAAGAGCCAAAGAGTTTCACAACTTAAGGCAACTAACTATGTTAGTTGATGACTATGAGCAGAAGTTCTTTGAACTCAAGCCATAGTCAAGATATAGGGATGATGAGCCCATGCTGGCTCAACACTTCCTTAGAGGAATCAATAGTCTCTTGGCCGGTAGTGTACAAATGTTTGAACCTTAGATAGTTAATGATGTAGTCATCAAGGCTCATCTTGTGGAACAAAATGTAGCCTTGGGGTTAGGAGGTCAGATAGGTGGCCAAGGGGGTAATTCCTTTTAGTCTAGGTCAGCTTTCAAAGGGAATCTATCTCAAGGAGCACTTGGACCTAAAAACTATCCTCCCAAAGGAAGTTAGAACCACTAGAAAAGAAAATTTCATAGCAATAACAACAATTACAATGACAACAATAATAAAAATGGGGGTTCTCAATCTAACAATTCTTGCAACTGGTAGCATGCAAAGTGATACCTCAACCCTCAACTAGTGTAGAGTATACCTTAGAACTCTAGTCGAGGTAGCTATCAGTAGTCCAATGCACCTTTTGTAGGAAGGAATTTTGTTGAGAACATCAGATGTTACTCTTGTGGTCAACATGGTCACATATGTAGTTAATTGCCCTCAGAAATCTACTCCAGAAGCTACCTATAGATAGGCCACTTTAGAACCAATAGTAGGTAATGCAAGAAGAACTCACTGAGTATTTTCCACTTTAGATCATGGACAATATAATCATCAATGATCAATCATTGAAACCCTATGTTTGTTAAGGGGTATCTCTACCACTATACTATTTGATTCAGGAGCAACAGATTCTTTTATTTCACCTTCTTTAGTAGAGCAATGTGGGCTAAAGGTAGTAAGGTAGGAAGATAGGTGGTAGGTTGAGCTAGCCTCTGGGGCAAGAATAACCTCTGACTCTTGTGTCTAGAGTTGCAAGTTAGAGGTTGGACCTTTTTCCACCTTAGTAGATCTTTGAGTAATTCCTCTAGGCTTGTATGGAGTAGTTTTGGGTATGGATTGGTTGGATTCTCACAAAGCCACTTTGGATTGTAGAAACTATTAGGAATGAATGATGAATGTTTGGCAGTCATTCTATAGTATTTTTTGTTGCATTCATGACTATGATTGTCATTGATGTCAATACAGTGACCTTCTAGAGACTTGTAGAGAAGCAGACAATGTTTTGATTAACACACATGGTATATTGTAGTTGGAGCTATGCAATGTTGAGGATATACTCTTTGATATGTTATATGTTTATGGTTAAGATTATAGATAGTAATTCATTTATTCATGGAAGTTATGAGCACTTTGGTGGAAGTAGTATTTAGGTAGTGTTGCTGAGTAGCGATTTGTGGAAATCAGATGATATCTCCTAATCAGGATGGATTCTAGTTTTTCCCAATTAAAGGGAAGTTAGAGACACATTTATAGTGACATGTATGATAGTAAAAACTTCAAAGTCACACAAGTGGAGAATTATTGTATTTGGAAGTTGATAGTTTTGTGTAATTTCTGATGTAGCGTATGGAAATTTTTATTTTGTAATTGTGTACCAACTTAATTGTAATTATTTGAGTGTGGTATAAAGGAAGGAATTTTTTTCCTTGTTTTAATATGGTTGATTATTTTTAATGTGAATGTATGTATGAAGTGAAGAAAAGAGCCAATGAAGTTGTGAAAGTGAAATTGTGAAGGAAGACATGCGAAGTACAAAGATCTGAAATTGAGATTTGGTGTAGCAGTGAGTGCAGCTTGGAATAGTGAGGAGGTAACATATTTCATATTATTCTATTGAATAATCTTTAGGTCAATTGGACAATGTGTTCAATGATCTTTCCATTGAAGCTATTTGGGTAGTGGGTCCTTTTGTCTTCCATAACTCCTAATAGGGTTAGAATCTTTTAACACGGATTCAAAATATCCTAACAGGGATTCATATGTACTAAATGTATTTCATAAGACTCCTAACAAAGTCCATCCTTTCACAAGGAATATTCATATTAGTGCATCTTTTTTGGGGATCATTCCCACTGGGGTTTACTCTTTGATCAAGAGGTTCGCTAGTCAACATATCTTGTGTTATTGTATTATTGTGTATGAATATCTTTCTATGGTTGGTAATTATATTGCTTACATGGTTAAATACTATTGAAGTTGATCAAAGTTATAATTATCAGATAATTAATTCACCCCCCCCTCTTAGTTATCTTGGTGGACTTTACTTTCTAACAGAAACAAAAGCATTCAGTGTTTAGATGACTTAGGAGAACCTAAGAAGATTGTTGGGGTGCAACGACCCATCTCTCTCCACATGATTTCTACAATGCAACTCAAGAAGTACATGCACAAAGGATGCCAATTATTTTTAGTCTCAATAGTGGACTTGGACCAAGGAGAAAGTAGAAATGTATCACTAGATGATCCCCTATTACAGGTGTACTTGGATGTTTTTCCCAAGGAAATTATAGGAATGCCACCCAAGAGGGGCATTGAATTCCAAATTGAGTTGGTTCTAGGAGTAGAACCAATTTCTAAAGTTCCATACCATATGACCACACAAGAACTTGTGGAACTTAAGCTTTAGCTAGAAGGGCTCTTAGAAAAAGGATTTATCAGACCTTGTGTGTCACCATGGGGTGTACCAGTAATATTTTTGAAGAAGAAAGATGGCTCTCTTTGATTGTACATCGACTATCATTAGCTCAACAAAGTCACAATCAAGAATTGGTATCCTTTACCCCGCATTGATGATCTATTTAATCAAATGAAAGGGGCAAAAATATTTTCAAAAATTGATCTCAAGTCAGGATACCATCAACTTAGAATTCAGGAAGCTGATATTCATCAAACAACTTTTCATACCAGGTATGGTCACTATGAGTTCACTACAGTACCATTTGGGTTAACGAATGCCCCTTCTGTATTCATGAGCTTAATGAATGGGGTTTTCAAAACCTACTTGGATAAATTTGTGATAGTATTCTTAGATGATATCTTAGTGTTCTCTAAAACTCCAGAAGAGCATGAGATTCATCTTCACCAAGTATTGCAGTGCCTTAGAGAAAATAAAATTTATGCCAATGCCAAAAAGTGTGAATTCTTTTAGATAGAGGTTAAGTATCTTGGTCATGTCATTTTAGGAAATGGCATTCCTGTTGATCCAGAAAAAATTCAAGCCATAGTGGAGTGGCTAACTCCAACTAACATTCTCAAAGTTCATAGCTTTATGGGATTAGCTAGGTATTATAGATGATTTGTCAGAGAGTTCTCTTAGATAGCTCATCCCATTACTTCCTTGCAAAGGAAAGGTAAGAAGTTTGTTTGGTCAGAAAAATGTGAGGCCACTTTCCAATGTTTGAAGGAAAGATTAATCAGTGCTCCAATCTTGGTGGTTCCTGAACCATTAGGAAACTTTGTAGTTTTCATAGATGCTTCACTAGAAGGGATTAGGGTGGTTCTTATGCAAGAAGGAAAATTTGTTTCTTATGATTCTAGGAAGCTTAAAGATCATGAGCTCAACTACCCCACCCATGATCTAGAGCTTGTAGAAGTAGTTCATGCCTTAGCAAAGTGGAGGCACTTTTTGTTGGGTCATAAATTTGAACTCCAAATAGATCATCAAAGCCTTCAGTATATCTTCTCTCAACCTAACCTCAATGCTAGACAATGCAGGTGGATGGAATTCTTATGTGAATATGAGTTCAAGGTTAAGTACATCCAAGGGAAGATGAATGTGGTGGCAGATGCTTTGAGTAGGTGCAGACATGTTTTATCAACACTATCCCTAAGCATAGAATTGGAGAAAAGAATTAGGGGGGCTCTCACTTACGACTCTTGGTTTCAAGAGGTTAATATAGAAATAGAGTTAGGAAGACCCTTGGAAGGCTGCTTCTCAGGATATTCCTTAGATGCCCTAGGATTTTTGTGACAACAAAATAGAATCTATGTGCCCATGGCAGGAGGTCTTTGTGTGCTTATCCTTTTAGAAAGCCACAAGGATCCCTATTTGACACATTCAAGGGTGAAGAAAATGTATGTTGACCTATGCTAGTTGTAATTTTGGTCAGGAATGAAGAGAGATATTGTAGACTACATGGCTAGATGTTTGGCATGTCAAAGTTTGAAAGCAGAGCATCAACACCCCGCTAGTCTATTGCAAGCTCACCTAATGCTAGAATAGAAATGGGACATTATTTCCATGGATTTTATTGTGGGACTTCTAGCTACTCCCAGGAGACATGATGCTATCATGGTAATGGTTGATAGACTCACCAAGGTAGCCCATTTTTCTCCCATGTAGTCCTCTTACTCAACAACTTCTGTAGCTAGAGTATTCATGGACATTGTGAGACTCCACAGTATTCCCAAGAAAATCCTATTTGATCATGATCTAGTATTCACATTGGCTCTTTGGACTTCACTTCAAGACACTTTAGGGACCCAGCTCAACTTCAGTTCAGCCTATCACCCTGAGATAGATGGGTAGACGAAGTGAGTCAACCAGGTTCTTGAGGATATGCTCAGAATGTATGTTAGGGATAGACAGACCCATTGGGAAGAGTATCTATATTTGGTGGAGTTTTCTTATAATAATGGTTATCATAGCTCCATAGGTATGTCCCCTTTTCAAGATTTTTATGGTCATCCATGCCGCACTCCCTTAAGTTGGGACCAATTGGAGGATAGGGTACTTCTAGGCCCTGAGATGTTACAGGATATGGAGTAGTAGGTCAAGCATATCATAGAGCATATTTTGATAGCTCAAGATAGGTAGAAGAAGTATGTAGATGCTCACATGACCGATGTACACTTCGCTCTCAGAGATAGAGTCTTTTTGAGGGTGCACCCATGAAAGATTCCAATCCATTATAGAAAAGGCTCCAAGTTGGCACCCCGATTTGTTGGCCCTTTTCAAGTCCTAGAGAGGATAGGACTAGTAGCTTATCAATTTTCCTTTCCATCCATCCTTGATCATATTCATGATGTATTTCATGTTTTAGTTCTTAGAAAATATATTCCTGATGTGACTCATGTTTTGGGTTGGAATGCTGACGCAGGGGCAAGGTAGATACAAGCAAAATCAAGCAGAATTGAGTCCACTTGAATCCACAACAAGCCCTTGCTCAAAGTTACAAAATGGAAGAAATATAATATCACATGAAATAAATGGAAACACAATGGATATGAGACAATCAACTGGAAGCAACAACAAAGAGTTATATTATTTCTTTCAACATGCCCGACTGTGAGGCCTTTTGGGTTTCGGCCTTATACAATGAGAATTATGAATTCAGAATTACAGCTTGCATCCTATCTTTTTCTCCAATGATGTATCTTGATAATCCTCCTATATCTCACCCATGATCTCCCCTGATGATCTACTACATCAATCTAGACTCCTTATATAGCCAGCTAAGCCACAGGTCAGCCAGTCAGGCATTTAATTACAATATAGGTCCAGTCTCAAGATTTAAACCAAAACCAATGCTAGAATGAATATAAATTTATGTGCCTTTGGATTTATGTCCTAACTTGACCCAAGAACATTCCTTTAAGTGTGAAAGGTCCCATATGAGCACATGGAACATTGTAAGAAGAAACACCACACGTTTCACCCAAAAACTGGCAGGAAATAGGTCCTGAGGCAAAATAGGCATAACTTTTAACTCATAATGAATTGGAGTTTGCGCTCTTGGGAAATGATATTAATTTAGATCCAATTTAATTCCTTAAGTGAAAAAATAAAATTACTTATAGATCAAGGTCGCCAACATGAACAATCATCACCAAAATTGCAGGAACCACTCAGATGTGAAACTGGCAGAAAATAGGTCCCGTGCCAAAAAAGCCATAACTTTTGACTCATAATGAATTGGAAGCTAAAATCTTGGAAAATGGTATTAATTTAGGTCCTCTTAAATTAATTAAGTGAGAAAAATAATATTCTTTATGGATCAAGAGAACCAACATGAACAATCAGCACCAAAAGTACAGGAAAATACTGTTCCGACGACAAGGAAAATAGCTGTAACTTTGAAATAGTCCATCCAAACTTGATGTGCTCATAGGATAAGGTTCCCAAATAGGTCCCAAAAATTATTTAAGCTTCACACACCATAAAACTATCAAATTTAAATATTATAAAGAAAACTATAGCAAACAGGTACAAAAATCAGAAAATGTTTTTGGTTGATGCAAGATTGCCAAAGAGCCAAGATGCTCCTGCATCAGACACCTAGGGTAAATAAATAAATGATGTCCACATTAGGAACTACTCATACTCTGACCTGAATCATAAAGATCCAACTTAGCTTTTTTAATCCATGAACTTTCCTCAACTGGCTTGTCTTTCCACCGAACTAGATATTCCATGTAGTCTTTTCCTCTTGTACTCTTGCCAACTCTGCTATTCAAGATCTTTTCAATGCTATCACTATTCTTCTTAGGATAGTCTGGATCATCTTCTATCTCATCATTTGATTCAAAGTACTCAAATATATCAGTAATGTTGAATATAGGTGATATATCCATGTCCTCTGGCAATTCTACTTCATAAGCATTTCCACTGTCAAACTTCTTCAGAATCTTACAAGGCCCAAACTTTTTCATTTTCAGCTTGTTGTAGGTACCAACTGGAAATCTATTCTTCTTCAAATGAATCATAACCTCATCTCCAACTTCAAAATATTTATGTCTCCTCTTGTCTACTCTTTGTTTATATTTCAGATTACTGTCCTCCAAATTCTTTTTAACTTCATCATGTAAAGTTCTCATGTATTCTACAAAATGATCAGCTTCAACACTTCTTCTGGTCTCAGTAGGTAAATCTCTCAGCTCTATGGTTCCCTTAGGATGAAATCCATTAACAATCTCAAATGGTGTCTTCTTAGTGCTTCTATTCACTAAATTATTATATGCAAACTCTGCTTGTGCCAAAATCAAATCTCAATTAGCAGGTTTCTCTCCAACTAAACATCTCAACAAGTTTCCCAAAATTCTATTCAAAACTTCAATCTATCCATCTATCTAGGGGTGAAATGTAGAACTAAACTTCAAATTAGTATTCATCTTCTTCCAAAGTGTCCTCCAAAAATAACTAGTAAACTTAGTATCTCTATCTGAAACAATAGATTTAGGCAAACCATGCAATCTTACCACTTCCTTGAAGAATAATTCAGCTACATGCAATGCATCAGATGTCTTCTTACAAGGTATGAAATGAGCCATCTTAGGAAATCTATCAACCACTACCAAAATAGAATCATTACCTCTCTGAGTTCTAGGCAATCCAAGAACAAAGTCCATACTCACATCTTCCCAAGGTCTATCAGGTACAGGCAAAGGTGTATACAATCCCAAATTCTGACTAGTTCCTTTTGCTACTTGACAAATTCTGCAACCTCTTACCATTCTCTGTACATCTCTATAAATCTGTGGCCAAAAGTATCTTTTTGAAATCAAATTCACTGTCTTATCAATCCCAAAATGTCAAGCAAGTCCACCACTATGTTTCTCCTTCATTATGTTCTCCCTCATAGATCCTCTAGGTATGCACAACTGAACTCCTTTAAACAACATGTCTTCTTGAATGAAATAATCAAACCACTTATCACTCACTGTGTGTTCTTTACAAGCTTTCCAAGGCTCTGAAAAATCAATGTCAGCCTCATACAAATACTTCAAATCATCAAAACCAAGTACTTCAACTCTCATTTCTGTCAGCAAACTTATTCTTTGGCTCAAGGCATCAACAACCTTATTTGACTATCCACTTTTATGCTTCAGGCAAATATTTTGTTCTTTCATTTCACTTGTAAATGTTTTATCATCAAACAAGCATACTCTAACTATAGTACAGTGACCTTCATCAAACTTCTCTACCAAAGGCAATAACACTTGTTTCTTTCCATCCATCCAAATAGTATATTGATTCAATCTACCATCATGCAAAGCTTTCCTATCATACTACCAAGGTTTACCCAAAAGAATATGACAACAATCCATAGGCATAATATCACACAAGACTTCATCATGATAATTCCCAATTTTGAATTTAACAAGGCATTGTTCACTTACAAGTAGTTTATGCTCCTTCTGGATCCAAGCAATATGGTAAGGCTTAGGATGTTTCAATCTTTGCAACTACAATTTGCTAACCAGCTCTTCAGATGCCAAATTATTAGAACTTCCATTATCAATGATTACCTTGCAACATTTATCAACAATCTTACATTTGGTTTTGAACAAACTTTTCCTCAAAATAGGTTCCTCATCAGCTTCTTCATTCCACAAGATCCTTCTTAGCATCAAGTTCTCACCATGTTTAGGTTCATTAGACATTTCCTCAACTTCTTCACAAGCCAAATTATTTCTACCATTACCTCCAGTCTTCTTTCCAGAGTTAGTACATTCAAAAGCTCTATGTCCTTCTTCACCACATTTGTAACAAGTACCTTTAAACCAAGATTTCTCTTCCCTTCTACCATTATTGTTATTCCTAGAGTAACCAGTATAGCTACCTCTAGAGTAATTACCTCTTTTAGTAGGCTCATCTTTCCATCCTTTATCTTGCACTAAATTTTCAGATCTGCTACTTTCTCCATTAGATCTACCTCTACTTCTCTGAAATCTACCACCTCTTCCTCTTTGTCTTCGATCATGTCTTTTTGTCAATCTTTCTTCAGCCTTCAAAGCAAATTGGTATGCTTCTTCCACACTATCAATCTTCACATAACTAATCTCATCTTGAATAGATGTCCTTAGGCCATTCAGATATCTAGCCACTTTCTCAACTTCATCATCCACATGTCCAGATCTGATATCCAATTTGTAAAATTCCTCAGTATATTCTTTCACACTCATGTCCTTTTGTCTTAGATTTTGCATCTTTCTCATCAAACTAACTTGGTAGTCAGCTAGAAGAAACTTCTTCTTCATCTTTCCAAGCATCTTCATCCATGTTTTGATCTTTTCTTTTCCTCTCTTCTGTCTCTTAGTTTGCAAATGATCCCACCAAAGAGATGCATGCCCTTTCAACTTTGTGGCTGCTATCTTAACCTTCTTATTATCAGGAGTACATTCATACTCAAAGTATTTATCCATCTCAAAGATCCAATCCAAAAGTGTATCGGTCTCAAGTCTTCCATCATAGCAAGCAACTTCAACTGCAGGTCTGGAGTTAGCCTTAGAAAAAACTCTCAAAAGTCTTTCCTCATCTTGTTCAACTTTAGGTTCAGCATTAGGTGCTACTTCTTCTTCTTCATCACTAACATCTTCAAGATGTGCTACTCTTCTCTGGGCTGTCTCTACAGCTTCAAGCCTAGTTGCAATTTGCCTCAACATATCCATGATAGCATTATCATTTCCTCTACCATGAACCATCTTGAAAATTAGGTTCCAGCAAGATCATAACCTTCTACAAGTTATAGGTCAGATCTCAGATTTTCCACCCTAAAACCAAATCCAATAAGGTTCTCCACAATCCAATCCACAAGAAAGAACTCACTCTGATACCACTTGACGCAGGGGCAGGGTAGATACAACCAGAATCAAGTAGAATTGAGTCCACTTGAATCCACAACAAGCCCTTGCTCAAAGTTACACAATGGAAGAAATATAACATCACATTAAATCAATGGAAACACAATGGATATGAGAAAATCAATTGGCAGCAACAACAGAGAATTATATTATTTCTTTCAACATGCTCGGCTGTGAGGCCTTCCGGGTTTCGGCCTTATACAATGAGAATTATGAATTCAAAATTACAGCTTGCATCCTATCTTTTTCTCCAATGATATATCTTGATAATCCTTCCTATATCTCACCCATGATCTCCCCTAATGATCTACTACATCAATCTAGAATCCTTATATAGCTAGCTAAGCCACAGGTCGGCCAGTCAGGCATTTAATTACAATATAGGTCCAGTCTCAAGATTTAAACCAAAACCAATGCTAGAATGAATTTAAATTGATGTGCCTTTGGATTTAGGTCCTAAATTGACCCAATAAAATTCCTTTAAGTGTGCAAGGTCCCATATGATCACATGAAACATCGCAAGAAAAAACACCACATGTTTCACCCAAAAACTAGCAAGAAATAGGTCCTGAGGCAAAATAGGCATAACTTTTTACTCATAATGAATTGGAGTTTGTGCCCTTGGGAAATGATAGTACTTTAGGTCCACTTTAATTCCTTAAGTGAAAAAAATAAAATTCCTTATAGATCAAGGTCTCCAATATAAACTATCAGCACCAAAACTGCAAGAACCACTCAGACGTGAAACTGGCAAAAAATAGGGCTTGTGCCAAAAAGGCCATAACTTTTGACTCATAATGAATTGGAAGCTGCACTCTTGGAAAATAGTAGTAATTTACATCCTCTTCAACTAATTAAGTGAGAAAAATAATATTCCTTATAGATCAAGAGAACCAACATGAAAAATCAGCACCAAAACTACAAGAAAACACTATTCCGACGGCAAAGAAAATAACTATAACTTTGAAATAGTCCATCCAAACTTGATGTGCTCATAGGAGAAGGTTCCCAAATAGGTCCCCAAAATTATGTAAGCTTCACACACCATGAAACCATCAAATGAAAATATTATAAAGAAAACTATAGAAAATAGGTACAGAAATCAGAAAATGTTTTTGGTTGATGCAAGATTGCCAAAGACCCAAGATGGTCCTGCATCAAATGCATTACAGGTAACAGACAGATAGCTAGCTTTACAGCTGGTATACATTTTGTATTAGTGGAAAATGACCATCAGGGGTCATACCATAGATCAAGAAAGGGTCCAATGGGACCCCAATGATGATTCCTCCGCTACATGGGAGGATTCTTCTAGACTTAGAGATGCTTATCCATATCTATTTGAAGGCTTCTAGGAGTAAACCTAACTCTAGGGGGGGAGGATGTAACACCCTATCCTATGGTGCTACTTGGAATTTCTAATTTGGACATTCTATTATGATGGTTAGAACTATATAGTTACATTTATGTTTTGTGGATGATGATATGTTTAACAGATGATTGACATGCTCATTCATGGTTATCATTTATATTATTATGAAATTAGAAAACCATCTATCTTTATATGTTTTATGGAGCTAACCCAAGGATTTGAATCTAACCATTATCATGATGTTTTATGTTTCATGGATATGTATCTGATGTGTTTTTATGACTCAGGATGAAGTCATAGATACTCACTTAGTTGAGGACCACACGATGTATCGATCCTGGTCATCTATTAGCATATATCTAATTTGTATGTATATCCATATGTATACATGTATCTCTTCTTGGTGATGTAGGATATTAGGTATTGGGTATCATCTCCACTTGGCTTCAAAAGTCTGAGTGATCCCTCAAAATCCTCAATCATTATTGTTTTTATAGAGATATCACCAGGTTCCATGGGAAGGAACTCTACCCCTGACCCTTTTATCCTTAGGTGGGGGAATTCCTGAGTTAGTCTCTTGTGTGGGTGATGCATCTTGGATGTTGGAATTGTTTCTTTCATGTCTGAAAGGTTTATGTTTTGATCAAGATTATCTGTGTTAAGGAATGTCTTATGTTATTTTACTAAATATGGATATATATAGAAGCATACCCATATATATGTGTAGAGTATGATTATATTTTTTGGATATAAATTAGTAGTGGATTTAAATTATAATGTATTTGAATTAATTTAGATATTTTTAATATTAATAATATTGTGTCTTGCTTATGGTATATGTACACATAAGCATATGGGTGCACACATATGCCTATGAATACATATATAAATATATACTATTATATAATAAATTAATTATTTGAAGGAAATCATTATAAGGCTATAGTAAATCTAAGTTACTTTCATAAATGGAAAATGTGTCTAGTAAATTCTATTACCATGATTATGTAACTTAGTAAATTATTCCTAAAATATATTCTCTATTTTTCCACCCTTAAATCTAGGACTCATAGATTAAAGTTTTATGAAATAAAATTTATTTATCCCTTCATGGGAATGGTTCTGCAAACCATATTATTAATGAATAACTGGTGGATAGTTGGGATGGTTGCATCAGTTGGATTACCCATGCAACTACTCCCTCCAATCTATATATAGGGAGATCTCCTATGTGAGACGGGGGTTGGATATGAATTTGGATTTGAGAAGAGACATTTTATGGTTGAGGATTTTATTTGTAGGAAAACTATAGTTGTGAGGACAGAATTTATTATTCTCTAAGATTGGTATTTGGTTGCTTCCGGTAGATGCTAGAGGTTGCCTACAAAAGGACTTGAAGGAGTGCTGGAAGAGATTGAGAGGATTGGATCCTTCTTCATCAAACTGAATCTCTTCAGGACTCCAGGTTGGAATCCATCTTGAGAGATAACTCTCCTTTGTGATATGAATTTGATGAAAGATTGGTTGAATATCTTCTTTGTATGCTTTGTTGTCTTCATAAATTTTTGAGTATTTATGTTATATATCATTGTGTCTATATTATTGATTAGGAGATTAGGATCATGTTTATATAGAATTATTTCCTATGATGTATGAATATCAATATTTCTTCTTCCTTGCATTCGTAAGAGTTTGTAAACTCTCCAAAACCATTATTTATTGTATGTTAATTAGTTTTCATTTATGCATTATGATGAGTTTGTAAACTCCCTATAATCCTTGTGACATCTTCTCATATGTCTTAGGGGTCTATAGGAACTTCCAGATCTTAGGAAAATTTCTATTTTCCTCACTAGTTGCATTCTGGCTTAGAGGCCTATTTTCTATTTGTAGATCTTGTGTAGGTTTGGGTTACTGGTTAATTGAATCTAAGGACCATTTTTGCATGAAAATTGGGAGATCTCAAATGGGTCTTGCCCAGATTAGGCATCCATAACCCCTATAATGCCCAGTTTTACCCGTAAGATGGTTCTGTCGGTCTTTTTTTAATTTTCTGCCATCCTGTACAAATGTGTAGCTCTATGAATAAATGTGTAGTCCTCATTACCAAATGTACAGCTCTATGAATAAAATGGACAGTTCGATCCTGGGTTAGGGTTTAGGTAGGATTTATACAAATATAACACTTAAGTATAAGTCTGATACTTTCTTATACTTTAAGTTATATTTGTATAAAGAAATTAAATACATTCTAGGATGTTTGAGATAGGTTTCAGCTTCACGAGAGTTAAGATGCAAATTCTAGATTTTGGAGATTTCTAAAACAATTTAGACTTAGTTAAATTTTAGGCACGGGAGGTTTCCATAGATGGAGCATTGTGTTTTGCATATGAAATTTTGTATAAACTATATATGTTCATTACTTGTTTGGTGGAGGTTATATGGTGCATTTAGATTCTTTAATAAGGGTTAGGATGTGTGTAGGAAGAAGGATTAGGGTTTTTGATTTTCTGGAGGATCAGGACTATTTTAGGCCTCCCTAAATGCTCCTAATTTTCCTAAACATCCCTAAACTCTCCTATTCTTTTCTATTATTTGATGCAAGTTCTCAAATGTGTTTATGATGTGTTTTAATTCATGTATGATGTGTATGTGTTGTTTGGGTTAAGGGTAGAAAACCTAAGAACACTAAGTGAGTGGCTCTCAGTACATGATCGAGGCCCTAAGTGGCTAGTACTAGGATAACCAACTGAAGAGTTGTTTTAACAAGTGATAATTTAATTAAAACTTATGGGAATTGGTTCAAACACTAAAAAGATTAATGTATGCCTTGCCCATGCCATTAGTGCTAGTAAAGGCTATCGATGGGACTGGGAGAAGGTACCTATGCGTAGGTACAATCAAATGGAGCTTGTTTGTATGAAAGGCATTTGGTTCTGCATGTGCCTACTTGGGGGCTGGGGCCTAGAGTGGCTAGTACCATGACAACCCAAGGGGTGAGGGCTATGTGATGACACTCACTTAGCTTATTTCTTAGAGTTTCTACCAAGCCTTAGAACCTTTGGGGAAAGATTTATACTTTGATCTTCTTTTCATTTGCTATTTGGGAAATGTTACCCAACCCTAGGTATGGCCTAGCTATCCCTTCTTTCTGGAGCTTGGTGTTTATCTCCTAGCACAAGGGAGTGGTCCTTTTGGTATCCACATGGTTGGGTGGTAAATATTTTTATCAAGGTACCTTTTGTGGATGCAGTGCTTAAGGATTCATGCTTGCATAATGTTCCAATTTTGAAGAATGAAGACTTATATTTATCTTTCATGATGTAAAATTATTGTTACCTCCCAAGAGGAGATGAATGTAATGTAATCATTAATGTATTTCAAAATGATTTATTTTCAATGGGTAGACTTAGGAAAAAGGAAAAGGCAAAGCATGAACTTTATGTATATGATGTATGTTGGAAAAGAAAGGGATTTTGTAAGATTTCAAGTAGTATGTTTCTCATTATTGCTGATTAAGGGAAAAGCTAGTAAAAAAAATGTAATTTTTTTTTATGTATCAAATGTTTAGATGATGCTATTATATGGTATTAATGCTTTAAATGTTATATTGTTCATAAAGGATACTTAGGAATATAGATGGATTTAAATGGCAAATTGAAATGAAAGTACCTTGTATTTCTTTATAAAGAATCTATAAATGTTGTGATGTAGTTTTCTTAAGAACTAAATTAAGTTGTTAGTACACTAAATGGACTTAAATGAATTGTGCATTAAATAAGAAGGGAACCTTGGAGGAATCTAAGTTAAACTATGTTTTCTTTATGTAATTCTTTTTAAAAAATTCAAAATTTTTCATAAATCATTACTTAGGTTTTCTTTTACAAAGAGAATCTTTGTTCTCTTCCCTAGTTCCCTTGCGGGGCATGACAAGGTGCACCCACCTTGGCTCTGCAGAGCCAAAAGTGAAGAGGTTAGTCTTGTCCCTATAGTTGGTCCAGGTACCTATAGATTTGCCCATATTTGGAACTGACCATTACCAAAATCAGTCTTAGATATATTGGTGTCTCTTTGAGTGTAAAATCATTTTTAGAAACCAACAAAATGGTGACTTTGCTAGGAGAAAGATAAGAAATCTTTGTTGAGATAACCCAGATTGATTCAGCCCATTCGAGTCACCAACAAAATGGTGACTCTACTAGGGAAATTATAATTATGAGTAAATAACGCAGGTTTCAAGTCAACCTAGACTCCTGGCCTACTTATTTCAATCAGTTGAGAATCTTTGGTTAGGTTACATATAAGAAATATTTCACTACCTAGATTGATTCAGCCTATCTGAGTCACCAACAAAATAGCAACTCTGCTGGGGATATGTTAAGAGAAGCTAAAATAACATGGGTATGACTAAAGCTAGACTCCTGCCCTCCTTATTTATTTATCTAGTGGTTCCCATTGAAGTGTATAAGAGTCAATTTTAAAATGTTTCAAATCATCTCACCCAGTTGTGAGTGGCAACTCTGAGATCTTCTATTTGATCAATGCATGATTAAAATTAAAAAATATGATATATTTTAGGCCCTAATAAACATTTTTTATGTACCTTGTTGAAGTTTTGTTGTGTTGATGGAAAAAGATACAGAAAGAGTTTTTAGTGGTTAAGGTGTTTGTCCTCTTCAAGGAGGTGGCAACTCTACAAAGTTTTTAGCAAAGTGAGCTTCAGATTCAAAGGCTTTCAAATCAGCAAGTTGAGTTTCAACTACAACACTTCTAGGTATCTTTGATCTTTATGTATTTTTCCATAAGATTAGTTGTGAAGTATTGTGTTTCCTATTAAGTGTTTCAGCACTAGTAAGAAGGGAAGAGTGACATAAAATAGTTTCATTTTTACATGTTGAATATCACATTAATGTCAATGAAACATTGAATGTTGTCATAGAGGTTTAAATGTTTTGGTATACCTCTTGTAAAGACAAAATAAGATGAATGGTTCTCATCTTGTTTCAAATCAAATGGATAATCACAAAATAAGCTAGCCTAGAAGGATTTTTTTTATCAAGTTGGATAGAGCTTTAAATTGTGCTCATATTCATGGATCCCCAAATTCTTTCCCTATTGAGCTCATTGATTTAATTCCAATTTTTTATGATCAGTCTAAATCAGCATTTTAACATATTCTAGCATTCTTCAGATTTGTTGTAAAATATCAGATTTATGATGAATATGTCAGCATGATTTTTTTTGGGAGATCCCTCAAAAGGGTTGCAACTGATTGGTACTTGAGTTTACCCCCAAAATGTGTCTCTTTGTTGACTGATTTCAAATGGTTTTTCTTAAAAATATTTGTTGATGATAATGAATGGAGTAAGCTACCAAAGGATCAGTAGCAAGAGAAGAATACAAACAATATCCTAGAGAAATCCATGTTTAATGCTGAGAATATTTCTTAGAATTATGAAGCCATGAAAAAACAACATTTAGATTGTAGTAGTGATAAAAAATCAGAATCATTGTATACAAGGTCTTCCGCTGATTCAGAGATGTCTGAATTTGAAAGTGAAAAATATTTGAGTGAAGATTTTGATAAAGATACCAAGGACGAGTTGATTCCATATGTGTGTGAACCAATTCATGAAAAGATTTATGACAACATTTCTCATGATTCCAACATTTACATTAGTTATGATTCTATATTGAATAAAGAAGGATGTTCTTCTGGTAATAAAAGTGATGAGGATTCTGATATAAATTGTGCAAGTATTTATGATCATGAAGATGTAATGCATGTGGTTGAGTTAATCTCTCCTTTTCTCAGTAGTAACAAGATATCTAATTTATTGAAAACTAAATATAATAAGTGTAAACATCTATGTAGTCATCAAATGTTAGACCCTGTTGATTTTTGTTTTGATACTGAAAATGTTGCACAAGATTTGTATAAGTATGAATCCTTTGGTGAGAATGATCAGGGTATGAGTTCTTCTAATGATCATGGACTGGTTGCAGATACAAAATTAGACTATGGGGATATGATAGTAAGGTTTCCTTGTGAGCAGCTTTGTGCAAATAAAAAATAATGATGTTGTTTCCTTTTGTGCTGATAATGCTAATTATGATGTTGATAGTGAATTTAGTGGATATCAAGATGTTGTAGAAGTGTCTACGATTAATAATGTTTCTATTAAGTTTATAGATCTTTCTTTCTATCAGCATAAGAAAATAGTCTTCTTGTCTCAGTATAAGAAAGATTTGTGCAAATAGAAAAAGGATAGATATGATGCAGATGAAAGTTCTTGTAGTGATTATGTTGCACAAGATGATATGAGCTGAGAGTTTGTAGCCCCTGTTACAAATAAGAAAGAAGTTTGTAGCATCAAACAAGAAACCAAAGAGAATGAACATGAAGTCCAATATCCACTAAGCAGTGAAGAAATCTCAGTATTCTTGGCTATTGATTTTGAAAAGTATGCCTCCAATTTGGATTCTACTTTGCAATATTCAGTTGATATATGTTTTGACACTGATAATGATGCATGTGTTTAAAATGATGAAGAAAATGATTCATGTTTACATGAAATCTCCTCATATAATAAGTTTGTAGAAGAAGTGATTGAAGACCATGACAGTATGTTGTCCTGTCATGAAGATTCTAATGATGAACACATTTCTTGTTTAATTTCTTTCCTTTCTTTTGATGAATATGATGATGATTGTGACCGTGTCGAAGATAGAGAATTTATTGATAAAAATGATGACATGGATCAGTTGTCCCTGTGTCACAATGTTTGTGAAAACAATTTGCACTTGGTTCATGATCCAATTCATGAATACATCCTTGAGGAACTAATTTGCTTAGTGGTTGAAGTATCCCATATAGATAAAACTAAGGATCCAATTCATTTTTAAGTTGAGTGAGTTTTTAGTAATGCATGATGATCATTGTAGTTTATATTTAGATGCATTGCTAGATAAACCTTACACTTTTAGTCCTCAGCATGAAGAGGTAACAAACATTCTATATTTCTTGGAATATGAGAATGAGGATGGTTGTGGCTAGAAGAATATGGGATATGGAAAATACAAAATTACCTTCCAGCCCAAATATTTTCATATATGTTGGCAGCATGTTTGTTAAAAGTTTTTTAAGTGGATAGTCTCATATAAGGATGAAAATCATATGTTTGACAGAGGTAAAAAATGATTTCAATTTTGTGGCTTTGGGCCTTTGCAAATAATGTATATATTGTACAATTGTTTCCTTTCACTTGTGTGTTTCTTTCTTGTTCTTCATGTTTCAGGTTCATTTGGAAGTTTTTGTGAGAAGGTTTCCCTGCATTTTTGTGACCAGTGGGTGGTCTACTCTACCAATGATCCTAAATTCTCTATGTGCCCACAAGGGGCACATGTCCCTAGTTAGAGTCACTATTAGTACTCTAAAATCTAGATTGATTTTAGAGTCTATATTTAGAATTTATCCTAAGGGAAAGTTTGTGGCTTTCAAAAGACCATTTTAAAAGTCCCAAGTTCAAGTGCATATAAAGGTAGGCTTGTTGATTTCCATGTGATGGGGCTTAGGACATGTCTTATTTTCCTATCATTTAGCATCTACAGTTGGTTGTAACTTCCAGATCCCAGTTCTGACATGTTTTGAAGATACCCATTTGAAAGGCATTGCACAAATCTGCACTTTGTATTCTATCTGATTTTCACTGAATGACCTGCTTTGGAGGTTTGTATCTAACACATGGTCAATAGACATGATAAAAGGAATGTTGCATCATATTATAGGCATGAGAGTTTGTCTCCATGCCTTTTTTCATATTCCTAAGGGTTTGTATGATCAGTTTACTAGGCCTCTTCCATTTGCATTTTATTTAGTTTCATTGAATGTGGGAATGCAAAATTTGAAGTAGCCTACTTTGAGATCGTGCAAATTGCACCTAATCAATGATCAGGAGGAATTGAAGGTTGGTTTATACTATAGAAATGGAAGTGATTCCCCCTAATGGGTTTCAAATGGTAACCGATTCGTTTGACCCCTTTCCTCAGCCAGTTCCAAATGCAATTTCTACATTTTCACTGTCTTTCAATTCAGGATGTTCTAAGTCACTGACTTTGAGGATTATTTCTGGATGACCAATTGATCAACTAGGAAACTTATTTATAGCCTTTTTTTATATACATAAGAGAGATCATTCATCCAAGGTTTCAAACCATGAGAGTTTCACTTGATAGGTTTGCAAGGTCAGACAAAAAAGTGTTTTATACTGATGAATAGTGCGGACACAATAAACTTCACAAGTGACCATTTCTAGAATTTCATAGCTTTATGAAAAAATTTTGTCTCTAGTTAAGGGTTTTTTTGTTGCATCCCTTACATATGATTCTTCTACGAGTTTTAGTGGCTCACCTTCAGCTCATCATTTGATATTTTTAGTCCATCTCCATCCGAGGTTGTTTCCAGTGTTTCCAGTTTGTGCTTACAGAACAAATCTGAACATGTGTTTTCAATGTTTAAAATATTTCACCCTATTCATCTTTAGGTGAATCTGTCTGACAGGGTGATTATCTATAATACAAAGTTTGTGTCTACCAACTGCCCACCTCTAGTGATGAGTCTTGATCAGTACTTTAATTGTGCGACTAGAGACATTTTATTCATCTTTAGTGACTTTGGAAAAGTTAAAAATCAAGCTTTTAATTGTTTGATGTTGTCTAGATCAGATCTAGTTGCGTGGAGTGTCATCTAGACCATTTTCAAGGTTAGTTGAATGAAATCAAAAAAAATTAGGTTGGACCCACTTGGGGTTTAGCCTACCTCATCATTTCCAAGGAGTGCATTGTGCAATATAGACTCACAACTTGTAGCACAGTTATGAGTTTCAAAATGTGAATGTGTGGGTGGTGAAAATGAATGCTGAGATAAATGGTAAATGCTAGATATTTAGTTTACATTGAGAAATTAATTTCAATAAATGTTTACCATAATCTTCCCTACCTTAGTATTCATATAGGTATGCCTAATGTTCGATGAATTTTCCCTAGAGGTACAGGCCTTGTAGCTATATAAGATATGATTGTAAAATGTGGGAGCTATCAATTAAATGTGGAATCATGGCCAATGGTGTTGAATCGTTTGACAAAATCTTTCAAAGAATATGCCACTGCAAGGAATGAAATAAAATGATTGTAGCATATGTATCAAATGGTTGTGGATGAGAGATTTTAGAAACTTTGGAGAAAATTCAATTGGCATATGTAAAATCAGGTTCTACTACATGCTTGATTGAAATGAAAGTTTTGAAATAAGATGTGTTCAATACACAATGAAAATGGATTGAATGCACTAAGCAAACTGATATGTTGCATACATATTTAAAGATGTTGAGCGCTCCAAACAAACTACAGTACGCACCAGATTTGCAAAGAAGTATGCTATGCACACTCATTATTTTGGGATGCAAGGTATTAAGAAGGGACTTGCATTTTTTCTATAGGATGTGTATGCCTCTTTGCATGAGGTGTGAACTCTCCATTTTCTATTACAAAGTGGGTACACCGAGCATGGAGATTGTGTTGCTCATGCACCAAGAAGATGATGCTCCCTAAATGCTAAAAAATGAAATAAGTATATTGTATGCAGGCTAGTATAGAGGCAGCATGAGTTTTCATTGAGGGTTGCACATATAACAAATGTTGGATGCACTAAACTTTGTGTATGCATTATGAGAATGTTGTGTAGACACAGAGGTTTTATGTAATTTTCTTTGGAGCTGTGTGACCCTCCCATGAGGAGCTATGTGAGCCTCCCTTTGGGGTTGTGTGCATGCTCTAAAGCATATACACAGTGCCCAAATAAAAATAAATAAGGGGCATGGTTGCAGGCTAGGCCATGGGGAGAGTTTTTTGGTGGTCTTCTATTCTATGGGATTTATCCCACATTTAGACTACGCAGTGTTTATGAAATATTTAAAAGAAAAAATGCCATCACATGAAGTAAAGTGAAGAGGAGGATATGTGAGGGACCATTGATGTGTCTGGGCCCAAGTAGTGCATGTCAGTTGGGCACACACTATAGAGTCTCATTTTGAAAGCCAAGGTATTATACACCCAAAGAGTTTAGTCCCACATTCACCATGAAGGGGTGAAACAAGATATTTATAAGGTAGAACACACAAGTCTATGGTGTCCAAAGTGGACGCCCAATTGTAGATCAGTCCATGTGTGCACATGGATTGAGACAAGTGATGTGGTGCTTAGTTGGATGATGAGAATGATGATATGGACAGTCAGTCCCACATGCAAGTAATGTAAATTTTGATGAGACTTGGAGTGTGTAGGTCTGATGCATGGAGATGCATGCCAAATTTGATGGTTGTTGCAACCTTGCAATCAAGAAGATGCCTAGATGTTAGATGCCACAGGAGAGTGACAGGTTGACATGTAGAAACCTGGTGACATGGAAAAATTTGTGAAGTCAGGGCTTGGGTGGATAGTGGATCAAATAAGAATGTGGCACCTGGTAGAGAGTGGTGATGAAGCAATCAGACATGTAGGCCATATGTCTCAAGATGTGTGTCAATCTAACAGAGGTCACTACCACGTGGAGAGAAGATGCTTGGGAGTTAGCCTTTTTGAGACTATGATAGGATGACATGTGTGCTAAGGTGAGCTAGTGGATTAAGTTGTCGAAGGATGCCCAGTTAGAGAGATGAACTAGTTAAAGGGTGACAAGTGTCACAGGTAATGCAGAAAGGTCCCTCTTGGTGATGAGGTGGATCAACAACCCAATCGAGTAATGCCACATGGTGTATGGGGGCCACTTTAAATTCAAAGGTCTGTGCAAAGATTAAAAAATGAATTATATAGTCAGACTATATGAAATAAATTGAAAGATTTAAATAAACTATCTTCTCACAGAAATCATATCTGGTAGCTTCATTTTTTCCCAAATATGGACATATAATATGTTTTTAGAAACAATAGAAGACCATGAATACAATGACATTGGTTGTTTTCAGATTTGACAAGTTGGGTGAGAGCAGTAATGAATGTTGTATCCGAGATCAGAGTTTAATGAAGATATTTCTATCAGATCTGCATATCCAGCAAAGGGGAAGGATCTGATTTCTTGCAACTTGGTTTTCCTTGTAGATATTTTTCTTTGATTCATGAAGAGATCAGATGTGTTGTTTCTTCCAAGGTCTTAATTGTTGATTTGATTTTCTCATAGGTGAAGTAGCTAATTTACTGGGAATGTCTTGTAGAGGTACAATCAGATTGGATTTTCATTCTCTTGCAGGCCTTGAGATTGTTGGTTAGGTTTAGGGTTTTTGACCTAAATGATCTTTTCCTTGTGGCATCCTTGTTTCTATAAAAGGATTTTTATGATCATTTAGAAGGTGTTGGCTAGAAAAATCTTGAGACACAGGAAGCTAAAAAGCTAAATGTGAATCCTCAATCCAGATTGTAATATGCTCTGCTAGTTGTATTAGTAGAGGGGAAAAACCTTCAAAGTCTTTTTCATATTGTCTAAGTGTTGTATTCTGAAATAGTTTGTAATACATGATTTTGTATCCTCATACTTAATATAGTTTTCTAGTTTTAGATCTCTCCTTGTGTTATTCTTGATGAGTTTTGGGTTTTTTAATTCATTGCACTGGGTTTACCTATGTATGTGTTTTCATTTCTCAGCGTTGATCTAGGATCAAGTTAAAGGTCTCTAAATAAAACATAGATTCATTCGATTCAACTGAATGATGTTTTTTAAGTAGGGTAGGAGTCTAGTTTACTATGTTTATGGCTTGGAATCTCTAATGAATTAAGTAGTTGTTCTTGTATTATGTATCTACTTTGGATATATCTACCCAATGGAGAAGGCATTGATAAAAAATTAGTATCTCCTGTAGTGATGCAAGTTTGGCATGGTTGTTTACATTTGACAAGAAATCAAATCAAAATCCTTTCTATCCTTTTATTTTTATGTTTTTGGTATAAGTTTCATCATAGCAATGGAGAGTTAATGAATGACTAGTTATCATTTAGTACTTTCTCGCTATTATCTACTTTGTTCAAATCTAGTCTTGGTATTATAAAGAAGTATTTTATTTACTAGATTAGGTACACCCACCTTGGTTTTGTAGAGCCAAAAGTGAAGAGGGAACTCTTGTCCCTATAGTTGGTGCAATTACCTATAGATTTCCCCATATTTGGAATTGACCATTCCCAAAATCAGTCTTAGGTATATTGGTGTCTCTTTGAGTGTAAAATCCATTTCAGGAACTAATAGATTGGATGTATCATTTTATAGAGATTATTTTGGAAGGTAAGTAGAATCTTAACTGGGCTGAGATAATTGCTAGTTCATTAAGAGATCAAGTTAAGAAAACACAAGAAATAAGAAAATAATTTTACATGTCCTCATATTTAACTTATTGTCTTGCATGTACTCAAGATCTTGGAGCAATTTCCCATGAAATCTAGAGTGAAGACCTAAACATCTTTGAATATTTCCCCTTACTAAGAAGAGATAGAGTCCTAGAAGACTATATGAGGGTTTGATAATAAAGGTTTTGCAAGATGAGTCCTCATTCTGAGTAATCATCCGTCACCAAACTCACATATTGAAGATTTGTGGGAAGACCTTGGAGATGAAGAGGGAGTTAGGAAAAAGGATAATTCTAGGTTGTTACTCTCCCAGATCAAAACCTTGCAATTTAAGTGTGATATAGTTGGCCTAGATGAAGATGTTTTAGAGATTATCAAACTAGGATACGATGGTTTAAACAAAGAGGATTTTCCTGAGATAGACTGGACAAGAGAAGAAGAAGAAGATAATGTAAAATTGAGAGCTAGGTTTATTTTTTAAGTTACAGAGGACTGGCTGAAGAGAAAAAGATAGGGCAAGATAGAGAGTACATCCCTTGAGAAAAATAATGTCAATTCTATCTCAGTCAAAATGTTGCCTAGTTCATCTAACACATCTCTTTTGGTCATTGATATAGGTAAGATCCCTTCATCAAAAAAGAAAGCAATTCCAAGTGAACATCCTACTGCACCCTAGACAAGGTCAATGCCATATCCAAAAGCCATGCTCAAATTGCCTCTCTAGATTATAGTTCTATTGACATTGACATCAATGATGAGGATATTTCTTTCTCACCTGAGCACCTTAAGAAAAATCAAGAGGTACTTGCTTACAAACCTGAGATTCAATAGGAAAAAGTAACTCCCACTAAAACAACTAATAATAGGTTGGTTTCTAGTTCAGTTCCTCCTTGCTTAAAAAATTTAGTGAATAGAAGAAGAAGCTTCAAGCTTGTTTCCCTATCGATTAAAGAAATAATTACTAAGTATGCGGTCTAAACTCCAAAGGTGAAAAAGGTCAAAATTAATGCAAGGTTAACCACAAACCCCACTACAGGAAAAGTGACTGCTGAGATTGCAACCTTTAAATCCAAAGAATGAATTCAATAACTTGAAGCAGAGGATTTCAAAGTTACAAAGTTGGAATTCAGGGTGTTAACCATGGATTCAAGGGATCATTTATTCAAGTTCTTAGTTGATCACATGCTTGGCCAATGCAAAAAAGATGTTAAGGAAAGGAAAGACCTTAAACAACTCATAATCATAATGACTAAATTTATTAGTTATCTTAGTGATGTCAGCGTGCTACCACTGGCTCAATCCCCACAATATTTTGACCCTGACTCAATGGATAGCAAGATACTGCTAAAACAAATGCAGCAGGGAAGAGTCCTAACAAAGGAAATGAAGAACTAGGTCAATGGTGTCATAGCAGAAGGGAGAAAATTTATCTGATAATTCTTGGCCACTTGTGCAGATGGAGAACATTGCTTGGAGAAATCCAAACCTTGAGTCTAGGATGGGAATTGGAAGAAGAGAAATGCACAACCATTGTGTCTTAGGTTCAAGAAATAGAAACATATGGGGTAACTAAGTTCTTGTTAGAGAATCTGATGAAGTTGGTTGATCCTTGTATGCTATTCATTTTGAAATAGAACTTAGGTTGGAAAGGTTCTTTTCTCAAAGCCATGATTTCAAACACACATGCCATGGACAAAGAAATTAAGGAGATACATGCTAATGCACTAAAATATATCAAAGTGGTGAACCATTTGGGTATACTCCATATTGATGAAGGAAATAGGGATGCACATGCCATGATTAAAAGCTTTGTGGATGCTATGAATTCCCTTAAGGATAATGAAGAACCTATGGCCCAAGAGTTCACCAAAATAGAAAATGTGGTATCCATTCTATTCCTGAACAGAGGATAGTTGCCCAGGTAGTTGCAGAAAATATGGGAGCTCAAGTGGGAGAAGAATGCATGTTGATAAAAATTGGTTGGCTTGAAGGGTTTGCATTCTCATCCAAATCAAGAGTTAGTGAATACATTTAGGACCTAGAAACTAGTTTAGAGTGCTATGTCTGATGACCAGTAGTGGAGGATGTGCAATACTCTTGCATTTTTAAGATTTTCATGTTTAGGGGACAAATCTCTTTTAAACTATTGCTTTGTTTAAAAATTTATTTCTAAGTATTTCATATTTTTGTTAATCCGAGAGGCCGAGTTTTTAGGGAGGCCTCCTCGATTATAAACTACATATGCTAACACATAAAATGATAGAAGGGTTAGAATTTTTAGATTTAGAATCAATTTAATAGCTTTTTTAGTACTATTTTGGCTTTTTGTTTTGAATGGAATTAAATGGGAAGATACAATAATTTGTCTTGGTTTTAGATTTTTCTCTAAACAGACATAAATATATTAATACAAAGCTTGGTTTAAATCTTTTTTTTTAAATTTATGGTGTATTATGTGAAGCCTCACCCCGAGCCTATCATAGCCATTCAGTTTTGTATTTGAGATAGACATATTTGATGATTATATTTTGATGCTCTATGGATTTATTGATACTTTATGTTATGGTTTTATCACCTTAGAGTTTAGTTGCACATTTAGTTATGATTATTTTGATGAAACTGTGATATCTATTTGGAACCTTTATGTGAGATTTAGTGGATTTTATGAATAATTATGTTGTCATGATGATGTTTAATTGCAATTGAATTATATATCCAATGATTATGTTATAAGTTTAATTTAGTGATGAATTATGTATTTCATGATGAGTTGTATGTATGTTATAAATGATTGATTATGCCATGTGAATTATGATATTTCAGATGAATTATATTGATTATTAATGTTATGAATTTACATGTTTTATTTCCTTGGACTACTGATGTTGGACTTTAGTGTGTAGGGAGTTAGACCATGGCAAATTTGGGGAACCAAAGCATAGACTTCTGTTAATCAATTTGAGCCAAGGTTGCTTCTAGTAAGAAGCAAAAATGTCATTGTATTTTATTTAATTCATGTAAGTGATGTGCATGTATGTATATAATTGGTATGTAATTGTAAATGTAATTATCATTGAGAATGCCCAAATGGATATGCCACATGGCTAGTGATGTGTCATTTTTGGTTGTGTCACTTGACACTTGTGTGTGTACTTGTGGCCATGACATGTCCACTTAGGGATTGGATGCCCATCAACCTAGGATGGTACCCCTTTAGGATCCCCTTGTAAACCTTGGTTAGGAAGCCTTAGAGTAAGTCAAACCATGTTGAACCCGAATTCAAACTTCAAGTGACTTTTAGGGAGGTTAAATGAGCCCCTAGGGTGTAGTTGGGGTGTTTTTTAGCCACCCCACTTGATGTACCTTGGTTTGGGTGTTAAATTTTAGTCAATATTAAGCCCATAACTCATTTATGGTCCTTCAAAAATACCTCTCAAGTGAAATTTCGAAAATGGAGGGTTGGCAAATGAGGACAAGCCCATTCCTCTTTCCCCATTCTTGGTATCCATATCATTTATGAGGTGAGACAAGGATGGATGGAAATTCTCCATGAGCCATGCCTATTAATTAGGGTTAGTTGGGGGTTAGGTGGGGAACCTATTTTAGTAGGAATTTTGGGGGAAGAATTGGGTTGACACCCACTCTCTAGATTTGGAGACTTTGCTAGTTTGGAGAAGGAAGGCTTAGAGGAGGCTCTTCATCAAATTTATTCCTTAAGCTTGGATTTTAGGTTGGTGGCATTCATCTTTCTTCTTGTTATGTTTCCAAGTGAATGAGCTCTCAAGATTATTTCATTTCTTGCATGGAGAAACTAGTTTTGTGATATTATGTATTTGTGTTTGTGAATCTTGTTATTATATGTGAGTAGTTGTTTAAGTGAATTATTGAGCTTGTTGTAGTGCTTGTATTCTTTGTAATGTAAATGTGAAGCTTTGTTATTCTTGTGAATTCTTGTTGGTATCATTTTGTTAAGGGAGTTTTCTCAAAGCCACACTCACCCTTGGGAGAGAAGAGTAGCCTTGGGGGTGAAGGGATTTTTGGGATGACCATGGTTGTAGAGTCTCTCCTTGGTATGGAGAAGGAAGAAACATGGATGTATGGGCTCCATGTAGCCATTTCTGTTGGGAGTTATAAGGGTTTGTATGGCTTGAAGCCATGGGGGTCATAAGGAGTTTTATTGTGTAAGATTTTGTGGCATCTTGTGTGTTGAGAAAGCCAAGAGAAGGCTTGTCTTCTATTTCCATGAAATGTGCTTTCTCCCCTTGAGTTGGTTCCACCTTCACCCCAATTTATGAGTCATTTGGAGACTCTTTGTTTTGCCTTGGATGGGAGTATAATGTAGTTCTTGTGTTATTGTGAATGTGGTTTGTTTGTGTGTGAAACCTTGTCTATGTGATGGTTCCCAAAGCTCAGGGGTGGCTTCATAGAAGCCTAGGTTGGGAGGTGAGCACTCCATGGCCTATTTGATATTTTCAAGTTTGGAATCCATTGAAGACTTCATGTTGAAGTTGAAATCTTGAGGAGTTTGAAGATATATTCTTAAGTTGATTGAATCCTTATTATTTTATGTCTATTGTTATGTGAGGGAATCTTAAGGATCCCTTGGGCTCAATGTATTCTTTTAATAGAGTTAACACTCCAAAGCTTATGTTTGTGTCACAGTGATGTTGCACCAAGTTTGAAAGAAATGTATAACTTTCCTTTGATAGATTTATGATTATATGAGAATATATTATGTTGATCAAAGGAAGATTTCAATGTATTCATGTTATATTGAATAAAGGATGGACAATGTATTTTTCATTGATAAACTAAGTTTGTTGGAAAAGTATTTGAGAAGGCATTGTTCACTTACCCATTGATAAATCTCTATGAATACATGTTAAAAAAAAATTATAAGAAAAAAAGGTATTTGTAGTATCTTTATAGTTCTATTGTAAAGATTTCTTTGATTTAAAAAGATAAGTAGTGTGAAAGAAATGAATTTTAAACATTCTCTCTCAATTCATTCAATGAAAGGCTCATGTTCAGATTTCATGTTTGAAATTTAATAAGTGATGCAATTGTGTTCTTGATCATATTAAGATGCTATGAAACTTTCTAGCTCCTTTTCAATAACATGTTGTTGCTGTAAAAAAAATTGTATATAAGTGTTCATATCATGTTGGAAAGAATGGAGGATGAAAATTCAATAGTTAGTTGTTTCCTTTGGGTAAAAGTTTTATGATGGAATTCATATTTTTTTTCTAAAGCTAGTAGGAGAAATACATCCTAAACTATGTGAGTGAAAAGAGATAACAAAACTATAAACTTTGTGTACAAAACAAAGAAGAGAAGAAAAAAATAAAATGAAAAAACAAGTGAAAACACAAAGTAAAGTGAAAATAGAGACCTATAGGTCTTTGGAAAATGTATGGGAAAAATTCCCATACATTTTCCCATTACATAGTCAATATTTTATTATATTACTCATCCACTTGTATGCAAACAAAATAATATATCATATTTTCTTGAGACATGTCAACTTGGGGGACCCACCTGGGTCCCCTCCCCAAATAAAGCCTCATAAAGGCTATAAGAAAATTTGGTAGTATAGCCTATATAACAAAAAAAATAATATATATTTATTGTACCATTTGTTTGTAATCCCCACATTGGCGGGCTTTTTTTTTAAAAAAAATTATATATAATAAAACAAAAAAAAGATATTAATTAAAAAAAAACCTTAAAAAAATAATTAATAAAAAAAAAAAATTAAATGAAAAGGGGGGACGCATGGACCCCACGACGAGTGGGACCATGGCCCCACCCTCGTACCCCTGCCACAACAGAAGGGCCTGCTACAGTAGCCCTACCACACATGACATGTCTACTACAATAGACCCCCTATCATGCCACATGGCACCACCGTAGTGGTGGTCCATGTGGTGGTCCTTGCATGGACCATAAACAAAAGGGGTTGTGGCCCTTTGACTTGCTTAAAAAAATTTAAACAAAATAAAAATTAGTTACTATTTAGCTTATTAGAATGTTTGATATATAATCACAATGCATTAGTAAATGAATCATAATGACTCATTGTAGTATAGCGTTGGCTATAGGCTCAACTATTAAATATTAGTATAGCCAAAATTATAATTTGGTTACTATCATGAATGAACTTAAATGTTAGGATAACTTTGGTTGCAACTTCGCTATCTAGATAAAATCCCTTGATAAAACTAATTCAACTAGTAACCTTTATCACCAACGTGTGTAAAGAAAAAAAATTTCAAACTATTTTACGATCTTTTGTTTTGCAACAAATAAGTTGACCCTCACCCTCTCAGTTCTGTTAGTGCTCAAATCTACAGATGATTTAAAATTCATAAACTCTTGTAATCCCAATAGATGCATCTAACAAAATGCAAGCACTAAGGTGTTAAGGCTTTAAGCCTTCTTCACTTTGAGCATGAAACTCAAGCGGGTTTACCTATATGAATGAGCCTTGGATTATGAATCAACTCCTTCACTTCTATGCTATTTTTCTCAAGATTAATTCAATAAAACATTACAACTTTTACTGCTCCCCAAATTATCCTAATACATGACACTATGATGAAAATTATGAATAAAATAACATATGACAGTGGCATAAGGATATTCATCCTTCTTCTTTTTCTGAGTTAAACTCAAGAAAGGATAACCTCTTTTAAGGGCTTCTTTAAAGCATTACAAAAAACATCCATGAACTTGTCATAGAATGATTTAGATAAATATTATGCAATAAAAGTAAAATTAATCAATTGTTTGTATTTTCTAGTGGCAATAGATGCAAATATATCTTAGACCAATGCCTTATTTATTTGGGCATTAGAGTCAAACCCTACCTCCACAAAAATCTATCAAGACAACTATACTAAAACCCAAATGAAATGCTTGACATCCCATTCTTTTAATTCCTACACCTACTATCAAATTCATACATGGACAAATAATTCACAGAGACCTCCCTCAAGACTTTAGTCTTTCCTTGAAAGAACTTAAGTTCAACCCCTATATTCACCTTGTGAACAATGCATTGAAAAAGCCTTACAATTTAAATGTAGAAGAAAACTAAAAAATTCCATACAAAAAGACAAAAAATAGCAGCAATAGAGTTCTTGTATCCTTTTATTAATATTCAAAATGTGTCACTATAGTATCACCATGACTTCAAAGAAATAAGGTTCTATATTTCAGAAATTTCTTTACAAAATGTATTAACCACCCTTTGAAAAGAGTAAAAACTTGCTATATATACCCACAGCCATCTTGGAATCCTCAAAAGGATGCAACAAGCTTTGGATGGTTGTGTAAACACTTGCACAAGAGACAAAAATTACAAATCTAGAGATTGTGACTATAACAACAGTAACTAGTTCTCAACTACTTAACAATTTTACAAGTGGCACCTTTATCTAAAGATATTTTAGAGTAGTTACATAATTTGTTGCATGAATGATGACTACCATCCAGCTAACCTACATCATCCCTTGTTTGAAACATGCTCTCCCTCAATTTCTGGATCAGGTGCCATTTGTACTCTATTCTTCTTCTTCTTCTATCACTTGGGTAGCTGGCTTCTTCTTCTTCTTTGTCAGTTTGTCCCATGCTGCCACATCATCATCAGATGGCCAATTGTAATCTTGCAACACCTGTAATGATTTGAACTGTTGATCCCACATGGAATCACTTACACTTCTAGCATCTACTACAAACCGTATGCAATCACTTTCAACTTTAAATAAGTTGTCAATTATACTATTGCATCTTCCTAAATCCAAAGCACTTTCACTATTTAGGAAAGCATCTTGCTTAATTATCATTTGATCCATTGATACTTTCCACTCATCTATATTGACAATACCCCCACCATCATCATATATTGGAGGCAAGTACTTATTACTACTCCCATCAAACATAGCCAGCTTGGCTGCTATTTGGTTAGACTTACCTTTAGAGAACTTTGACACAACACTTACTAAACCAATCTTTTTAAAAACCTCAGTCACTACCTTACGAATATCAGACCTATATTCCTACAAATCATCAGGCTTATCAAACAATGAGCTCCTCTCTGACCATGTACTAAAAAGTGGCTCCAAGGTAGTCAAAAACTCATTCACTTTTCCACTGGCCTGGTGTAATAGACTAACTAATTGATGGACTGATTCCATCTTGTCCTTTATCTTGTCCTGCCTATATTTTATGATCCTTGCTATAGTATCCAAGGATGCATCTAGTCTTATTTCTTCTAGGTCCTCAATAAGCTTATCAAGAACCTCGATATCTGTCTGAATAGGGACCTCAATCTACAAAGGAGGGAGAAGAACTACCTGTGAGGCTTCTTCAAGCCTAGCCTTCAATTCAACCAACTCATCTTCCAATTGCTTGATCTTTACCATTTTCAAATCCCTATCTTTGGCCACTACACTTGTATTCCCAAACAATTTTGCATACCTTTCAGACAACTAAGCTGTCATTGCTTCATCAGGTTAGCAAAATGGGTCACTGCCTTGGAAACCTCAAGATCGGTTGTATTTTGTATAGTCCATATGATTTTATTCCCTTCCATCTGATCCTCTATACTTATTCGAGATGGCTTTTGAGTCTTTGGGGCAATAGAGCACATTGCAATAGCCTGGGATCTTGGGTCATATCCACTTCCTCTTATCATTTCACCAATATGAACCTCATAGGATAAACTACCCTCTAGTTTCTTTCTTATCTAATCAATGATAAAAGTAGAGGTCAAATCCCGTCCTGGAGTTAGCAGCATTCCACTTGATCTAACCATTTCTCTAGCTTCATCTATAGTTATAGCATCAAGGCTAGGATTATAAGAGGCTAATGCTATCATGGTTTCTTCACTTGGCTCTACTCCCACAGGCATAGCCTTAGCCACATCTTGTTGCTTTTTCCAGATAAGAAAATTATTAAATTCATCAGTCTTGATGAATTGGTCATCACTTAAAAACTCCTCCTGATATACCTCTCTAATATCTTGTCTTGACCACAAGGATTGTTCTTCATTTCCTTCATTAGTGGCCACCATCTTGTTGGCCCTTATTATTTTCCTTAATTGGTGATGGTAAGCCCTATCACCTGGTACAAGAGCAGATGCTCTATCAATCCTTCCTTTCATTTTTCTCCACTTAGAAGGCTCTCCCTCTTCAAACCTTTGCTTCTTCAATGGTGGCTCCAGAAGGTCCTCTGCTTCTGATTGGTCTCTAGTAAGATCAATAACTAGCAAGTCTCCAACTTGTGGTGGGCTATCCCCTTCTTGGGATCCATCAGAGAAATCCTCATGATCAGAAGATGATTAATCCTTCTTTTTCTTTGTTTGCTTCTAATCAATCAAACTTTCCAATTGATTTGACAGAGTGTCACACATCTCTATCATCTTGTTAATTCTTTCTAAATAAGGAAGGTCAGGGAAGAAACTGTCAAAAGGAATTTGGGCTGCCTTCAACTAAGCTTGCAAATACTTTAGGTCAAAAAACATGTTCCATCTAGTAATGACCTCATCCTTCTCCACAATATTCCTAATCACATCCTCCTCATCAAGGCCCTCATGTTATTTGTTGACACCAATACCAGGTATCTGTGTCAACCTTGCAATTTTAATGAAGCCCTCAAGGTCCACATGTCTACAAAAACCAGATACCATCTTAAATTGATTTAGCTAGGTGGTAATTTGTGGGAAAACCCTCTTACCAATCAAGAAATCACTGATTCTAAATTGCCTAGGTGTGAAAGTACCTTTCTTATGAGGGGCCAAAAGTTCTTTGTCCATCCACATCAACTACCACACAAATTCTAAAGAAGAAACCCTTGGTGGCACAAATTTTGGTAACAAATGTGGGGTTTGGGGGCAACCATAAACTCTTATGATTGTATAATTTTCCCCTAAATAGAAATCACCCCAATTATGGTTTCCCTCCCATTTGTCCTCACAATGCATAGGTCTTAGCAACCTTAGAACCTTAGGTGGTAACCTTGTAACATTGATGCCCAGCCATCGCAAAATAGGAAAAACAATGTAGTTCTCAAAAACACAAAAGTCACACCTATTTGTAGTACTATTCCACACCTTTACCCATAATTGTAATGGATTATGTTGATCTTGGAAAGTGAATTCTGGTTTCAACATATTCAAATCAAAACTCTTGATATTGAAAAATAGGATTAAGTGCATCAACATAGAGTAATGCAAGAACTTGATGGGATTCTTACTTTCTTTGACAGACATTAACCCTTCATGCATCCTGTCGATTACATACTAGATGTAATCATAATCTGTGTTTACTAGAGAATTCTTGATATCTAAAATCATCATCAAAAGATCAGCTGGCAAGAATTCTTCATCCCCATCTATTCCCAATACTCTACACAACCTATAACAAGTTTGCTTCATATAGTAATGGAGATATTTAAACTAGTAGGGGGCATTCATGTTATTAGGGAGGGGAGCTATATATGTGCCCTACTTTGGGATATGCTTCACCATTTGGTCTTTTACTAACCCTATACTTTTTGTATATTTCTCTCTATCTTGGCTTAGATTAATTTTAGTAGAGGAAGACATGAAAAAACTAAAACCTTTCATGAAAGAACCCCTGTCAAGTGTAACCAAAGGTGACTAGTCAGCCTTCCTAATTGTTTTCAAGATAGGATCATACAACCTAGCCAATGCAAAAATTAGGTCTACCTCTAAAAACACATTAGGGACAATCAATTTCCCTAGACCCAAAGCCCAAACATTACAAACAGGACCTGGCCCACCCCTATTTTGATAAAAATAATTGAAAATAGTATAACCTAAGTAGGATGGTGTAATAGGATCTCTGTAATGCCCTAGAACATCTTCAAAGACATCATCAAGAGCTCTTTTGTTCTGACTAGAACCAAGCAACAATTTGAGAAACTCGTTTAAATAATTTGGCTTGTTCTTATCTTCACTACCTTTGGCTTTGGCTTCACCACTAGAAGAAATCATGCTTGGCTCTGGTTGACTCATTCTTTCTGCACAATTGCTCTTAGCTCTGTAAACTTGATTTGCTTGGCACTCAATGATTTCTTCAGGAAACACAACTCTCTTCAAATGATCTTGAACATAGAAAATAATGAGTTTAGCTTATTTATTGATGTAAATCAGACACGTACAACTACCAAAATCATTATAGATCTATCCTTAATTACTCCCACATTCAATTTCACATATCACCAATTTTCAAATCAGAGCTAGCCAATGCCAGGATGCTGATAGATATATTTAAAAATTCAAAAACAAGGCAAAAAGGAAATGATTACAACTTTGTACTTTAAAACCCTATTTACATCATAAAACCCTCTTTTAAAACTGATTGGATATCTAGTTTCTTTTTCTCCAGCTTGACAGTGTACTTTATCCATGTAGCAATGGTCTGTAACTTTCTTTTATTATTTTCTCCAACTGAGCCTATTCAGCAAACTAGCGACTGAAGGTTCTCATGATCGCTAAATGAAAAGTTAACCCTAGCTCACATTCAGAGAACTAGTGATCAATGACTTCTCTCATTCATGAAATGAATCTCTTAACTGAAGCTCCATTTAGTTAACCAGTGGAAAAGCATACCATAGCCTAAACAATTGACCATAGTCACTATTTGGAGAATTAGTGACAAAGGCTATCTCTTATTCGCTGAATGTCTTGGTTAAATTTTAATTTATTCTGAGACTTGGTGACTGAAAGCTTCACTCATTCACTAAACACCTATAGTCACAACCAACCTTTTAAGAGAACTCATGACTACTTCATTCATCCAGTCACCAGAAAACTTAGAACTTTACTAAATTATTTCAAGAATAAGTGAGCACAAGATGAAACCCTTTTCGCTAGATCCATTGAGCCAAACTATCAAAGTCACCAACTTTAGAGGACATTGATACTTATGTAGGACCCAAACATTTGGAGATTAAAACATAACCGCTAATCTTTCAGATAATCAATGGTGTTCACCAGATCACTGGGTGATACAAACCTCAACTGCCCGATTCTAAGAATAAGCGATCACCACCACGCTAGGTCACTAAAAGTTTGTAGGACACCACCAAATAATAAGCGAATAGGAGATAACACTCTTGTAGATTCATGCAAAGGTTGAGATAACTGCTAAAAGACTTGGAGACTTAGCAACTAAGGTGATATTTAACATAGGTTTTAACACATTCACCAGTTCACTGAATAGCTTGGAGCTATGAAGCAACATTACATGATTCAGAAAATGCCTAATGAAAATAATCATGTGCACGGTCCAAACACTTAAGTTGCCAAAAAGTAACAACAAAATATAAGAAACTAGGGCTAACTTAAGGGTTTCATGCAAATTAGAACCTACCAAAGGCTAGAAAACTTAAGGCAAGGGTTTTTCAAACTTGGTCATGGAAAACTTGATGAATTTCAAAACCCTAAACTAGACAAAGGCACTTATAGGGAAAATAAACTGGAATTTGAACAAAAACCTCAGAAACCTAATAATATGACCAACAAGTTCAACCATTCATCTTAGTCAATTGTTAATCCTCAACATAAATTTTATCCCTTTCAAAAAAAAAAAAGGTTAGTGTGTTTTTGGACATTAAATTTATGGGCATGACATATTAATTAGTTTGCGAATTAGTATATATCTTTCTCTATATTGTTTATTGATGCCCTGAGATTATCCATCTTTCCAAATAATTCTTGCTTTTAGTCCTTTAGGAAGTTAATTTCTAGCAATTGGAGGAACCGTGTTTTCCTTTAATCTAAAATCTTGCATTCATAATTTTTGAGAAATCCTTCAATACCTAGGAGTATTTGAGAGTTCCTTGTGTACTTTTTTGGTTAAAAGTGCATTCATTTGTATTTGTTTTAAAATTCATTGAACATCTTTGAGAGGGAGTTATACCTCATAAATTTAGAGGGAAGAAATTATTTCATGCTTACCCAACTGTTGTTGAATTATTTGTCTTCAAATAGGCATAGTGTCAACATAAGGTTTATTTGAGGTGGAGACAAATGTGTTCACCAATAATTCATTAAACAAAACTCTAAAAATAAATACCCAAAAATATACCTTCTTGTTGTCTCCTAGACATACCTATACACAAAGGTGTATAACTTTTGATCATGATAAAAAATCCTCAATCTCTCTAGTGAGGATGGGAGAAATTAGGTCTATCAAAAAATATTCCAAGATCATCAAAATCCAATAGTTGGCTGGAAAGTTATGCCCCCGTACCGAGGGTTATTTTTTTCTGATACTATATTATTTATCAATTAGAGATCTCTATCTTCAACCTCTTGTATATCCCTACAATCAAACACTTAATGACACATACTTATACAAGGATAATATTCTCCCACAAGCCACAACAACCAAAGAAAATGGGAGAGCCTATGTGCTCATTGAAACTTCAAGACAATTGACTGATTGCACCAAATCAATGACAAGAATAGTCAATGTAAATGATGACTTCCTTTGTCCAAAGCCTCATAAAAACAAATAAAACTTGTATGGAAATGGTTAAAAACATAAATAAATACTATATCAATCCATTTCCAATCATATTTACATTGGAATGGATATTTTTCAAACACAAAAGGGCTGGCTATACCTTCATGGTAGACAACAAGAAAGTTGTAGAGCTTTTAATTTTTATTCAAAGAAAACTTAATTACATTCTCTCTTCAATACACCAAACCCTCTAAAAAATCCCTCAAAATATTCCTCCTTCAAATCCACATTCAAACTACATAAATAACCTTCCAACTTCCTCTTCAACCAAACACAATTACTTACATGACTGTTACAATAAAGATTGTGATTATATTTTATTGTCTAGTTGACAACCTAGTTGTCAATTTTGACAACCTTTCACAATTTATGCATTTTTAACCTTTCAAATGTTTTAGGACTCTATCCTAATCTTTTAAACACCTTAAACCACTCTAAAACCCTCACTTAGCCTTTAAAGGCCTCATTTTGGCAATTTTAGGCAATTACATATTTGGGCACTTTAAGTGCATTACATCCTTTTTAATGGCTTTATTGACCATATTACAATCATGATAGACCTCATAGGTCATTAAACCCTTCATCTACCATAGGATCCAAAAATGACCCAAGGTACACTCTAAACCTCCAAAATGCCATTAAGGCTTACATAATTGATCTTAATAAAAAATGATCAAAGCATTATCAAAACATCATCAATGGACCATTATATGGTCTTATTACATCAAATGACCCAACATGGTCATGTTTATCTTTCAACTCCCCCTAGGATCTATTCAATGACCCTAGTGTCCTCTTAGGCCTTTGTCCTTGGCCTTGGTTCTCCTACACCATACTCCACAACTTTAAAACCTTTCCAAGCCCTCTTGGAAACCTACAAGTAAACAAATGTTAGTAAAAATCAGGCCTTTATCTTGACCTTTGGAAAATATAGATCCTCATGGACCAATGCAACTCTATGAAACTTCATCTTACATCTTGGCTTGTTCTCCTTCATCAATTCTAGCTCATGTTGTATCTTCTTGTTGACCATCATGTCAATTAAGATTTATGATTCATCTTGTCTTATCTCCATACTAGGAGAAAAAAATGTCACCTTTTGAGCCTCCTCATGGCCCACCTCTAGTAACTCATGCTAAGTCTCAACCATAGATACCATTTTGTCATATTTGTCCTTATGCCATTCCTTGGGGCAGACTAGACAATTCTTTGTCTACAAGGCTGCCTCACCAACCTTTATATGCTCTTCCATAGGGATAATCCCTTGCACTATACTCATCTTACTATTTAGAGCACATATTGTGGTCCCAATCTCCATCAAACCTTCAGATGCATCATATCTGAATTGCATTGGATTTGTTGGTGTGTTGTCTATGTCTGTCACTTCATGGTGTTCTTGTGCTACTATTCTATTCATCTGGTCCTCAACCTCTGGAACCTCTATCACATGTATCTCTTCCTTGTGAACCTCTATGATATTAGAGTCCATATATCCTACACCATCCATTTGGTGTGAAACTTTGGTAACCTTCTCCATAGTGAGTTCTATGTCCTCTTATTGTGGGTTGTGCAATGACTCTTTGTGTAAGAGTTCATTCTTCCTCTCTTTCTCCATGAGCTCTTGCAATTATTTTTGGGTTTCTTGTCTCTTGGCTTCATTTTATTCCAATTATTTCCTTAGGCTTCTTATCTCCTCCATGGCTTGTCTTCTCAATTCTTCCTTCTTTCTTGCTTCTTCATTTTTCTTTTTCTCCATTTCTCTTTTCTTTCTTTTAGAATCTTTAAAGGCTTTATATGCCTACTAGATTACCCTTACTTCTATTGTCAAATAAATCTTGACTATATTTTCCAACTGCAAGGATCTACTTCCTTGCTCTGATACCAATTTGATGTAAGTCAAGTTGGTGAGCTCCCAACATTCTTTCAAGAATCTTCCAAACACTCTTAGTGTCTCCCAAAAGTACCTTCAACTAGATACAATGCCAAGACCCAACCTATTCAACTAGGTCTATCAAGGTTCATAACCTTACTCTTATTTAATTCTCACCTTCACTATACTAACACCATTCAAGTGCTCAAACAAGAGACATTGTTTTCCACATTGTTTCCATACCAACTAAGGGTTTCTATCCTAAAAGATAGTGACTCTGCATCTCTTGACTCCACACTTTGGATAGTCACTTAAAGAATTCCACTTGAACATTTAGGTATATTAATCTTAAAAAATACTCCCAAACATCCTTCTAGACTCTTTCCATACACTTTCCCATTCACTAGATCCATTAAACAAAACTTTGAAAATAAATACCCAAGAATATACCTTCTTTTTGTCTCCTGGATAGAACCGTACAAAGAGGTATATAACTTTTGATCCCAACCAAAAATCCTCAATCACTCTAGTGAGGATGGGTGAAATTAGGTCTTTCAAAACATATTCCAGGCTCATCAAAATATAAGGATTGGTTGGAAAGTTATGGCCCCCACACTGAGGGTCTTTTTTTTTTTGATAGAGTATTATTTGTTTTTATGAGATCTCTATCTTCAACCTCCTATATATCCCTAAAATAAAACACTTAATAGAACATACTTATATATGGATAGGCTTCTCCCACAAGCCACAACAACCAAAGAAAGTGGGAGAGCCTATGTGCTCATTAAAACTTCAAAACAATTGACTGATTGTGCCAAATCAATGACAGGGATAGTCAATGTAAATGATGACTTCCTCTATTCAAACCCTCATAAAAAATAAAAAAACTTGTATGGAAATGGTTAACAACACAAATAAATACTATATCAATCCATTTCCAATCATATTTACATTGGAATGGATATTTTTCAAACACAAAAGGGTTGGCTATACCCTCATGACAGAGAACAAGAATGTTGCAGAGCTTTTAATTTTTATTCAGAGAAAACTTTATTACATTCTCTCTTCCATACACCAAACCATCTAAAAACTCCCTCAAAATCTTCCTCCTTCAAATCCACGTTCAAACAACATAAATAACCTTCCAACATTGAGTTGTCTTTCCAACTATTAATATTATTTAGAACAACAAAGAGGGGGGTGAATCAGTTGTTCTCAGGTCCAGATGTACCAATTAAAATTTTAAACACTTCAACAATCTCAGATCTAATCACTAACATAACTCAATCTCTAAATTATATATATATTGAAAACATATAAAATGTAGTCCACTGTCCAAAAGTAATTAACCTGCAGAATATAGAAAGACTCACATCAAAAAATTCACACAAGTATAACACTAGGATTTAAAGTAGAAACCAAACTTGGGAAAAACCACTTTGTAACATGTTACTGATATTTTCACTCTTCCGAAGTGAGCTTTGTGAAAAGCCAACCTTGTTAAAGGTTTACAAACACACTACTAGGTGTGACCCTGTTAAAGGATTTAAACACTCTGTCAAAAGTGACCTGGTTAAAGGATTTAAGTACATTCCATTAGAATTCCACCTTGATTAAAGGATTTAAATAATGAATTTTAGGTCAACCTTGATTAAAGGATTTAGACCGATACAATGGTTAGAAAGTAATAGTAGTTTTTGATCTGAAAAACATACAACTCACTTTGCAAATAACAGATCCAATTCACACATATATGTTGATTTACTGATTGTGTTCCATTTCCATCTCCATCATCGATCTACTCAGAATTCACTTCAAGCAATCACAACTCTGATCAACTCCTTCTCAATTTCACCTTCAGCCTTCTACTTAGACTTGTCAGTCAATAACATCAACAACTTTAACACACTCAGTAACCTCACAATTAGGTTTTCCTTTATACCTCTTCAATTAGGTAGATCCATCTTTTGTCACTTAATCTCCTTTGTAGATCTTAGGTTTAGGTCAGATTCATCAAATCCTTCCATCATTTAAGTTCTTCATCCTTCCTTCTAGATAGATCTTCAAACTTCTCATTGAATCCATAATAAAATAATTTACCATGCATTAAATTCTCCATACAATCAATTAATAAAGTCAACATGATTTACATAACCCAAGAATTCAACTATGTCAGTTGGGAATCTCAATTCTTTCTCCAAATGTAAATTACTAACACTTAGTCCATACTATGTTCATCTCCTCGGTCATCACTACGTAACTCGATCATCTCTACAAACTGTCTTTGTTGGCTAACATTGTCTTACTCAGTAATTTCTCATTACTCAGCATAAACTAATGTTTGGTCAACACTAAATTTATTTGACATATACTTGCACTCTATCAACACTAACATCACTAGGCTTAAACTAGATTTCTTCACTTTTTCTCAGTTAAGCCTACTGCTTCAGTCTTTCTTCTTACTTAGATAAATAATACATTATCTTATTAATGTGTCAAATAATCAAGTACCCATTGAAGTATAAAAATAACTCAACCTTTCCTTAGGCTCTCTTGTTATCTCCCTTTCCCTAATCCTTTTCATCAATCAATAGATATGGTACTTTCTTAGATAGCAACTATCTTACCAATTAAGGTTTGACATCAATGACAATACAAAAATTGTTTCAATTGCAGTTTCCAACAATCTCCCTCTTTGGGATTCATGGCAACACCACATGAATAACACATGATTTAACAGTCAATCCAAAAACTTTGTCAGTGCATTAGAAAGATTTATAATATCCTTATCTTCATTCTAATTTAGAACAACTTAGCCTTACTTGACCATTCACACATGTACTCCCTTTGAATCTTTTATGTATCTCTTTGAATCTCTCCCTCTGATTCTTTGAATCTTGGAAGATATACCTCAGTATTCTTTATTCATGTGTTTTCATTTGAATTTCTCCCTCTTTGATAATAATGCCAAAGAAGTATCTAGCACTTACATCTTCCATATGTAAATGTCATCTTGTCAATTTAGTATCAATATTTCTCCCTCTTTCATCTTGCTTATGACTGATTATCAGCTTTTCTTTACTTTTCACAACTCTAGGCAGCTCCTAAAGTGTGACCTTTCTTGCATCAATTTTTTAGATGTCCTATGTAGCACATTTGATGCAGTGCTCCTAGTTGACTAGGTAGCCTCGGGTAGGGGAAGCATCCCTAATTGACCTCTAAGATATTCATGAGAATCCTTAAGTAAAGCTTTTATGAATATGTCTGCTAGTTGTTCCTTTGTATTCACATATTCCATTCTCACTTCTTTATCTTGTACCAATTCTCTCAAGTAATGTTACATGGTAGCAATATGTTTAGTCTTTGTATGCATCACTAGATTCTTTGATATGTTGATAGAACTTGTGTTATCATAGAAAATAACAACCAGCTTAGTGATTTCTTCTTTCATTCATTTCAACAATTCCTTGATCCATACCAAATTTCAACAATTCACTACAGCTGCTACATACTCAACTTTTGTTGTAGATTGGGAAATTCAGTTTTGTTTCTTTCTTATCTAGGAGACTAATCTCTTTCCTAGAAAGAATGCTCCACCACTTGTACTTTTCTTATGATCAACATTTCTTTCCCAATCTACATCAGTGTAGACTCTCAGTCCATATTTATCATTCTTCTTGTAATACAATCCATAGTCTTCTATCCCTTTTAGATATCTCAGTATTCTCTTCACTTCCATCATATGATTTTCCTTAGGATTGGAAGAGAATATTTCTACAATCGCAATTGCTAGGGCTATATCTAGTATGTTGTGGACAACATATTATAGCTTTCCAATCATGGATCTATACATGGTTTGATTCACTTTAGTAGTATCATCTATTTTAGATAGTTTATGTCAAGTAGCCATAGGAGTAATTACTAGTCTAGAATCCTCCATACCAAAAAAATTTAGTATCTCTTTGACATATTTATATTGTGTGATAAAGATACCTTTCTCCATCTGATAGACTTGCAATCCAACAAAGAATTTTATCTCACCAAACATAGACATCTAAAACTCTTTTTTCATCTCATTTGAAATTTTTTGACATAGGGCATCTTGTCCTCCAAATATGATATCATCCACAAAATTTTTAGCCAACCAAATCCCTTTACCTTCTTCATCTTTCATGTATAGATTATTGTTTTCATTTGTCCTTGTAAATCCAATCTTTATCAAATAATTGTGGAGCCTTCACACCATGCTCTGGGGGCTTGTTTCAATCCATACAACACCTTGTTCAATTTGCAAACCATATTTTTCTTGTTTGGGTCAACCAATCCTTTAGCTTGTTCAATGTATACTTCTTCTAATATACCATTCAGAAATGTAGATTTGACATCCATTTGATATACTTTGAAATATCTTTATGCAACATATGCAAGTAGACTTCTCACTCCTTCTAATCTTGCTACATGGGAAAATATTTCCCCATAGTCTATTCCTTCTTCTTGTGCATAACCCTTGCATACCAGTCTTGCCTTGTTTCTTGTGACTTGTCCATGTTCATTAAGCTTATTTCTGAATACCCATTTTTTTCCAATAACATTCTTCTCTTTTGGTCTCAACACCAGAGTCCATGTATCATTATTTTCCATTTGATCTATTTCTTCATTCATAGCTCGAATCTAGTCTTCATTCTCTAAAGCATCTTTTATTGTCTTAGGCTCAAACTCACATAATAAACATGTAGGGTATTTCAACTTACTTCTAGTCAAGACTCCATATTCCTTATCTCCAATGATTTTATCAGGATTATGATGTCTTCTTACATACTGTGCCAATGTAGGTTTAGATTTATTTTCTTCTTGATCTATAGGTTCATCATGAAAATTTTTTAGTTTCTTCTTTTGATTTCTTGACAACATCCTCTTGATCCTCGGTACCATCTTCCTGATGCTCAACATTGCTTACCTATGAATTTTCATCTGGTGTAAGTATGTTACTTGCCTCTCCTTCTTCCATGTACACAAAAGATCTATAATCTTTAGGTTTTTGTTTACCTTCTAGTTCATTCTTCTCTACATATTCATCAACTCTCACATTTGCACTTTCCACAACTTTTTTAGTGTTAGAATTCAAACACTTATAAGCTTTACTCTTAGTGCAATAACCTAGGAATTTTCCTTCATCACTTTTGGCATCAAATTTTCCATTTCTATTATCTTTCCATATATAGAATTTACTCCCAAAGATTCTAAATTATTTCACATTAGGTGCATATCCATGCCATAATTTATAAGTTGTAGCATTTGTACCTTTCTTGATTTTTACTCAGTTTAAAGTATAAACAACTATACTTATAGCTTCTCTTCAATATTTTTGTGCAACATTCTTCTCAATCATTAGTGTTCTTGCACAATCCATAATAGACCTATTTCTCCTCTCAGCTATACCATTCTATGGATGTGTTCTAGGTGCATACATCTGTCTCTTGATTCCTCTATCATTGAAGAATAAATTGAACTCATGTGATATAAACTCTCCACCTTGGTCAGATCTCAGACATTTTAGGCTTTTACCTATTTCTTTTTCAACTTTTACAAAATACCACTTAAACAACTAAAATGCATCATATTTCTCTTTCAAAAACATTACAGTCATCATCCTAGTGTTGTCATCAACAAATAGAATAAATTACTTAGCACCAAAATAACTTTGTACACCCATAGGTCCACAAAGGTCAGTATGAACCAAATCCAAAATATTTTCATAAGTAAATGTCTTTCTCTTGAAACTAGACTATCATTTTTCCCAACTGACACTATTTCCACATCACATTATCAAGTTTCTTCAATCTTAATAAACCTCTAACTTTCTTCTTTTTACTAATATTTACTAGATTGTCAAAATTTACATTACATAGCCTCTTATTCCATAACCATACATCATAAAATTGTGCAAACAAACATGTCTCTTTAGATAGATCTAGATAGAACATGTTACCTCTAGTCTGTTCTCCACTTCCAATTGGTTCACTATTGGCATCAAATATTTTAGCCTTTATGTGATGAAACTCCACTCAGTAACTAGTTCTATTAAGTTGTGCAACACTCTGAAAATTATAGTTAAGACCTTCAACCCAATAGGAATTTTCACATGTGATCTTATCAGTTACCTTAATTGATCCTTTACCTCTCACAGGACATGGTGCATCATTACCAAACATAACACTTCTACCTTTGTAATGATCTAGGGTTTCAAATTTACTTTTATCACCAATCATGTGATGTGAGAAACCACTATCAATAATCCATTTATCACCTTTACTCACATAGGAAATAAGTGCATTTTTCTCATCTTCATCAGAATCATCTTTCATAGCAACATAAACTACTTCAATATCAAAATCATCACTGTCACTGTTAGTTTCCTCTTCAACAATATAATAGGATTTCTTACCTTTGTCCTTGTAGTCTTTCTACCTTCAGTGATCTCTATTATCTCTGTTATCCTTGTAATTACTTTCTCTTTTGATGCAAGGCAGGGGTCAGGAGGGGCAAAACTAGGGCACACCCTAATGATCCAACCTGCTCAACAACATGCGGAAGCAAATAATAACATAGTGAGAGAGAAAATGCCATATCTTTTATTAATTTTCATCAAATAGAATCATACATGCCAGGCTGTAAGGCCTTCCCAGTTAGGGCCAAATATTACAATGAATTATAGAATTCCTCAAACATACAAGGATCTATCACAAATCTCCAATCTAATGTCTTCTATTTTCTATCAAAATTGACTCCTAAACTCTAAACCAACAACTACATTATACAAGAGGCTACCAAACTAAGTCAGCCTTTAGATCAACAATCAATAGAAGAAATGATTAGATCTAGGACCACATGCTTCCCAATGATTGATATCAACATTAAATCTATGACCTAGCATAAATGCACAAGTCAGCCTCAACAGAAACTCAAAATAAACTACTCGGTAAGCAAGGATGACTGAGCAACAGAAAAGCATCGTCAAGTTCCAGTGAAACAATGAACCACCTAGGAGATAATTGACCATACTTGGTAACCAAAGGAAACTGACCTACTACCGACCAACTTGGTCAAAGAAGGAATCGAGCAACACGGACAAACTTCAAATTCTTTTTGGTGACACAGGATTTCCAAGGACCTAAGATACTCCTACATCAGACACCTGGGGTTATTTTGAAATGATTCTCTAAATTATTTGGTAGGTATGATCCGAGCTACATCCAACTCAAATTGTGAAATCCATGAACTATCTTCAATCGATCTATTCTTCCACTTTACCAGATATTATATATATTGTTTTCCTCTTGTATTCTTGCTAATTCTTTGCTCCAAAATCTACTCCACTTCCTCTTTCTACTTCTTAGGATATTCTATCAGTACTATCATTTCTTCATCAAGTTCATGATACTCATACAAATCAGCAATGTTGAAAATAGGTGATATGTCCATGTCATTAGGTAACTCAATCTCATATGCATTTCCACTATCAAATTTTCTCAAAATCTTGCAAGGTCCAAACTTCTTCATTTTAAGCTTCCCATATGTTCCAACAGGAAATCAAACTTTCTTCAAATGAACCATCACTTCATCACCAACATCAAAAGTTGTATGTCACCTTGATTTACCAACTTTGTCTTTGTATTTCTAATCATGTTTTTCTAGCTTTAGCTTCACATCTTCATGCAATGTCTTCATGTAGTCAATAAATTTTACTCCTTCATTACTTCTCTTACTTTCATCAACAATATCCCTCAAATCAGATATACCTCTCAGTTTTATGCCATTCACAATCTCAAATGGTTTTTTTCTACTACTACTATTCATTGAATTATTGTATGCAAACTCTACTTGTGCCAACATATAATCCCAATTACAAGGTGTGTCTCCAACTAAACATCTCAAAATATTTCCCAAACTTTTGTTCACAACTTTAGTCTGTCCATCATTTTGTGGGTGAAATGTAGAACTATATTTCAACTTAGTGCCAAATTTCTTCCAAAGGGTTTTCCAAAAGTAACCAACAAATTTACTATCTTGGTCAGAGATAATACTCCTTGATAATCCATGCAATCTAACAATTTCCTTAAAGAAAATATCTGCTACATGTACTGCATCCAATGCCTTTCTACAAGGTATAAAATGTGCCATCTTATAAAATCTATCCACAACAACAAATATTGAATCATTACCTCTTACTGTCTTCCGTAAGCCAAGAAAAAACTCCATACTGATGTCAATCCAAGGTTTCTCAGGTACAATAATCGGTGTATACAATCTAGTATTCTGACTTACTCCTTTTGCAACTTGTTATACAACTACAACCAAAAGTACTTCTCCTTAAGAAAATTCTATGTTTTATCAATACCAAAATGTCCATCCAAACCACTACTATGTTTCTCCTTTACTAGATTATTTCTCATTACTCCTCTCGGTATACACAATTGAATACCTTTAAACAACATACCTTCTTGAATAAAATATTCATCCCATTTAGTGTCTTGTTGATCTTGAATAGGTGCTCTACACTTTCTCCATGGCTCAGAAAAATTAGGATCAAACTCATAAGAATCTCTCATCTCATCAAAACCAAGAACTTCAATTTTCATCTTGGTCATCAAAGATCTTCTTATACTAAATGCATCAGCAACTCGGTTAGTGACTCCACTCTTATGCTTTATCACAAATGTATAACTCTACAAATACTCAACCCATTTCATATGTCTCTAATTCAACTTATTTTGACTACCTAAATACTATAAAGCATTATGATCGGTGTACAACACAAATTCACTTGGTATCAAATAATGTCTCCATTTCTTTAGTGCTTGAACAATAGCATAGAATTCTTGATCATACACATAATATTTCCTTCTAGCATCATTCAACTTTTCACTAAAGAAAGCAACATGTTTACCTTCTTGACTCAACACAGCTCCAATTGCACTTCCACTTGCATCACATTCCACTTGAAATACCTTACTGAAATTAGGCAATGCCAAAATAGGCAATTCATCAACCTTCTACTTCAGATTCTCAAAAAATTTATCAGGTCCATGTGTCCACTTGAATTCTCTTTTATCTCCTCTCATAGTCTCGGTCATAGCATTACAAATAGAGCTGAAATTCCTTATGAACTTTCAGTAAAAACTTTCCAAACCATGAAATGATCTTACCTCACTAGCATTCACAGGTGTAGGCCAATTCAAAATAGCTTCAAACTTTTTAGGATGCATCTTCAAACCATCAGCTGAGATCACAAATCCCAAATACACAATCTCCTCTTTCATGAATGAACACTTTTTTAGGTTTATCAGCAACTTTTCCTCTTTCAATCTCTGCAAAACTTGTCTAACATGCAAAAAATGTTCTTCTCTAGTCTTATTGAATATTAGAATATCATCAAGATATACAATCACAAAATTACCCAAGAATTTCTTTAGAACTTCATTCATCAGCCTCATAAAATTACTCGGTGCATTAGTTAAACCAAAAGGCATAACTAACCATTCATACAAACCTTCTTTTGTCTTGAAAGTAGTATTCCATTCATCACCTTCTCTGATTCTGATCTGATGATACTCACTTTTCAAATCAATTTTGGTAAAATATTTTTCTCCAGTCAAACTATCCATTATATCATCCATTCTTAGGATAGGAAACCTATACTTCACTGCTATCTTATTGATTTCTCTAGAATCAATACACATTCTCCATTCTTCTTTAGTGCCAATACAACAAGTATTGCATAAGGACTCAAACTTTATCTAATCAAGCCTTTCTCCAACAACTCTTAATCCATCGATTCAATTCCTAATTCTTGGTAGGTGTTAACCGATGAGGTGCCTTATTTGGTAAACTAGCTCCAGGGATTAGATCCATACAATGATCAATGCTTCTCTTCGGTAGAAAACCATCAAGTACATTATCAGAAATGATTTCACTGTACTCGGTGAGTAACTTATCAATCTCCTCAAGAACACTATCCTCTATTTTCTTACTTGGGTTGTTAGGAATCACAACAAAACATACATCATTCATTTTCAAGTCCTCAACAAACTTTCTTCCTTCCATCAAGAAAGCTTTCATAGATGTGCAAACATTACTAAGGTTCTTCCATCAAAGGCAACAAGATTTGTTTCTTTCCATCAGCCACAATAGTATATTTATGCAATCTCCCATCATATGTAGAATGTCTATCATATTGCCAAGGTCTAGCCAACAAAATATGACAACAATACATAGGCATGATATCACATACCACCTTATCATAGTACTTTCCAATCTTCAAATTCACATAACATTATTCACTTACCAAGAGTGTATTCTCATCTTTGATCCATGAAATCTGATAGGGCTTCAGATGTTCCAGCCTTTTCAACTACAATTTGGTGACCATTTCCTTAGATGCCAGATTCTTCGAGCTACCACTATCAATGATTACAAGGTAAGAACTTTCCTTTCAATTTGTTCACCATCTTATTCCATACCTTGATTTTTTCTTTGCCTTTCCTCTTTCTATTGAGTTGCAGATGTTCCCACCACAAGGATGCATGACTTTTCAACTTTGTACTTGTAATCTTCACATTCTTGTCTTCAAGAATGTTTTCATACTCAAAATACTTTTCCATCTCGGTGATCTAGTCCACCAATTCATTAGAATCCAATTTTCCACCATACTCGGGAGGATTGAAATGTGGTGTAGACTTCAGACTTGTCAAAGCCTTCAAAAAAGTTTCTTCACCTTGATCCATCATAGGTGTAGGTTCTACATTCACCTATTCTTCCTCAACTTCATCATCACTAACATCTTCTAGATGTCTGCCTCTTCTCTGGGCTATTTTAACAACTTCTAATCCAGTAGCAATTTGTCGTAACATATCTGCCAATCTTGGATCCACATCTTGCCTCCCATGAACCATCTTGACAACCCTATGCAATTGTAGGTTAGATCACAATCTTTTACCCCATAAAAATCAACTAGGGCTTCTCAAGAGGAATCTAAAAACCTAGAATCATAGACCTAGATCAAGATCTCACATCACTCTGATACCACCTGATGTAAGGTAGGGATCAAGAGGGGCCAAACTAGGGCACACCCTAATGATCTAGCCTACTCATCAACACATGAAAGAAAATAACAACATAGTAAGAGAGAGACTACCAACTATTTCATTAATTTTCATGAAATATAATCATACATGTTGGGTTGTAAGGACTTCCCAATTAGGGCTAGATGTTACAATGAATTATAGAAGTCCTCAAACATGCGAGGATCTGTCACAAATATCCAATCTAATGTCTTCTATTTTCTATCAAAACTGACTCCTAAGCTCTAAACCAACAACTACATTTATACAAGAGGCTACCAAACTAAGTCAGCCTTTAGATCCACAATCAATGTAAGAAATAGTCAGATCTAGGACCACACACTTCCTAATTATTTATATCAACATTAAATCTATGACCCAACATAAATTCACAAGTCATCCTCAACAGAAACTCAAAATAAACTACTTGGTAAGAAAGGATGATTGAGTAATAGACAAGCATTGTCAAGCACCAATGAAACAACCGACCACCCAGGAGATAACTGACCAGACTTGGTAACCAAAGGAAATTGACCAACTACCGACCAACTCAGTCAAAGTAGGAATTGAGCAACATAGACAAACTTCAAATTCTTTTTGGTGACATAGGATTGCCAAGGACTCGAGATGCTCCTGCATCATCTTTCATCATCCTTGTCATTCCTATCAGGACATCTTACTGAAATATGGACAACTTTATTAAATGAAAAATAGATTATAGGAAGTTTACGTTTATATTTTCCTTTTCCACTTTTTAATCTTCTAGCCATGAGTGCTTCAAGATCATCTAGTTCCTCATCAGAAGTGTCACTATCACTTTCACTTTTCACACATTTTTCTTTTTCTCTCTTAGATTTATGCAAAACCATTTGTGACTTTAATGTAGATTCAACATTAGGAATAGTGTAGTTATCATAGTTAGATGACTCAAAAGTAGTAAGCTTACCAATAATACTTTCCAGAGTTAGAACATTACCAGGGTTACATCTTGATTCTTGAATTGTAGAAATTTTGATAGCATAGATAGGAAGAAAAGTTCTCAATACCTTACCAATAAAAGTCTCATCATCAATGATTCCATTAGATCCTCTAATAGCATTCACTATCTCCTTAATTTTACCACAGTACTAAGCAATATTTTCACCTTCTTGCATTTTCATTTCATCAAACTTACCTCTCAAGATTTCATCTTCTACTCTTAGTACATTTGTATCACCACCATAGATGGTTGTAAGAGTATCCCACATTTGCTTTGCAATAGTGAAATGTTTGATATTTTCAAATTTAGGATTGCTTAAGGAAGATGCAATCTCCAACATTGCTTGATTATGTTCCTCTTTTGCTTCCATCTTCTCAATCGTCAAAGATGCAATAGGTATAACATAGTCATGTTCAACATAGTACTTCGCCGAATCACCAATACCAACTAGATGCAGTTTCATTAGACTCTGTCATGCAGGGAAGTTCTTTTTGTTCAACTTTAGTACTTCCTTTTTATACATCTAGATCATTAGCTTCAAGTACCTTTAAACTTTTCTCTATAAGAAGCAACAACTCTAATACCAATTGTTAATATTATTTAGAACAATAAAGAGGAGGGAGTGAATCAATTTTTCTCAGGTCCAGACGTACCAATTGAATTTTTAAACACTTCAACAATCTCATATCTAATCACCAACACAACTCAGTCTCTAAAGTGTATATATATATATATATATATATATATATACACATTTCACATGAAATCCATTGTCCAAAAGTAATTAACTTGCAAAATATAGAAACATTTACATCAAAACATTCACACAAGTATAATACCAAGATTTATAGTAGAAACACAACTTGGGAAAAACCACTTTGTAACATGTTACTGATATTTTCACTCTTCTAAAGTGAGCTCTGTGAAAATCCAACCTTGTTTAAAGGTTTAAAAACACACTGCTAGGTGTGACCCTGTTAAAGGATTTAAATACTCTATCAAAAGTGACCTGGTTAAAGGATTTAAGTACATTCCATTAGAATGCCACCTTGATTAAAGGATTTAAACAATGACTATTAGGTCAACCTTGATTAAAGGATTTAGACTGATACAATGGTTATAAATTAATATTAGTTTTTTATCTAAAAAACATACAACTCACTTTGAAAATAAAAGATCCAATTCACACATATATGCTAATTTACTAACTGAGTTCCATCTCCATCACTGATCTACTCAGAATTCACTTTAAGAAATCACAACTCTGATAAACTCCTTAATTTCACCTTCCACCTTTTGCTTAGACTTTTTAGTCAATAACATCAAGAACTTCAGCACACTTTGTAACCTCACAATTAGGTTTTCATTTATACCTCTTCAATTAGGTAGATCCATCTTTTTCCTCTTAATCTCCTTTGTACATCTTAGGTTTAGGTCAGATTCATCGAATCCTTACATCATTTAAGTTCTTCATCCTTCCTTCTAGGTAGATCTTTAAACTTCTCATTGAATCCATAATAAAATGATTTACCATGCATTAAATTCTCCATACAATCAATTAATAAAGTCAACACGATTTACATAACCCAAAAATTCAACTATGTTGGCTAGGAATCTCAATTCTTTCTCCAAATGTAAATTACTGACACTTAGTCAATACCGTGTTCATTTCCTCAGTCATCACTATGTAACTTGATCATCTCTTCAAACTGGAACTCAACACTAAATTTACTCAACATATACTGGCACTCAGTCGACACTAACATCACTTGGCATAAACTAGATTTCTTCACTTTTTCTCGGTTAAGCCTACTTCTTCAGTCTTTGTTCTTACTTAGATAAACAATAAATTATCTTATCAATGTGCCAAATAATCAAGTACCCATTGAAGTATCAAAATAAATCAACCTTTCCTTAGGTTCTCTCATTATCTCCCTTGCCCTAATCCTTTTCAGCAATCAATAGATATGGTACTTTTTGATGCATTCAAGGTCAGAGGATCTAATGAAGGATTATCAAAACTTGTAGCCAAACACCAACAATGCAGAATAACACAACAATATAATGCTTCAACAAAATTTTCATTCAACATGCCCCGCTATAAGGCCTTCCAGGTTAGGGCCAAATACAATCAATTACAATAGTAATTTTGCAATCTCTTAGCTAGTCTAGCTCTGAAACATATCATCAACTAATGGAAACCCTAAGGAAGATCTAAACTTGACCTTGCAAGCATCCAAGCAATCTCCTTGTCTCCAAGCATGCAAACCACTAGCTCTGCTATTACAATTATTAGATAAACAATCTAATCTTCAAGATCTCATAGGATCCAAGTTCTATCCTTCTCAATCTACCCCTCTGACTGACTTAAACAACTACCCAAGCACTCCTTAAATACATTTCCTCAACCATAAGTTGGCTGGAAGAAATAATTAACTACTAAGCCAAGTCAGCTTCTACTAAAAACAAATATTAAATACAACAATAGTCAGCTCTCAAATAGCCTTACAAATAATTAATTCTCCATGTCGACCTCTAGATCCACATAGGAGAATATGAAAAAATCTACCAACATTAACTACATCAAGTTGGCCAACCAAAACCCCAAGAACTCTAGTTGGTAAACCAAAACTATCGAGCACCAGTAAACAATTGAGAACTAGTGAAACAACTGAGCACACCAAGCATCACTAAGAAAGCACATCAAGTGAGCACCACAAGCATTGCTAAGCACAAGTTCCACCAAGCACCAAAGGTTTACCGATTTCCTTTAGTGATCGAGCTCCTTCAATAATCGAGACCGTTGATTAAAGCTACAACTGAGTAACATAGAACCAATTCAACACACCACCATGCAGATCTCCCGAGTACCCAATAATGCCCCTACATTAGACACCCCAGGTTCAAAAAGATATTCTCATAGGCTGGTAGAACATCTTCCAGGATTCAACACATAAACTCTGAATTGGTTCTTCACAAACAAGCCCTTGAACTCTTCACTTTTCATACTCTTCCACTTCTTCTTCCTTTGTCTTTTCAAGTCTTTCCTTGATAACACAGGTATGTTCTCCATACTAATCAATCCCTTTAGAATTCTTCAACTTTTTTCAGCTACCAAAGATCAGGTTTCTCCTACCAAGTGTTGTATCCAAAAAATGCATCAAGGAAAGCTTCATTTTATTATTCTCAATAGTAAATAAATTCTTGACACTGTTAGTCCATTTTTTGGTTCATGCAAAAATTCCAGGAAAATGGCCTTTTCCCTGCAAGCTTTGTTAAGTTGTCCTACTCGACTTGCAGTCATAGTTTTATCTTGTGAAGAAAATCCATAATGTTTCATGGTGTGTGCCCTTAGCCCTGTGTGCTTCATGTTTTCACCTTGCTCTAGTTCAAATTGCATCTCCTGAATCACAAAACCTAGGGAGTTATTAAAGTTTTAAGGTCTATAGGAAATAATTTCAAAATCTGCCTAAGTGTTGAAAACCCACAATGTTTTTGAAAATCCATGATGTTTTTGGTCTGTGTGAAAACCTTCATTGTTTTCAACCTTATGCCTTCCCACTTTTGTGCACTTGTCTTCTGGCATCGAAAACTCTATGTGTTTTCAGTCTTTCGCTATGTTGAAAACTTTGTGTATTTTTGACCTCAGTCTTAACTACACAATTGCGATCGTTGGTGAGTCCCAGTTCTTCCCATTGCCCAGTGTGGTTAAAGTTTAGACAAGATCAGTGGTTTTTATATGTTCACATGGTAAAGATGCATGATGTTTAACCTTTATGCTCTTGTGATAGGCCGTTGGATTTTTCTCTATGGGCATGTCGTGGGTCCAGTTGGGTCCATGTCAAATTGGTGTTGATGTGTCAGTCAGCTATTGGTTGATATGCGATGAGTTGGGATGTGACGTGGGCCCATTTGTGGGGTTTGAGTAGTTTGGTGGTCCCATTGATAGTTATGTGGCATCCTGTGGTTGGCTATCGCATGGTTGCATGTTAGAGTTTTCTAACATGCGACCATGTGACTGGTTGACACTTGTTCTTAGGCCCATTGGTGATGGAAGTGTTGTGGTCCCACTATCAGATGAGGAGGATAGCATGGTGAATCCAGTGGTTGGCACATGATCTCATGGGAGGTTTCAAACCCACACAATCATGTGCCTTCCATTCAATTTTGAAGGCATATTTGCAGGTGGGTCCTATGGCAGTGATGACTCAGCGGTTGTAGTGAGTTGTGGTGTGACATGTGGCGTTAGAGGGGCCCAAGTCTAAGGCATGGTAGTTGTTGGTAGGGCCAAGGTGTGGTAGGTAATGGTTTTTCACATGATCTCATAGCCTTTTTCAAGGCTATGCGATCATGCGACTAACCGCCAGGCTTAGCGGTGGCAGTTATGCAGAGTTGTGAGGTGGTAAAGGGTTGCAAGTGCAGCATGTCGCATGTTCGCATAGCCCAGTTTTGGGCTATGTGATCATGTGACAACTATTTGGTGTTGCGGTTGCAGAGTTAAAATGGGTCCACTATGCCGGTGTTGGCGAGTTGTTCAGCTTTCATTGGTCGGTGACTGGTGACAAGGCTGTTGACTTTTTGAGGGCCCACAACTGTCGTGAATTAAATATGATCACCCAATTTTTTGAGAAGGGAAAAGGATCTATGGCCGCATTTTAAATTTTGAAGTGACCATTGGGATTTAATTTCAAATTTTGCAGAGGGTTTGCAATGATAGAGGTACCCAAAATTCAATTTTTTAGCAGCCAGAGTGGGTAGACTGGATTGTCAAACGTTGTGGAGTAGTCCAGGCTACCATGATAGTTGCAGAGGAGTGTCTTGCCATAGGGGAGTAAAAGATATAGTACCCTGAAGTGTGTTGTAGAGATCTTTTTGCCTAGATTTCTTAGGGTTTGGTGTTGATTTTGTACCTTGGACCAGTACAAGGCTAGTTGGCTGTTGAAATGGACTGTTTGGGCTAGCATGCCACGACTTGATCCCTATCTTGTTTGCGTTAACTCCTTGGTGGGGTTAGGTGGATTTGAATTTTGAGTTTGAAATGATCATTATGCTTGGATTGTAACCCTGGTATAAAGGGATTTTTGTGATCATTTTTGATTTATTGGGAGTTAGGTTTTCAAACTTTTCTGGTTGTGAGTCTTCTACCCAGTCTGAATTGTAATGACCTATTTTGGTATATTTTGACAATAGAAAGAAAATTGTAGGTCTAAGCTATAGGTTGCAAGTATGGTTCCTTTGGATTGATTGTATACACTTGAGGATTCTTCATACTTAATATAGGCACATGATTCTTATCTCTCCCTTGTGTCAATGTAGATGAATTTTGAACTTTCTAGTTCATTGCATAACAATTTATGTATAGGTCTTCATTCTTGAGTTCTAATCCAGGATTAGATTAAACAATGCTCCAAATGGGACATAGATTTATCTCTTGTCTATGTAAGGATATTCTGAAGTGTTTATGGCTTTGAATCTCAGATATATTCTAGTGTGTGTGTGTAGTCTATCTAAGAAACCTTGCCCAATGGATGAGGCACTGGCCTAGATAAGTATTTCCTTGTTGACATGTCCTAATTGAGGTTGTTATGATTCAAACCCATGAAATTAAGAACCATCCTTAAGTTTTCAATATTTGGTTGTGTAAGGTTCTACCCCATAGTAATGGAGAGTCAATGAATGTGTGGTTATCATTTAGTACTTTCTTACTATCCTTTTATCTGTTATTCAAACCCAGCCTTTGGTGTGTGAAGTATAGTTTATACTAGGTTAGGTGCACCCACCTTGGTTTTGTAGAGCCAGAAGTGTAGAGGGTAGTCTTGTCCCTATAGTTGGTCCAGTTACCCTAAGACCTCATAACATTTTGGAGTTAACCATTCCTAAAATCCATCTGAGGGTATATCGGTAGCCTTAAGAGCATAAGCATCATTTTGAACACCAACAAGATGGTGACTCTACTGGGGAAGTGTTATACATGTTCATCCTAACCAGTAGGTCATCATTGGAAGAAACAGGGTTGTTCTTGTCCCTTGTCTCTCTAACTCATTTGAGTATTTCTAGAGTGAAGAAACTATATTGTGATATTCCCAATACACTTGGGTGGTTACTCAAACATCTCTGAAGTAGTGCTAGTCAATATTTATTTTGCAAGATGAGTTATAGAGGTACTGGGTCTCAGAGAAAGGAACATCCTGAAGATATAATGGAAGAAGGCATTCTAGGCACTTCTAGGCCTAGTCAGACAAGGGGAGGAAAGAAGAAAAGAAGTGTTTCTCATACTTGGAGAAACAAGAAAGATACTAGACAAGAAACCCAAGCCAGGCCTAGTCAAGAAGAAAATAATTCAGAATATGAAGAGGCTATTGATTTGGGATTGAACCAATATGAGGATGAAACTCAAGTGGGAGATGATGACTCTGAGACCACTCTCCCTAAATCAGAAGAGATCTTTGAGGAGGTCTATGAACTAGAAAGAAGAGTTCAAGAATAGCTTGCCATTAGGTACAAAAGAAAAAGGAGAAAGAAGATAAAGTAAGACAAGCCATGATAAGGGATGATCAGCTAAAGAGGTAGTTACTAGATTTGGAGGCAATTAATTTTGTCTCAGAGCAAAAAAGAGTAAATGAATAGCCTATTGTTCAAAAAATAGGTGAAGAAACCAGACCAAGAGATAAAGGCAAACAAAAGGTTGTTGGGATTCAAATCAATGAACAAGTTATTGTGGATAGGACATTAGATCCAAGACTAAGATTAGATTCACATTTGGAGATAGCTAGAAGGAAGAAAGAAATATTGGATAAAGAACTAGAGAAAGCAGAGTTGGAGGCTTTTGCTGTAGAAATCAGAAAAAGATTGATTTTCTCAAGCATACTTCAGGACCTTCAAATGTTGTTGCTTCCTTTTTAGGACAAGGTGGAACTCATGGTAACAATGCAGCTCAAGCAAATGGTGTACCGGGTGCCGCTAGAGTTCCTGATGGTTCAAACACAAGGACATCTACATCTCAAGGAATGGATCCACTGCATGGAGATCCTATTCATGAAAGGTACAAACAACTTGTCTTCTTTGGTATTCTTGGTTATCCCAATGCACTCCCTGATGAAATTAGAAAGAAGCTTCCTAAATTTACTAGAAATAATGTCATCACATGTGAAGAACATCTAAAAAATTTCATAGATGTAATAGATGATTATAATATAGAACCCGATGATGTTATAATGAAGCTATTTGTACAATCCCTGATTGAGGATGCTAGGGATTAGTTTAGAGGGTTACCCCATGCTAGTATAGGGTCATGGAATGAATTCAAGAATTGTTTCAAGGAACACTATGGAGATAAAACAAATGAGGGTTTTATCTTGAATGAATTCAATAACATAAAGAAGAATTAGAATGAAGAGGTCCTTGAATTTAATATAAGATTCCAAAAGGCTATGCATAGGCTTTTGTAGGTTATCAAACTAAATGACAGGGTATGTCTCGTGACATACTTGAATACCTTTGATGCAAAAATGGGATACCTATTGAGGGACAAGAACCCTAGAAATCTTGGGGAAGCTTACAAATTGGCCATCAACATAGAGAGCAATAGAAGAATATCAGGAAAGATAGGAAGAAGAGATGATTGTAGGCCTCAAATGCAGAGTAAGAAAGAAATGGGAAGGTTTGCTGACTCTAAACCCAAAGAGGATGACAATCTAAAACAAATTTTAAAGGATTTGGAAGGTTTAAAGCCTAGTGAAAAGGGAAATAATAGAGCTATGACTATGGAGAGGTCAGCTCCAAACAATTTTAGCAAACAGCTAAGAATGCAAAATTACCCTTACAACACTCAGTGGAAAGATGGCAAGCCCATTTTCCCAACCAAGCAAGAAAGGCCTGATGGAAGGATCCCTGATCCCTTACATAGAAATTCAGTAAATATGACTAAAGATATCCCATGGTGTGCTGCTTGTCAGTCTCCTCATGACCTTGAGCATTGTGTCATTACTTTAAGCTTACAAGAGAATCAAGAACAAGAGGAGCAATATGACAAGAGTGGTTGTGGAATGACTTCTTCACATGCATGGGATGAGACTGATTCTGATGAAGAGGATGAAGAGTTTGATGATGTTGGATGTAGTACAGTGAGGAGTGAGGAGCAAGTTTCTTTAAGAAGACCCTCAGATGAAGAAATTGCTCAAATCACTATAGACATGGTCACTCAAGCTAGAAGCAATTATAACTTGAGGAATAGGACAGTTGGAAATGCAACTGGTAAGCCAGGTTGTATGTTTATCAAGGAGATAGAAAATGGTACACAACAGCATGGAGAAAAGGGTAGGGGTACCGATGATACTAACCAAGTGAAGGTAAAAAGGAAATTTGTACCTATTGCAGAAACTAAGAATAAAGCAAAGACAATAGAGGTAGTTGTTCCCATTCCTCAGAAGGGAGAGGAATCTCCTCTCAAAGACAAATCTGGTTTCACAAAGGATAAAGTTGTCACTTTCTTTGAAGAAGACATGAACAACCAAAAGTATGTTCCAATTGATATGTCCCAATTGCTTTCACAGATCACTCTCAAGGTTCCACTTTTGGAAATGATGAGAATAGAAGAACATAAGGTCAAGGCCTTGAATTGGGTTAATGGTGTTTCTTCTGCAGGAATCCAAGAGGTGAATAGAAATGACAAACATGTGGCTTCCTTGGAAGACACACCTGATAGTAAGAGTGAAGAAATTGTTTCTAAGATTCCTCAAATCTTCTTGGATACAAATATTGTAAATAATGCATCAGGGATAGTTGATCCTTTCTTTTTGTCCCTTGTGATTGGTGGTAAAATATTGAAGAATTGCATGATCAATTCTAGAGCATCAAACACTGTCATGCCTGTAGATTTCATGAAATCATTAGGACTAAAGGTTGATATACCTCATGGGAGATGCCATGCTATGGACTCAAGAGAAGTGCTAGTTATTGGTACCATCAAGGCTTTGCCTTATAAATTAGCTACATTTCCTAACAAATAGTTGACTATGAGTGTTCTTGTAGTTGACATTCCTCCTCAATATGGAATGTTGTTATCTAGAAAGTGGAGTACCTCCATGGGAGGAAGTATTCAATGTGACTTGTCCTTTGCCACTTTTGACATTGAAGGAGAGAGTGTGAAGGTGTCAAGGGAAGCCAAGACTTTACATATGATTGAGGAAAATGAAAAGGATAGCATGAATTATTTTGTTGACACTGACATTGGCTCATTCCAAGTCCAGAGGAATGAGATGCAGGAGAAGGTCAAGCCTATCCTTTTGGCTGATGATGAGAGTAACAAGATAAAGGATAGTGTCTTGTGGAAATTATATTTTCATGGAGCAAGTTCTAGAGAAGGTGCTAGAGCAAGAGTGTTATTGGTGTCCCCAAGTGGTAAGACTTTTAAGTTTTCTTTCACTCTCTTGTTTCCTTGCACAAACAATGTTGCTGAATATGAAGCCCTGTTGATTGGTTTGAGACAAGCATCAAAACATGGGATCAAACATCTTAGGGTGATTGGTGATTTTGAGTTAATAGTTTCTTAGATTAGATCAAAGTATGCATCTAAGAATCAAAGGCTGAAACAATATAGAAATTCTATATGGGATGAAATTGAGGGTTTTAGTGCCTTTGGTATTGATTGGGTGGATAGAAGCCAAAACAAGATGGCAGATTTACTAGCAAATATAGCCTTAAGGCCAGAGGATGTTACCTTTGCAGGGATATCTAGAATTGAGTGTAAGTCCAAGCCTTCTATCCTAGATAATGTTGAGAATTGGCAAGTATTTTCTGATGATCAGGATATTTTGAGATTCTTGCAGTGTGAATCTCATTTTGATGGTCAGGAAATGGATTTTAGCACCTATGTTGACATCAAAGATGGAAAAGAAAGTTTTCTTCGGAAGGAAGTTTTGCAACTAAAGTCAAATAGGATCCCTAGGGGATTGGTTTCCCTTGAAAGGACATTTGATGATAAGGAGTGGGCTTGTGTTGCCATAATTTTGGACAAGAAAAATGATTTGGAGGAAGTGAATCTAGGAACAAGCCAAGAACCAAAAAATATTTACATAGGTAAATGCTTATCTCAAAGAACTAGAAGAAATTTGATTGATCTTCTCAAAAAATTTAGACATGTTTTTGCATGGTCTTATGATGATTTGAAAGCATATAGAGAAGATCTCTTTCAACATGAGATACCATTAAAGGAAGGAACTAAACCTTTTAGGAAAAAATTAAGGCCTGTGAACCCTACTTTGGCACCAAAAATGCAAGATGAACTTAAAAAGATGATGGATGCTGGCATTATCAAGCCTATCAGACATTCTACTTGGGTGTCAAATTTGGTTCCAGTCAAAAAAAAGAATGGTGACATTAGGTTATGTGTTGATTTTAGGAATTTGAATGTCAATTCTTTAAAGGATAAATATGGTCTGCCTAACATGGAAAATATGTTGCAAAGGGTTACTGGATCAGAGTTAATGTCCATGATGGATGGCTTCTCTGGATATAATCAAGTCATGGTTAATGAGTTAGAACAATTTAAGACTGCATTCACTACCCCTTGGGGAACATATGTTTATGTCAGAATGCCATTTGGTCTGACAAATGCAAGAGCTACTTTCCAGAGAGCTATGGATGTGGCCTTTTCTGATTTCATAAATAAGTTTTTAGTGGTATATTAGGATGATCTCATGGCATATTCAAAGAAGGATGATCAACATTGTGAACATCTTGAAAAGATCTTTATCAGAGCTCTAGAGTATGGAATCTCTTTAAATCCAAAGAAGTGTTCTTTTGGTGTTGTGGAAGGCAAGCTCTTAGGACACATTGTGTCCAAGGATGGAGTAAGAATTGATACTAAAAGGGTTATAGCAATAGACAAGCTCTCACTACCAAGGAATGTTAAAGGAGTACAATATTTCTTTGGGCAAGTGAATTTTCTAAGAAGATTTGTTACAAATTTTGAGGAAATTTGTATTCCTATCTCTAGGATGTTGAAAAAAGATGCAAGGATAGAGTGGAATGAAGAAGCAGATAAATCTTTCAGAAGTATCAAATAGGCCATTAAAGATGCCCCTATTTTGAGGACCCCTGATTATGGTAAGCCCATACAGATTTTCTCTTTTGCTTCTTATCATACAGTTGCAGTAGTTTTATTGCAAAAGAACTCAGATGGATATGAGCAACCCATATCATTTTTTAGCAAGTCTTTACATGTAGCAGAATTGAAATATGATATCACTGAGAAATAGGCTTATGCCCTAGTCAAAGCACTCAAGGCTTTTAGGTGTTATCTTGTGGGAGCCAAGGTGGTTGCTTATGTCCCTAATGCTGTCGTTAAGGATATTTTGGTGCAACAAGAGGTATCAGGAAAAAGATGTAGATGGATCAACAAGATCCAAGAATTCAATATAGATATTCAGATTACAAAATTGGTAAGAGGCCTTGGTCTTGCAAAGTTGATGGTACAGAGTAATCTGGTTGCAAATCATGTGAATATGTTAGAGGAGGAAGAGAGGCCATATATTTTTGATATGGATTACTGTGATTGGTATAAAGATGTTATCAACTAATTGTAGAGGTTGGTCCTTCCCCCTAACATGAATGAGAATAAGAGGAGGACTGTCAAGTTACAGTCAGCAAGGTATACCATTATACATGGTGAGTTATGGTGGAGAAGCAGTGAAGGAGTATTGCTAAAGTGTGTTGATCATGAAAGATCTAAGACTCTGATAGAGGAAATGCATCAAGGTGTATGTGGAGGACACTATATGGCAAAGACCATAGCCCAAAAGATCCTTAGATATAGATTTTGGTGGCCTACAGTTTTTAAAGATACACATCAGTTTGTGAGGAAGTGTGATGCATGCCAGAGATTTACAGGAAGGATGAAATTCAATGAGAATTTGCCACTCAGACCTATTTCAGTTTAGGCTCCTTTCCAGAAGTGGGGTATTGATTTTATTGGTGAGATTCCAAAAAAGTCTAGTGGTGGACATTCATACATACTAGTGGCAATAGACTATTTTACCAAGTGGGTTGAAGCTATCCCTACTAGGAGGGCTACTAGTAAAGTGGTAACTGATTTTATAATGCAGAATATCCTCACTAGATTTGGTTTCCCAGAGACAATTATGGTTGATAATGCAATGTGCTTTAGATCATAAGAGTTTGGTGATTTTTGTTAGCAATATGGGATACACATTTCATTTTCTTCCCCATATCATCCACAAGGAAATGGCCAGGCTGAATCCAGTAATAAAAGCCTTATTAAGATTCTCAAGAGGGTGTTGGATAGAAATAAGAAATCTTGGGACTCAAATTTATGGTGGGCATTGTGGGTTGACAGAGTAACTGTAAAGAAAGCCATAGGTTGTGCCCCCTTTGACCTAGTTTATGGAATAAGTGCTAGATTACCTCAGAACAATTTGTTGCAAATGTACAAGTTCATCTAGGCATATGATGAAGATTTGAATGATGAGATGAGAATGAGAATGGATGAATTGATCTAGTTAGAGGAATTAAGTAGGGATGCACATGAGAGAAATGAGACATTAGAAAGGTAGTGTAAAAATTTGTTTGATAAGAGGACAACTCAGAGAAGTTTTGGAATTGATGATCTGGTCTTGATGTGGAATGCAAGGTTGGAAGATAAGGGAAGGCATGGAAAGTTTGATCCTATTTGGATGGGCCCTTATCTTATTGAGGGAAAGTGGGGAATAGATTCATATATCTTGAAGGATTTAATTGGTGGTACTTTGGAATTGCCTGTTCATGGACAATTCTTAAAGTTTTACTTCTCTTGAAGTATCTTTTCCATGAACAGTAGTTTAGGTTCCCTTGTTTTTGTCTGCTCTGTGTTTTTGAGTCAGCTTTTTTGAGTTGGTCTACTCTCCCAGTGATTCTGAATCCTTTCCATGCCTGCAAGAGACATGCATCCCCTAGTATGAGCCAATGTTAGTCCATTTTCTGGTTCATGCAAAAATCCTAGGAAAATGGCCTTTTCCCTGCAAGCTTTGTTAAGATGTCCTGCTCAACCTACAGTCATAGTTTAATCTTACAAAGAAAATCCATAATGTTTCATGGTGTGCACCCTTAGCCCTATGTGCTTCATGTTGTCACCTTGCTCTAGTTTAGATTACATCGCCTGAATCGCAAAACCTAGGGAGTTATTAAAGATTTAAGGTCTGCAGGAAACAATTTCAAAATCTAACTAAGTGTCAAAAACCCACAATGTTTTTGAAAATCAATGATGTTTTCAGTCTATGTGAAAAACTTCATTGTTTTCGACCTTATGCCTTCCCACTTTCGTGCACTTGTCTTCTGGCATCGAAAACTCTATGTGTTTTCAGTCTTTCATTGTGTCGAAAACTTTGTGTGTTTTCGACCTCAATCTTAACTATGCAACTGCGATCGTTGGTGGGTCCCAGTTCTTCCCATTGCCCAGTGTGGTTAAAGTTTGGACAAGATCAGTGGTTGTCATATGTTTGCATGGTAAAGATGCATGATGTTTAACCTTTACGCTCTTGCGACAGGCTTTTGGATTTTCCTATATGGGCATGTCGTGGGTCCAGTTGGGTCCATGTCAGATTGGTGTTGATGTGTCAGTCTGCTATTGGTTGATATGCGATGAGTTGGGATGTGACATGGGCCCATTTGTGGGGTTTGAGTAGTTTAGTGGTCCCATTGATGTTATGTGGCATCCTATGGTTGGCTGTCACATGGTTACATGTCAGAGTTTTTTGACATGCGATCATGGGACCGGTTGACACCTGTTATTGGGCCCGTTGGTGATGGAAGTGTTGTGGTCCCACTGTCAGACAAGGAGGATAGCATGGTAGATCTAGTGGTTGGTGCATGAACTCATGGGAGGTTTCAAACCCATGCAATCATGTGCCTATCATTCGATTTTGAAGGCTTATTTACAGGTGGGTCCTGTGGCAGTGATGACTCAGTGCTTGCAGTGAGTGGTGGTGTGACATGTGGTGTTAGGGGGGCCCAAGTCTAAGGCATGGAAGTTGTTGGCAAGGGTGAGGCATGGTAAGTAATGGTTTTTCACATGATCTCATAGCCTTTTTCAAGGATGTGTGATCATGCGACTAACCACCAGGCTTAGTGGCGGCGGTTATGCAAAGTTGTGAGGTGGTAAAGGGTTGTAGGTGTAGCGTGTTGCATGTTCGCATAGCCTAGTTTTGGGCTATGTGATCATGTGACAACTGTTTGGTGTCATGGTTGCAGAGTTAAAATGGGTCCACTATGCCAGTGTTGCTGAGTTGTTCAGTTTTGATTGGTTGCTGATTGGTGACGGGGCTGTTGACTTTTTGAGGGGCCCACGACTGTCGTGAATTAAATATGATCACCTAATTTTCCCGGAAGGGAAAAGGATCTATGGCCACATTTTAAATTTTGAAGTGTGTTGGGATTTAATTTCAAATTCTATAGAGGGTTTTCAATGATAGAGGTACCAAAAATTCAATTTTTGAGCGGCCAAAGTGGGTAGAATGGATTGTCAAATGCTGCGGAGTGGTCCAGGCTACCATGATAGTTACAGAGGAGTGTCTTGCCATAGGGAGTAAATGATACAGTACCCTAAAGTGTGTTGCAGAGATCTTTTTACCCAGATTTCTTAGGGTTTGGTGTTGATTTTGTACCTTGGACCAGTACAGGGCTAGTTGGCTATTGAAATGGACTGTTTGGGCTAGCATGCTGTGGCTTGATCCCTATCTTGTTTGTGTTAACTCCTCGGTGGGGTTAGGTGGATATGAATTTTGAGTGTGAAATGATCATTGTGCTTAGATTATAACCCTAGTATAAAGGGATTTTTGTGATCATTTTTTATTTATTGGGAGTTAGGTTTTCAAACTTTTTTGGTTGTGAGTCTTCTACCTAGTCTGAATTGTAATGACCTATTTTGGTATATTTTGACAATAGAAAGAAAATTGTAGGTCTAAGCTATAGTTTGCAAGCATGGTTCCTTTGGATTGATTGTATACACTTGAGGATTCTTCATACTTAATACATGCACATGATTCTTATCTCTCCCTTGTGTCAACGTAGATGAATTTTGAACTTTCTAGTTCATTGCATAACAATTTATGTATAGGTCTTCATTCTTGAGTTCTAATCCAGGATTAGATTAAATGATGCTCTAGATGGGACATAGATTTATCTCTTGTCTATGTAAGGATATTTTGAAGTAGTAAAGGAGATTGTAAATGTGTTTATGGCTTTGAATCTCAGATATATCCTGGTGTGTGTGTGTGTGTGTGTAGTCTGTTTAAGAAACCTTACCCAATGGATGAGGCACTGGCCTAGATAAGTATTTCCTTATTGACATGTCCTAATTGAGGTTGTTATGATTCAAACACATGAAATTAAGAACCATCCTTAAGTTTTCAATATTTGGTTGTGTGAGGTTCTACCCCATAGTAATGGAGAGTCAATGAATGTGTGGTTATCATTTAGTACTTTCTTACTATCCTTTTATCTATTATTCAAACCCAACCTTTGGTGTGTGAAGTATAGTTTCTACTAGGTTAGGTGCAACCTCCTTGGTTTTGTAGAGCTAGAAGTGTAGAAGGCAGTCTTGTCCCTATAATTGGTTTAGTTACCCTAAGACCTCATAACATTTTGGAGTTAACCATTCCTAAAATCCATCTGAGGGTATATTGGCAGCCTTAAGAGCATAAGCATTATTTTGAACACCAATAAACACAATCATACATAGCTTTGTAATCATACTTCCAAGGTCTACCAAGAAATATGTGACAACTATTCATCTCCACAATATCACACAACACTTGATCCTTATATTGGCCAATCTGAAAAATCAACAAGACATTGCTCCCTCACTTCTAGAGCATGCACATCTTGAAACCAGCCAATCCTATAAGGATAAGGATGTCTCATTCTCTTCAAACCAAGTTTCTAAACCATCTCTTTAGCTACAAGGTTATCAGTACTACCACTATCCAAAATGACATCACAAAGTTTACCTCTTGACTTCCATCGAGTTCTGAACAAATTACTCCTCAGACAAGGTTCCACCTTTACACTGAGCAATGTTCTTCGAACCAGAAAGTTCTTAGATTCAGGTTCATTCAGAATGTTCTCATTCACCATAACATTCCTTCAATCACCAAACTTCTTTTGTTTACTGTCAAAAGATCTATGTCATTCTTCACCACAATTATGATAAGTGCCCTTAAAGATAACCCTACCTATGTTCTTTTTTGGTTCCACAGGTTTTAGTTCATCTTCAATAGTTAGCTTTGTTGGAAATTTGGCTAAGTTTGATATCAAGTTATTGTCATTATGGCAACATATAATATGTATGAAGATCACACTATGATAGAAAGCATTTATGATAGAGCACAATTAAAATTATCTAAGTATAAGTAGTATTTTCCAGTCTAACTAGAGATAGTTTTGGATAGCAATGTTGATAGAAGTAGGTTTAGTGCATGCACACTTGAACATGTATACTTCTATGTATGAATAAGACTCATCTGAAAGTGCAAGTCTGTACGACATGTACAGAAGAAGTTATTGCAAGATTACCAAAATAGGTTTAGAGCCGACTGAGCAGAGTAACAAGACAGAACAAGTAAAATAGTTAAGGGATTATTTTTTTTTATCAAACTAATGACTTAACCATACAAGGGATGACATCCAAGATGTTAAATCTTGAGAAGAAGAAGTTAGTTTTGAGTTTATGTTTCGTAAAGCTGACTGTAAAGTTATTACTCTTAATAAATTGTATAAATGTAAGATATATGTGATGCAAAGACATATGCTCGATGTGAAAAGATATTGTAATGATATGATGTGAAGATATATGTTGTAAGAAGAAAGCAATAAGACCTTGTATGTGAAAGTGAAAGCTAAATTAGAATAGGAAAGCTATTTGGCAACAGTAAAAGGTTATGTAATTTACCTTTTTGTAAAAATAGATATCATTGTACATTACATGTTTGGGTAGTGAGATCATCTTGTAATCATTCTATTTTGTATACCAACTCTTAGCAGGGTTGAGGCTTCTAAAAAGGCCTAGAGTCCTTTAATCAGGATAGAGTCACTAATAGACTCCTAATAGGGTCAACATCCTTAACAAGATACTTTTTATTAGTGGATCACTTGTCGGTATCATCCTCACTGGGGTTTTCCCTTGGTCAGGGTTTCCTCAAGAACAAATAATGTCTTATGAGTTCATTTGATTTGTTTCTTTGCATATTATTTAGTTTACTTTTTTTTGCAAGCATCAAGTTAATTTTCCACATCCATAATTGGGCGAAAGTAAAATTTTGTAGAATACTAATTCACCCCCCCCCCCCTCTGATTATTCCCTATTTCTAACAATTGATATCAGAGCTTAGTTACTTAGAAGAAAGTTATTCAGAGAAAGACTAGTAGCTTGAGTAAGATCTCTATGGATATGGATCAATTATAGAAGAATCTTGAAGAATCTCTTGAATAGATTCATATTCTTACTGAAGAAAGAGATACTTTAAAAGGGAAACTTAATGATGAGAATATCTTCATTGAGAAGTTAAAAGAGAAAGTGGAAGAACTGAAATCAAAGAAAGAACCTACTATAAAAATCAAAGATTGCGATGAAATTTCAAATCTTGAGAAAGAAAATGAGATCCTTAAACATGAATTAAAGATTGTAGATCTGAACTTAAGCTTGAAGGATGGAAACAATAAGAATGAATCAAATTTAAAATCTGAAAATGAAGATCTAAAGTCTAAACTTTGTAAAGTGACATCTAAGCTTGAGAAAACCAAATTATAGTATGCTAAACTTGAAAAGTACAATACAATTGTGAAAGGTGAACTAACACAATCTAAACAACATCTTGAGAAACTATATTCCACCAGTCAAAAGATTGATGAAAAAATGTCTTATCAAAAACCATTCTATGATAAAACTAGTCTTGGATTTAACTCACCTAACATAAGCGAAGAAAGAAAGGAACCAGATTTGAAAGTATCTGAAAATAAAGATGAAAAGAAACTTGATGAAGCTAACAAATCTGAAGACATACCTAATCCACCTAAATAAGATGAACCACCCAAAGATACACAAAGAGAATTCAAAGGTAGATGTTTTGCATGTAATACTTTTGGTCATATGAAGAAAGAGTGCACAGGTAAGAAATTCAAACCTCTCAATGGTTATTGTTAATTATAATTTTCATGATTTTGGACATAGAGCTATTGATTGTAAGAAGCCTAGATCTATTGATAATAATAGTAGTAGAATGTTTAGAGATACTAACCATGCAGATAAGAGACCTACTGAAGATATGAATAGAAGAAGTGGAGTTGTGTGTTACAAATGTAGCAAGATTGGACACAATGCCAAGAATTGCAAATCACAAATCAATTAGACAGGATCGAGATATGGAAACAATGGAGTAGTTTTCCAGATATGTAACAAATTTGGTCATACAACAAGATTTTGCAAAATGAACAACATGAGAAACCCTAATCCTAGAAACTATTAAAGGAGAAATGAGAATGCAAGCAACAGTCACAAAGGATGTTGGAGTAATTTAGAAGAAATGAAATTTGTCAAAGCCATAGATCAAGAACATGCTTTCAGTACACAAGGTAATCAGATAGGTGAAGTATCTGATAGTAAGTGTGAAACACTTCCTAACCCATCTCAAAGCACTTAATTCATAAAGAATGTATTAGAATAGGAACTTAGGATAATGTAGAAATTAGTGTAGAATGAATTGATTCTTGCCCATATAATGTAAGGTACCATGTGATGTATTGATGCTATGGTTAAGAGCGCATGAGCTAATATGAATGTATGCAAGTTCACAAGAAGTATGAAGTTTTGTAAGAAAGGAGGAACAACTTTTTGGAAAGAAGCGCTAAAAGAATTGAATGTGATGTCAAAATCTTGAAATATTGAAAGGTTAAAAGATTATGATCAGTATTATTTGATCATTCAAGTGACTAAAAGAGATAAGGAGATCAATGTAGTGGTGATTGGAATCAATTTGTAGAATTTGATAAAGAATTTTGTGACAGATCTACGTAAAAGCCCTAAATCAAAAAATTGAGGTATTTTACTAAGCAATTCTATCAAGCAGTTAGAAGATTTTGTAGAAGTCATGGATGTATCACTTATTCATCATGTAAGGGATACTATTAGACCTAGAGTCAAGAGGCAACCAGTAGAACCCTTGGAAGAAGATACTAGTCTTGCATTGTCATCTGTACCAGTTAGAGTTTTACACTTAGAAGATGTAAGAGGTTATTTAAGATGCAAATTTGAAACCCTAAGTGAAAGTAACATGACTAAGGAATATGAGAAGTTATATAATCAGGATATGTTATTGAAAGAAGGATTTGAACATCTAAAGGATAATGAAATTGTAAAGTATTCACTGCTCTATGAATTTGATGATGATGAATGGACTAAAATCATCTTAAGAAAAATTCACAATGGAAAGTTTTGGCTAGATGATAGAGTGATAGATATCACTACAGACCTAATTCATGAGGTAATCAATTTGTCTAAAATTGGTGTCCTACCCTTTAATGGGAAAAATGTGAAGAATACTTTATTGGATAACACCAAGTCATCCTATATTGGTAGAGGGATAGTAATCAACAAGATATTACAAGATGATGTTAGATTTTTTTGCAAGATCTTAACATCTAAGTTTCATGAAAACTCTAGAGAAGATGACATGGTAGATAGAATGATTCATGCAACATATTTGATGTGTGTTGATAAAGTTCAAGTAGATATGTGTGAAATCTTGAGAATTTAGTTCTTTGAGAACCTGGAGAAGATAAAGAAAACCAAGAACTCACAGTTTAGATTCTCTTCTCTGATTACATACATGTTTTTTTCATTTGTTAAGAACATTTTCATACACTCTTGGAGATGATTGGAATGATAACAGGACCACTATAGACAAAATCAACAAGGTGTATCTGAGACACCCTATTGACAAGGTTAATGAGAGAGAAACCTTGGTAATCAAAACATTTCAAAATCAAATGAAGAAAAGGTCAAGGATTCCACAAGCTATTGTAGAAAAGTATAAAAATGAAATATGTTTTATGGTTGACACTGATTTTACTTTCATTGAATTAGTTAAACCAAGAGTTGATTTTATAGATCCTCTTGGATATGAAGTTTCAGAAGTTGAAGTAGAGGAATATGTAAACAGATTGCTTAAGTGCAAGCTGGATGTGAATAGTTCTAGATTTGGAACCTATGAGGAGAACTTTAACTCCACAAAGTCTCTACATGAAGATAAATTAGCCAAAAAGAGAGTTGAGAGCACCATTAAGAAAATTCTTAAGGATATTGGAATGATAGAACATGAATTTCTAGTTGTGAAGTAGACTGCAACAGCAATAAGAGACATTGGACAAAGAGAAGTTTTGTCTATTCCACCCCTATCATCAATTGCAGATCAGACTGAAAATGTTTAGAATTTAGAGAAAGTGGTAAAAGTTGAAGAGGAACAAGAGAAAAGGAAATCAACAAGAACCTCCACCACTCCACTAGCTAAAAGAGTAAAGGAAATGGCAAGTGGGCTAGGCAAGAAATAGAAAACAATATTTACACCAGTGCAAAGGAAGGTATCTAAAGTGAAAGATGATGAAGATACTAGATGCAATAAGAAGAAATGGAAACTGAAAATAGAAAAATTGAATGCCCTAATCATTAATGAAGGAGATTTTTCTAAGATGAACAAATATTATGAGATGTACAACTATTCTGAGAAGTTGAACTTAGAAAATGCAGTTGTCAAGCACATGATTTTGGTTGATAAAAGTTTTGATAGTATTAAAGGAAATATTCTTGATGAATTTTTTGAAAAGTTAGTAAATAGAAAGAAAAGAGCAGCTGAAGAAGATAAAAGATAAGAGAAAAATATGTAAGGAAGCTCTGTGATATTAAAGATGAAGATCATTTCAAAGATATTTTGAAAGATCTTAACACTCATTTGATAATGAAAAAGAGAACCATCTTGATAATGGGAGGAAATTATGAGGAAGTTAACAAAGAAACTGAATAGGCAATTTTAAAGGTAATGACCTTGGGCCCTAGTGAGCACATAAGTGAACTAGATAAAGGAATGGAAGCTGAGAAATAGATAAACCCTACACCTTCACCGCTACTATCAATCAACATTGAAGATGAAACAATCAATGTGGAAGGAAATAATATTATTCTAGATAGTGAAGATAATCCTTTCAGTAATCTTGAGGACATTGTTGACAATTTGACTATGGAACAATAGGATATAACAATAAATGAGGAAGAAAAGGAAATCAAACAAGGAGAAGATGTAGAATAGAATCAAGAAAAGACACAAACTAAAACATAGGTAGTTGGATAGAAACAAACACAAGAACAAGCAGCAATCAATCCCACACCCAAGGTAGCAATAGAAAAACCATAGGCTAAATCCATCTTTGCTAGTCTCGGATAGGAAGCTGATGATGATGATCAAATAGAATTGATCTCATCTCTGAATAAAATCATTGGGAAGAACAAGAAAGTTAAAATCCTTGAAGGATCCCTGATTGAAGTAATAGATAAATTGCAGAATGTTATAACTAGTCAGATCAATGAGGCAAATCCATAGGTCAAAGAAAAGGAACTTGTGAAGGCATTTGATAGTGAATTCACAAATCTATTAGACATGGCTACAGTAAGAGCACAGACAGCCTATGAAGCAAAAATATTTCAGGATATATGTCAGAATATTAGAAATGATATTGATAATCTGGATATTTGCATAAAATAACTAAGAAGAAGATTGGAGAAAGGAAAATCTCTGTATAAACAATGCACAAAATCAAAAGATAATGTATTTGACATAGTAGAAAAGATGAAATAAAAAGAGCCTATAGAAATTCAGTCAGCAGCAAATCTCTTAGCAAGTCTGAATGTGAAGATATCTGATGTTGAGAAAAGAATAAGTAAATAGTATGATGACATAAGGATTCTTAGCGATGAAAAGGAAAAGAAGTTGAGAATATTCTCTCTATTAAGAGAGCATGTTTCAATTAAAATAAGTATTCTTGAATGTCAATTGGAAGAATGTCTTACCTCTAAGACATCTTATGAGAAATTTCACTATACAAACCTTAAGGCATGTGAAATAGCATCTTATGGTTTATGCACACTTCTTAGTGTTTCAGACATTATTAATAAATCATGGGAGAAAGAGTTAGAGAGTATAAATGTAAATTTTATAGATTGTGTTGCAAGCCTACCGACTTTGCAATCTTGAATCCAAGGTAAATATATTTGTTGAACAGTTTTGGCACCCTTTTTGTCTTTCTTGTTAAAGAGGGAGTGATAGCAAAAAATTGCAAATTATACAGTTAGTATGATATATTGTATAGAATGTATGGAGGCATACTCCTAGCGGGAGTATAGATATACTATAGATATTTGGAGATATAAGTATATTGAAGAACTTTTGTTATGGCCACAATTTTTTTTTTTGAAGTTTTGTATGACTTAGCCAATTTTCTCATATATTGCCACCAATGAAAAAGAGAGAGATTGTTGGAAATTTGGATGAGTTTGATATCAATTTTTTTTCATTATGGAAACATATGATCTGTATGAAGATCACACTATGACATAAAGCATTTATGATAGAGCGCAAGTAAAATTGTTTAAGTATAAGCAATATTTTCTAGTCTAACTAGAAATAGTTTTGGATAGTGATGTTGATAGAAGTAGGTCTAGTGCATGCACACTTGAACATGGATACTTATATGTATGAATAAGACTCATCTAAAAGTGCAAGTTTGTATGACATGTATGGAAGAAGTTATTGCAAGATTACCAAAATAGTTTTAGAGCCGACTAAGTAGAGTAAGAAGATAGAACAAGTAAAATAGTTAAGGGATTATTTTGTTTATCAAAATAATGACTTAACCATACAAGGGATGACATCCTAGATGTTAAATCTTGAGAAGCAGAATTTATTTTTAGGTTAATGTTTTGTAAAGCCAACTGTAAAGTTATTACTCTTAATAACTTGTATAAATGTAAGATATATGTGATGCAAAGACATATGCTTGATGTAAAAAGATATTGTAATGATATGATGTGAAGATATATGTCATAAGAAGAAAAAAAGAAGACCTTGTATGTGAAAGTGAAAGCTAAATCATAATAGGAAAGCTATTCAATAGTAGTAAAAGGTTATGTACTTTACCTTTTTGTAAAAATAGATATCATTGTACATTACATGTTTGGGTAGTGAGCTCATCTTGTAATCATTCTATTTTGTATACCAACTCTTAGCAGGGTTGAGGCTTCTAACAAGGCCTATAGTCCTTTAATCAGGACAGAGACACTATATGTATGTAATAGACTCCTAACAAGTCAACATCCTTAATAGGATACTTTTGATTAGTGGATGACTTGTGGGTATCATCCCCACCAGAGTTTTTTCTTGGCTAGGGTTTCCTTGAGAACAAACAATTTGTTATGAGTTCATTTTCATTATTGCTTTTCATATTATTTAGTTTACTTTTTTTTGCAAGCATCAAGTTAATTTTCTATATCTATAATTGTGTGAAAGTAAAAGTTTGTAGAATACTGATTCACCCCCCCTCTCAGTATTCCCTATTTCTAACAAGTTTATCTTTCACTGAGTGATCAAGCTTCTCCTTCCCTTGGGAATTACCATGTTGTCTCCTCTCTAACTTATCTTTTTCCTTCATAGCATATTGATAAGCATCCTCAATCGAATCAATCTTTAGCATACCAAGCTCATCCTAAATATTGAATCTCAAATCATTCACATACCGAGCTACCTATTTTTTACCAAGTTCTCTATAACCAGACCAAATAGTCAACTTATAGGACTCCTCAGTATAGTCCTCCATAGTCAAATATTTTTTCTTATGACTCTACAACTTATTAAACAATTCAAGCTCATAGTCAGAAGGTATGAATTTAGCTTTCAATTTATTCACCATCAACCTCCATCGATTGATCTTCATTTCACCTTCATCTTCTCTATCTCTTTGCAATTATTTCCACCAAAGAGAAACATGTCCTTTCAACTTAGTCTATGCCAATATTACTCTAAGAGCATCTTCAATTTCTTCAAGCTCAAAAAAATCTTCTAGTTCACCAATCCAATCAATCAAATCCTTAGGTCTCAAACTACTAGAGAAAGTAGAAACTTCTATTCGGTAACTAGTACTTAACCAAGCTCCAGATCTATGCAACTGACCTATTCTATCTTCACTAGATCTATTCCTCTAACCATCTCCACTAGATCCAATAGCTTCAAAGTATTCAATAGCTTCCTCCTAACCATCTTCAGTACCAAGATTCCTTGGCATACCAACAATAACATGTTAGAAAGTAAAGTACACCAAGATAACTGAGAGGGGGGGTGAATTAGTTATCAGATAATTATAACCTTTATCAACTTCAACAAAATTTAACCATGTAAGCAATGTAATTACCAACCATAGAAAGATATTCATACATAATGATACAATAACACAAGATATGTTGACTAGGGAAACTCTTGATCAAAGAGTAAACACCGGTGGGAATGATGTCCACAAAAGATGCACTAATATAAATATTCCTTGTGAAAGGATGGAATCTGTTAGGAGTCTTATGAAATACATTCAGTACATATGAATCCCTGTTAGGAGATTTTAAATCCCTATTAAAATATTCTAATCCTGTTAGGAGTTATGGAAGACAAAATGACCCATTGCCCAAATAGCTTTATGGTAAGATCACTAAACACACTGTCCAAATGACCTTAATATTATTTAGTAGAATAATATGAAGTATGTTACCTCCTTACTATGCCAAACTACACTCACTGCTACACCAGATCTCAATTCCAGATCTCTGTACTTCGCATGTCTTCCTTCACAATTTCGCTTTCACAATTTCATTTGCTCTTTTCTTCACTTCATGCTTACATTTGCATTCAACCATACCATGCTCACACTTCTTTCATATTGCTACTACTTCTACTACATCCAATAGAGAAAAAAATTCCTTCCTTTATACCACACTCAAATAATTACAAATGAGTCGGCACACAAATACAAAATAAAAGTTTCCACATGCTACATCAAAATTACACAACACTGTCGGCTTCTAGATGTAAAAATATTCACTCATGTGACCATGAATTTTTTTCTATGAACCACATCATTGCCAATTTGTCTCAACCTTCTCTTTAACTACACAAAACTAGATTCCATCCCGATTAGGAGATATCATCCGATTTCTACAAACTGCTTACTCAAGAACACTGCCTGAATACTGCTTCCACCAAAATGCTCATAACTTCTATGAATAAATGAATTTATATTTTCACTCTTAACCATAGAAAAATAACATATCAAATAATATAACCTCAACATCGCATAGCTCTATCTACAATATCCCATGTGCACTAATCAAAACACTGTCTGCTTCTTTTCTAGTCTCTGAAATATCACTGTGTTGACATCAATGACAATCATAGTCATGAATGCAACAACAACTGCTACAGAATGACTGCCAACATCCAGCATTCATTCCTAACAATCTCCCCCATTGGCATTGATGGCAACATAGATGAAAAACATCCAATGTTCCAAAAATCCAATACAGCTACTCTGATAAACATTTCAAATCTTGCTTCGTTATCCTATTCAGTTCTCTCCAATAGATGGTACAAGTGGTTTTTCATGTACACTTCTCCCCCATTGACATCAATGATAGAAATTTCATCACTATGTCAACAACAACTCAATGTCAATAGACACTGTTTAGAAAAATACATTCACAAGAGTCCTCATGACTCAGCTCACATACTCCCCCATAGAGGAAGTACCAACATCTAATCCAAAAGAAAGATAGGGCTCATATACCACTGGATGGATGCAACCAACTACATCATTACTCAAAAGTAGGCTGGGGCATAACCCCAAGCATACCTCTCTGATACTCAAATGTATCCTTAGGAAAAGGATTTGTAAATATGTCTGCTATCTGTTCCTTTGTGCTTATGTACTCTAGTCTGACTTCTTTTTCAAAAACTTTCTCTCTTACAACATGATACTTGATCTCTATATGCTTAGTCTTAGAATGTAAAAAAGGACTCTTAGACATACTAATTGTGCTAGTGTTGTCACAATGTATGAAAATAGGCTCAACAAACCTAATTCCAATATCCTTCAACATCTACATCATCCAAATTATCTAGTTACAATTATTTACTACTGCTACATACTCTACTTCTATTGTGCTCTGTGAAATACAATTCTTCTTCTTGCTTAGCCAAGAAACTAATCTTCCTCCAAGAAAAAAGGCTCCACCACTGGTGCTTTTCTTTTCATCAACACTACCTCCCCAATCAACATCTATTTATGCACATAGGGTAAAATCATTAGATTTTTCATACCACAATCCATAATCCATTATACCTCTTAAATATCTCAGTATCCTCTTAACTGTTGCATAATGTGACTCTCTAGGTTCAACTTGAAATCATGCTACCATTCCAACTGAATATTGTATATCTGGTCTAGTATGTGTTAAGTACTGCAATCCTCTAATCATGGATCTATATTTCTTATACTCAATTGATGGTGTTTCATCTTTGCTAGATAGTTTATGTCCTCTAACCATAGGTGTTTCAAATGGTTTATAGTTCTCCATTCCAAATCTTTTCAGAAAATCATTCAAGTACTTTGTCTAACATACAAAGATACCATCATTGTTCTATGTTATCTATAATCTCAAAAATTATTTCATCTCACCAATCATACTCATTTCAAATTTAGTCTTCATTTCATCAGCAAATTTGTCACTAGCTTCATCTTCTCCTCCAAAGATAATGTCATCAACAAAAATAACTATAATCAACAAACCATTTTCAATTTCTTTTGTATACAGATTGCTATCAGTTGTTCCTTTAGTAAATCCCAATTTCAACAAATACTTATCCAGTCTAGCAGACCAAGTTCTAGGTGCTTGCTTTAGTCCATATAATGCTTTTTTTCAGTTTACATACCATGTCTCCTTCTTGAGTCAAAGGAAAACCTTTAGGCTGCTCAATGTAGACTTCTTCCAATTCTCCATTTAGAAATGTTGACTTCACATCCATCTGATACAATTTGAATTTCTTAAAAGATGCATAGGCCAAGAACATTCTTACTACTTCAATTCTTGCCACAGGTGCAAAAGTTTCTTCATAGTCAATTCCTTCTTGCTATGAGTATCCTTTACAAACTAATCTTGCTTTGTTTCTTACTACTTCTCCTTGTTCATTCATCTTGTTTCTGAATACCCATTTAGTTCCAATCACATTCTTGTCTTTAGGTCTAGGGACCAATTCCCATGTCTTGTTCTTTTCAATTTGATCTAGTTCTTCTTTCATAGCATTAATCCAATGTTCATCTTCACAAGCTTCACTAGTAGATTTAGGTTCAATTTGAGAAATCAAACATAAATGTACCTTATTCCAAGTCAGAACTCCTTTGTCCAAACTTCCAATAACTTGTTCAATAGGATGATGTCTTGATATATACCTGTTCGGTGTCATAGTTACTAATCTTGCTTCAACTGTAGATTCTTCCCTAGATTCCTCTCTAGTTTCTTTTGCAAGAATCTCATTCAATAATTCACTGTCAGTCTCATAGAATAATTTAGTAGTTTCAATGTTAGGCTAAGGATGAGGTTCTTCATCAAATTCATAGTCAAGTGTTCTTTCCTGAATTTTAAACTTCTCATCAATTTTAACATTTGCGCTTTCAACAATAGTTTTAGTTCTCTTATTGTAACATCTATATGCTTTTCTCTTCAAAGAATATCCAAGAAAAATACCTTCATCACTTCTAGGATCAAACTTTCCAATATCATCATCTCTCTTTATATAACATTTGCTTCCAAAAATTCTAAAATACTTAATTGAGGGTGAATGTCCAAACCATAATTCATAAGGTGTCTTGTCTATGTCTACTCTGATTTGTACTCTATTTATTGTATATACTATTGTATTCACTCCTCTCCAAAATGTCTTCACCAAATCATTATCAAATAACATAGCTCTTGCTGCTTCAGTCACTGACCTGTTTCTTCTTTCTGCAATACCATTTTGTTTAGGTGTTCTAGGGGCTGAAAACTATCTCTTAATACCATTCACTTCACAAAAAGTGTTAAACTCTCTAGAAGTAAATTCTCCACCTCTATCAGATCTCAAACATTTAATCTTCATTCCAGATTCATTCTCAAATTTATTCTTAATGATCTTAAACTTATCAAATGCTTCAGATTTTTCTTTCAGAAATGCAATCCACATCATTCTTGTAAAATCATCAACAAGAATCATAAAATACCTTTCTCCATAGAATCTTCTAGTCCTGGTAGGACCGCTCAAGTTTGTATGAACAATCTCCAACTTCTCTGCTGATGTGAACTTCTTACTAGGAAATGAACTTCTCTTTTTCTTAGCCATCACACATTCTTTGCAAATCATGTTAGTAGGCTTCATAATTTTAGGCAAATCCCTTACTACAAGTGTAGTACTCACTTTCACAATATTATCAAAGTTTATATGACAAAACCTTCTATGCCATAACCAACCGTCATTAATTTTAGTAATCAAACATGTCATCTTAGTAGGATTCAACTGAAATACATTACCTCTAGTTCTAGATCCAATTCCAATCAAATTTCCATTTTTATCCTTTATCACACAAGTTTTCTTAGTAAACCAAACTTGATATCCCTTATCCACTAACTGTCCAACACTCAAAAGATTATGTTTCAATCCATCAACAAAGTAAACATCATCAGTATTAGTCTTTCCATTAAGAGTAATAGATCATATACCTTTAATCAAACAAGGTGCATTGTTACCAAATCTAACAATTCCTCCATCATAGTTGTTAAACTTTATGAACTTCTTCATGTCACTAATCATATGATGTGAACAACCACTATCTATAATCCAATCAACTTTCTTTTCAACTTGGGAAACTAATGCTTTTTCTTCCTTAACATCAGATTCATAATTCTCTTCTTTAATTGCTACAAATCCTATTTCATCATTAATCTCAGTATCACTTTCACTCAAAGTTCTTTCTATAATAGCTTCAAGATCTTCATCATTAGCATAATAACATTCTTTAGATCTTCTAGGCTTAAAATTATTTCTGTACTTCTTAACTCTCTTAGGACACTTAGATGCAAAATGACCATATTCTTGACAAGTCCAACATGTAAAAAATTTCTTACCGTCTGGTTCTCTTTTCACAAGCAAGGCAATACCTTCTTCAATCTTCTTATCTTCTTCATTTCTAGATCTACTACTGCTGGCATAATCTCCACTCACACTGGTACTTCTTGACAAAGTAGGATGAGTGTTAAGAGCACTGAATGCTATCTCCCTTCTAGGTAAGTCTCTTGATACCCTCAAGCTCATTTCTACTGCTTCCAATCTTCCAAGAAGAGTCTCTCTTGTAAAGTTTGTAGTACAAGGTATAACTTGTTCAATCATCTATGTTGTTTTCTTAAATACAGGAGTCAATGTCCTCAAAATTTTCCAAATCACTTCATTCTCTGTCTTTTTTCCTCCATAAGCTTTTATTCTTGCAACAATTTTTGACATTCTACCAATATAGCTTCTAATAGATTCATCTTCCATCATTCTTATATCTTCAAATGCAGATATCCAATTATGTAATCTAGCTTTCTTTGCATGTTCATCACCTTCAAAAGTAGAGTGTAAAGCTTTCCAAATTTCATGGGCTTTTGTTAAACATTTTTCCTGATTGTATTCATTCTCTAGAAGTGCTGTCAAAAGTGCTTCTCTATCAAGTATGTTACACATGAATAGATCTAGCTCATCTTTAGATCATGTCTCAATATTATCTTCTCCAATGATAGTCTTCTCATTCTATGTAATCAACAAATAACCTGGTCCTAAACATAGTAGATGTGTCTTCATCTTCTCTTTCCAGTTGTCAAAATTTACTCCATCAAACTTAGGGCTTTCTTTCCTAAAATTCACCATAGATCTCCTTAAGTTGTTAAACTTTTCTTTTAAGGACCTCCTACTCTGATACCAATTGTTAGAAAGTAAAGTCCACCAAGATCACGAAGAGGGGGGGGGGGTGAATCAGTTATCAGATAATTATAACCTTTAACAACTTCAACAAAATTTAACCATGTAAGAAATGTAATTACCAACCATAGAAAGATATGCATACATAATGACATAATAACACAAGATATGTTGACTAGGGAACCTCTTGATCAAAGAGTAAACCCCGGTGGGAATGATGCCCACAAAAGATGCACTAATATAAATATTCCTTGTGAAAGGATGGACTCTATGAGGAGTCTTATGAAATACATTCAGTACATATGAATCCATGTTAGGAGATTTTGAATCCCTGTTAAAAGATTCTAACCCTGTTAGGAGTTATGGAAGATAGAAGGACCCATTGCCCAAATAGCTTCAGGGTAAGATCACTGAACACACTGTCCAAATGACCTTAATATTATTCAGTAGAATAATATGAAGTATGTTACCTCCTTACTATGCCAAACCACACTCACTGCTACACCAGATCTCAATTCTAGATCTCTGTACTTCGCATGTCTTCCTTCACAATTTCGCTTTCACAATTTCATATGCTCTTTTCTTCACTTCATGCTTACATTCACATTCAACCATACCATGCTCACACTTATTTCACATTGCTACTACTTATACTACATCCAATAGAGAAAAACATTCCTTCCTTTATACCACACTCAAATAATTACAAATGAGTCAGCACACAAATACAAAATAAAAGTTTCCACGCACTACATCAAAATTACACAACACTGTTGGCTTCCAGATGTAATAAATCTTCACTTGTGTGACCAAAAAGTTTTCACTATGAAACATATCACTACCAATGTGTCTCAACCTTCCCTTTAACTGCACAAAACTAGATTCCATCCCGATTAGGAGATATCATCCAATTTCCATAGACCACTTACTCAGGAACACTGCCTGAATACTGCTTCCACCAAAATGCTCATAACTTCTATGAATAAATGAATTTATGTCTATGCTCTTAACCATAGACAAATAACATATCAAAGAATATAACATTGACATCACATAGCTCTATCTACAATATCCCACGTGTGCTAATCAAAACACTATCTGCTTCTCTGCTAGTCTCCAGAAGATCACTGTGTTGACATCAATGACAATCATAGTCATGAATGCAACAACAACTGCTACAGAATGACTACCAACATCTAGCATTCATTCCTAACATAGCCCTCATGACCTCAATGATCATGTCATTCTTCATCAATTCCATCTCAGATATGAAATCAACTTTAACCTTCTCTATTATCTTTGATTCCATAGCATCACAAATATATGCAATTGCCCAAAGGTCCAATCTTCTCTGAGGCATCCTTCAATATCTTTGAAAACCCAAGACAAAAAATCACCAACCAAGGTCCTAGTGCAAACTACCTCAACTTTGAGATCGGTTTACACACTAAATAACTTCAAGCTCTGATACCACTTGATGCAGTCAAGGTTAGAGGATCCAATGAAGGACTTCCAAACTTGTAGCCAAACATCAACAATGTGGAATAACATAAAAAGATAATCCTTCAATAGAATTTTCATTCAACATGCCCGGTTGTAAGGCCTTCTAGTTTAGGTCCAATTAAATTAATTACAATAGTAATTCTGTGATCTCCTAGCTAGTCTAGCTTTGAAACATACCAACAACTAATGGAAACCCTAAGGAAAATCTAAACTTGAGCTCGCAAGCCTCCAAGAAATCTCATTGTCTCCAAGCATGAAAACCATTATCTCTACTATTACAATTATGAGATAAACAATTTGATCTTCAAGATCTCATAGAATCCAAGTGTTATCCTTCTAAATCTACCCCTCTGACTAACTTAAACAACTACCTAAGAACTCCTTAAATACATTTCCTCAACCACAAGTTGGCTGGAAAAAATAATCAACTCCTAAGCCAAGTCAGCTTCTACTATAAACAAATATTAAATGAAACAACAATTGGCTCTCAAATAGCCTTACAAACAATTAATTATCCATGTTAGCCTCTAGATCCACATAGGAGAATACAACAAAAGCTACCAACATTAAATATATCAAGTTAGCCAACCAAAACCCCAAGAACTCCAGTCGGTAAACCAGAATTACTAAGCACCAGTAAACAAATGAGCACCAGTGAAACAACCAAGCATGCCAAGCATCACCGAGAAAGAACATTGACCGAGCACCAAAAGCATCACTAAGTACAACTTCCACCAAGCACTAGAGTTTTATCGAGTTCCTTCAGTGACTGATCTCCTTCAATAACTAAGACCATCGGTTAAAGCTACAACCGAGTAACAAAAAACCAATTCAACACACCACCATGTAGATCTGTCAAGTACCCAAGAATTCCCTTGAATCACTTTATTAGATAGAAACTATCTTACCAGTTAAGGTTTGAAATCAATGACAATACAACAATTGTTTCAATTGTAATTTCCAACACCAACTTTCTCTTCGACTAAACAGAGTCAGTTACATGATTGTTACAATAAAGATTGTGATTATATTTTGTTGTCTAGTTGACAACCTAGTTATCAATTTTGACAACCTTTCACCATTTATACATTTTTAACCTTTCAAAGGTTTTATGACTCTATCTTAATCTTTTAAACACCTTAAACTACTCTAAAATCCTCACTTAGTCTTTAAAGGCCTTATTTTGCCAATTGTAGGAAATTGCATATTTGGCCACTTCAAGTGCATTACATCCTTTTTAATGGCTTTATTGGCCATACTACATTCATGATAGACCTCATAGGTCATTGAATCCTTCATCTACCCTAGGATCCACAAATGACCCAAGGTACACTCTAAACCTCCAAAATGCCATTAAAGCTTACATAATTGATCTTAATACAAAATGATCAAAGCATTATCAAAACATCATCAATGGACCATTATATGGTCTTATTACATCAAATGAACCAACATGGCCATGTTTATCTTTCAACTCCCCCTAGGATCTATTAAGTGACCCTAGTGTCCTCTTAGGCCTTTATCCTCGGCCCTGGTGCTCCTGCAACATATATCCACCTAATTCTATGTGTGTGACCTATGTACTCATAAACTATTTTTTCTTGAAACATCTTTATAAAATTAGCTACACATATATCCCTTATCACTAACTCACACATGTATAATTATTTTCCATCTTTAACACCATATGTGACTAACTTGTATTTTCCAACAAAAACTAGTTCTTGCCTAATTTCATGTGTGTTATCAAGGTGTAAGAATCCATGAAACTTTTGAAAACCACCACATGTAGGACAAAATCCTTTCAAACACATCATCTTATAATAAATGCACCCATCATCTCATTTACAAAGTATGCTTGAAATGAAATCTCTCAGTGACCTAGGAGGAGCTTGTAGACCACATTCCTGCAAAACATTGTTAGCATGCAAAGCACCACATATATAGCGATAAATCTCACAATGCATGTAAAATTCAACATGAAACCTACAATAATATGGAGTAAATTCATGATTAATCTTAACATAAAATTGTTTTGTCATCTCAAAAAATCTTTGACTAATTTTAATCTAAGGAAAGCTTTGAAGAAACCTTTCATAAAATTGTGTTTGTGTCATATCTAAATAGTGTTTTAGATGTGGCTCATGATTTCTAATTCTAATTCACCTTATAAAAACATCTCTTTGGTTGGGTGGAACCCTTGTGTTTTCATGCCAATATTTCTCAATTAATATTCTTAGTGCATCAACAACAACCTTGTCCTTGCGTGGGAGTCTACCTAAGAATGCCCAAAGAGAATTATTATTAGGATCCTCAATTTTCTCTTTCCTATCTAAAGCATTGTGTAATGTGGTTCTACTTATCCTTAATGACTTGCTTGTTTTTCTTATTAAAAGAGATTTTTTCATTTCCTTTCCCATTATGGTTGATGTGAGGAAACGACGAGTAACATTATCATCTTTAGAACTTGATTTCAAACCAATGGATTGGTATGCATCAAAAATATTTATCACAATGGTTCTTTCACTATTATTTTCAGATGTTCTTAACCCCAAAATTTTCATTGTCTCTCTAAATTTCAGATTTTTAATCATTTCAACAACTAATTGACATCTTCCACTTTGATTTAAGTTTTTAAAATAGTTATTCTAAATTCTTATAACCATTCTTCTACAAGTTCTTTTAGAAATTTAATCATGCATTGACCTCACAATGTTTTCATCAATGTCTATTAGAAACTTTGGTTTTCTACAAATTATTCTAGTAGGTGTTAAGAATGGTGCATTATGTGCATTAATCACATCAAATTCAAATGGTAAATCTTCTTCAATTTTATTAACATGTGCATTCATTACATCATTTTCAAATGGTCTATTTTCATCACATTCATTAGGTGGATTCATCACATGCATTTGAATTGGTGTATGTTGAATATCTTGATTTGGTGCATTCATCATATCAATTTCAATTGTTGAATAATCATCATTTGCATTAGGTGTATTAGATGACGTACCTTCACATAATCTCCTCATACGCTCCCTTTTTCTTTCCTCTTTTGCCTCTCATTGTTCAATCATTCCTCTCTTGTTCTTTCCCATTATTGATATTGATTGTACTACACAAAACATCATGAGGAAAATCCACAATAAAATAGCATAAAAACAAAAAATGAGCATCATTTTATTATAATCTAAAGTAGCCATGATAAAATAACTTTAAAAAAGAATCCAAAATACAAGACAAATCAATCATTTCAAAGACAAAATGACAATAAAATAAACAAAACCTAACTTTTACTGTCCCAAAAAATCATGTGCAATAACAATGGGGCCTTAAAACAACTTGCACTACTAATTTTTAGGTCATTGGGACTCAAATATAAAGAATTCCTCATAACTCGTATAGGTTATGTAAAGTAATGAAAATGTTCACAATTTCTCATAACCCATACGGGTTATGTAAAGTAATGAAAACATTCCCAATTTCTCATAACTTGTACGAGTTATGTAAAACTAGAGAGAAAGAGAGAGAGAGAGGATATAAGAAGATTCATGCATGTCTACTAATACATATAGCTATATAAATATATGTATATATTATTGGACATTTTCCAGCAAGCTAGATTATTGACTGTATGCTTGTCATTGATGACAACATATGGTAAGTAGCATGCGTGGAAGCCTGATGGAGAGAGCCTTGAGTATGTTTTTCATGGATATGTTATCAGCATTATATCATGAATGTAGAGGTTGATTATGAGTACAAATAGTTTTGTAGTAGTTTATGTCAGCATTTTTCTTGATAGAGTTATAGCCGGAGATCGGTATGAGATTCACAGTATGGTTATCATGGAGCCTTGCACATTTATATGTATGTTGTCGACATATGTATGAATCTATGTTCATGGACATAGAGTCTAATATGAAGTAGAAGTTAAGTTATGATGATTTACAATTGACAATTATAGTTTCCTAAGTTTATCCAAAGGAGCCGACAAAGATTATATTACTAAAGGAGTCATGCCTGTCATTTTGATATGCGTGCTTGGATACATGTCTTCTGGAGATTTAAGAATTTTTGGTTAAGAGCACATGATGTAATTCAACATGAGGAGAAAGTATCATTTATTTTGGTGGAGCTGACAATGTGAAGTAATGTGTTCACTCATATTGAGTTGGACAAGTCCTAGTTCATGTTGTGTGCTTAGTAGAGCCAATAGAGATGTTATTGGAGAGTCTTATTGTTTCTCTAATATGATTTCAAGATGGTTCTAGCAAGCTAACTTGATTATATCATCTAGAGGAAAGATACTTATAGGCAATAATTTGCGATTGCTAAGTGTGGTTCAAAGTTGAAAGAAAAGAGAAGAGCAGAGAGTGTGAAGTGTTGAGCCATTAGAAGAAGGTCTATGTGACATAATAGAAAGTATATGCTATTCATAGGAACTGATCAAGACAACAAGTCTATGTCCAGCTCACCAAGATCCAGATATAGTGTGTATTTATTAAACAGAAGGTTACAACCTTCACCCTTTTGAGCAGTGTACTCCCAAATAGTGTGTCCTCACCCATAATAGGGTTAATTGTAAAAGACTCTTAACAAGATCTGACCTTTGACCAGGTCACTATACTTATTGCATTGTAAAAATCAACTCCTAATAGGGTTGTAAGATATTCTAACATGGATCATAATGTTGGAAAGTTGACTATACTATTGTATATGACTTAATATAGTGTTGTAATTAAGGCAAAAAAGTCATATAGTGTTTTGGAGTCAGCGCACATGATGAGAAGATCAGAAATTGGCTAAGTGTAGAAGACTAGATAGTTAGAAGAGCACGAGTAGTTCAGAGCATCAGTGCATGTGCATATGACCAATTTATGGTATGCATCCTATAAGTTAAGCTTGTATGTATGTATTAATGCTAATTCTAAAAGCACATGATTAGATGAGACCGTATGACAAAGATACAGAGAGTTGAAGAGGTACAGCTAGTGAATGCTAGAATAGAATAGTGTATGTAGTTAACTGTTGATAATTTGTTTAGCGATGATAAAAATGTTTTCTAAAGGCTATGCACCTATTGTATTTAGGTTGTAGACATGTAATTAACTTTGTCTGTAAACACGCTTAAGCCAATTCAATTGGAAGCATTGTATGTAATCGGTTATAGGCCGACCTAGTTAATTATTTTGATATCGCATATAAATATGAGATGCACCCTTTGTAATTAGCATGGAAGTTGAGATAGAGTTGATAAAAGGAGAGAAGAAGTATGTGAATATTTTTTAAGATGGATTAGAGCTTTGTGAGAGGTCAAAGCATCAGTGCATCAAAGGAACTGATCAGACAAGCAATGTCATAGTGCCAGTTCATCTAGCAAATATAGTGTGTATCTGATATCAGAAGGTTGTAGCCTTCACCACCTAAGCAGTGAGCTCTAGGACAATGTGTGTCCACCCCTAACAAGGTTATTGTAAAAGACTCCTAATAGGGGCCGATCCTTGACAAGGTCACTATACTAAAAGCATTGTAAAGACAACTCCTAATAGGGTTAATGATCTTCTAACAAGGATCATAAGACACTAGTACAAATTATTAGTGGGTGTCAATTCCCATTGGGGTTTTTACCTATTTGGGTTTCCTTGTAACCATATTGGTGTTGTGTGTTGTATACATCTATCTTGTTTATGTTAATGTTTATTTCAATACTTAAGCATTCAAGTTAAGTTTGAAGAGAAAAGTAAAAAAGATTTAATATAGTGAACACTGATTCACCCCCCCTCTCAGTGTTCCCATTCCTAACACATAATACACTAGTGTATTTCTTAGTGGGTGCCCATTCCCACTGGGGTTTTTACTTATTTGGGTTTCCCCATAACCAAAATTATGGTGTTCTGTTAGGTGTTATTTCACTTTTTTTATGCTTAATGTTATTACATACTTAATTGGATAAAGAATTGAAACTTGTAGATAACTGTTTCACCCCCCCCCCCCCCTTAGTTATCTCTTGGGACTATTCTTAATAATTGGTATCAAATCCAAGTGCCTCAGAGAGAAATTTTAATAGCTTGAGGTTGATCAGATTGAATTCTTTAGAAAATAAAGTCCTAAGTTTGATGGAGAGAATTATCTTGACTGGAAGAACAAGATGATGACACATTTATAGTGCATTGCCTTTGAGATTTTTGAGGTAGCTACTAAAGAAACTAAGATTCCTTCTTTATCAAATCTTGCTAAGGAAGATGCAACTCTTAAACAAAAGGAGTTCACTTCAAATGATATTGCCAAAAAATCCCTCATCAATGCCTTGTTTGACAGTGAATTTTAAAAATCAAGAAGCTAATAAAGCCTACAAGACTTGGAAGGATCTAGAAGACATGTTTGAAGGAGACATCCAAGACAAGAATGCACGTAGAAAAATATGGAAGAAAAAGTACAATACATTGGAGATGCTACCTGAAGAGAGCATTAGAGCCTATAATCAAAGGATTAATGAAGTAGTTTCAAGAATCAAAAATAATAGTAGAGAGATTTTTGAAGAAGAAATCATGCATAAGTTGATGACTACTTTGACACTAGAATATGAGAACAAGATAAAAATCTTGGAAAAGACTATACCATTCTCAAAAGAATTTAGGAGAGAGACCTTAATCAGCAAGATTTCAGCCTTTGAGATATCAAGTTTGAAGACAAAGCCTAAAAGTGAGACAACCTTCGAAGCTTCAGTCCATGGTAAGAAATATTTAAACACCTCTAGTAATTTTGATGATGATGATGAAGAAAAAATGCTAGATGATTTCATTGCTATGATTGCTAAAAGAGAAAATAAAGGAAAAGGAAAATATGAAGGTCAATTACCACTCAAATGCTTTTCATGTAATAAGATTGGTCACTTTGCATCTAAGTGTCCTACAAGAGTTAAGAAGTTCAAAAATAACTACAAACCCAAGTATACAAAGGAATGTTACTACGCTGGAGATGGAGTATCAGATGAAGAATAAGCAGAGGATGAAATTGGATTCATTGCTCTTGAAGATGAAAAGAATGCACAAGAGTTGGCACTAATTTCACAAGCTGACATCAGGACAGATTGGATCATTGATAGTGGTTTCTCACATCACATGACAGGAGATAAAGATAGATTTGTACATCTGGATAGGTACAAAGGTGACATTGTTAGATTTTTTGACAACACTCCTAAACCTATCATAGGTAAAGGAGCCATCACCTTGGATGGAAAGAACAAAATTGATGATGTTCTTTGTGTTGATGGTTTACAACATAACCTATTAAGTGTTGGACAGTTTCTTGACAAAGGTTACCAGTTAGAGTTCAAAGATAACAAATGCATCATTAACAACAAGGAAGGAGAAATGATTGCATCAGGATCAAAGACTAAAGGCAATGTTTTTTAGCTTAATCCAGAAGCAAGTTATTTTGTTGCTAAAGTAGATGATAGTTGGTTATGGCACAAAAGACTATGTCATATCAATTTTGATAACATAGTAAAGATAAGTAATGTAAAGGAAATAAGAGATCTTCCTACCATTGAAAGACTAGTAGATACAATATGCAGGGAATGTATGATGGGAAAGCATGTAAGGAATTCATTCAAAAGCAAGCATAATTCTGTAGAGAACAAATTGGATCTGATACACATAGACCTATGTGGACCAAATCAAACAAGATCATACTATGGTGAAAGGTATTTCATTTTGTTTGTTGATGATTATTATAGAATGATGTGGGTTGCGTTCTTAAAAGAAAAATCAGAAGAATTTGACAAGTTCAAAATATTCAAAGCTAAGGTTGAAAATGAGTCTAGATTGAAGATTAAAAGTCTGAGATCAGATAGAGGAGGAGAATTCACCTCTGAAAAAATTTATGAGTAATATGAAGAACATGGGATAAAGAGATAGTTAAGTGCCCCTAGAACTCCTCAGTAGAATGGAATTGCAAAGAGAAGGAATAGGATCATTCTTGACACAATGTGCACCATCATGATTGAAGGAAAGGTCACACACACCTATTAGAGAGATGCGGTCAATACTACAGTCCATACTATCAATATAATTCAATTAAGGCTAGGCATAGACAAAAAACCTTATGAGCTATGGTTTGGGAATGTACCTATAGTAAAATACTTTAGAATCTTTGGAAGCAAGTGCTACATCAAGAGAGATGAAGAAATTGGAAAGTTTGATGCAAGAAGTGATGAAAGTATTTTTATTGGTTACTCTACTAAAAGAAAAGCTTATAGATGTTTTAATATGAGATTGAAGAAGATCACTGAAAGTGCTCATGTTAAGATTGATGAGAAGTTTATGATTCAAGAGAGATACCATGATTATGCACCTATGATTGAAGAAGAACCTATACTTATGAGTAGTGAAGCAGTTGTTGAAGAAATGTTTGATAGCATAGATGTTCTATTCAATGACCATGAAACAAGTGAAGAAGAAACACAAAATCTAGATAAGAAAATCACACCTAATGTTCCTAAATTTACATCTAGATATCATTCAAAGGAAGACATCATTGAAGATCAGAGCAGAAAAGTCATGACAAGATCAAAAGAAATAGTTCCACAACAAATGACGAGGTATGTTTGCTATCACAAATTGACCCCTTAAGTGTTGAAGATGCATGTAATGATTCATATTGGAATGAAGCAATGAAAGAAGAGCTAGATCAAATAATTAAGAATGACACATGAGAATTTGTCCCTAGGCCTAGTGATAAGAATGTAATATGAACTAAATGGATATTTATAAATAAGATGAATGAAGATGGAACAGTGGTAAGAAACAAAGAAAGAATAGTATGTAAAGGATATGCACAAAGAGAAGGAATTGATTATTCAGATACATTTGCCCCTATAAGTAGATTGGAAGCCATAAAATTATTTCTAGCATATGCTACATTAAAGAACTTTAAGGTATACCAGATGGATACTAAGTCATCATTCCTGAATGGAGAGTTGAAGGATGAAGTATACATTGAGCAGCCAAAAGGATTTACTTTATCAGACAAACCTGATATGGTATGCAGATTAAAGAAAGCCCTCTATGGACTTAATAAAGCCCCTAGAGCATGGTATGAAAGAATTGATGGTTACTTAACTAAGATTGGATTCAAGAAAGGAGTAGCAAATTGTAACTTATTCATAAGATAGACATCTGATGGACTATTGTTACTTTCTATATTTTTTGATGACATTATATTTGGTGATAATGATAAGCTTAGTGTAGAATTTGCTAAGGAGATGCAAAGAGAATTTGAAATGAGCATGATTGGTCCTATCAAGTACTTTTTGGGATTGAATGTGCAACAAACAGACAAAGGTATATTCATAAATTAGACTACGTATGTGAAAGAGATCTTGAAGACATTCAAGATGAATGATTGCAAGCCAGTAAGTACCCCTATGATAACAAGATGCAAGCTTTCAAAAGAAGATGGTTCACCAGTAGTAGACATAATTTTGTATAAGTCTATGATTGGTAAACTTATATATCTTACTCAAACTAGACCAGACATTTCCAATGCAGTTGGTATTGTTGGAAGATTTGTAGCAGAACCTAAGAAAATTCATCTTATGGAAATAAAAAGAATATTTAGATACTTGAATGGAACCTTAGACTATGGTTTATGGTATCCTAATTTAGAGAATGTAAAGCTTCATGTATATATAGATGCAAATTGGGTAGGATGCATGGATGATAGAAAGAGTACCTCTAGAGGAGTTGTATTCCTTGGAAATAGACTTGTTACTTGGACAAGTAAAAAAAAGAATTGTATATCTCTCAGTCAACAACAGAAGTAGAGTATGTAGTAGCAACATTAAATTGTTCTAAAATTGTGTGGATCAAGCAAATGATAAATATTTTGGTATTTAGATTGACTACCCTATTGTTATTCATTGTGATAACACTAGCACTATCAATATGTCAAAGAACCCTATGATGCATGTAAAGACAAAACATATTGAGATAAAATATCACTTCCTAAGAGAGAAAGTACTAGAGAAAGAAGTAACAGTGGACTATGTAAGTACAAAAGATTAGTTAGTAGACATATTCACAATGCCTTTACCTAAGGATACTTTTGAGTATCTCAGGGAAAAGCTGGGAGTAATTCACTTCCTTGAATCTAATTAGAGATAGCAAGAGTGCATCAATCCCCAGTGACTGATGAATGGTTGACAACTCCACCTCAGGAGTAGTATCAGTGTTTAATGTTTCTGGTGCCCTTTTACATTGATGTCAAAGGGAGAGTAGTATATAGTCATGAAACAACATAAAAGGAAGGAATATATAGTAATAAAAAACAAGTGGAAAGTGGGAGTAAAAATACACTCATGGGAACCAGTACAGTTGAGGAAATGGAGAATATTGAAGAATATTGTAGTAGAATGAAGGATACTTCCTTGGGGGATTTTTTTTGAGGAAATGGAGAATGTTATAAAAGAATTGGATGTTTGGATTGGTGGTGTTTTTCATTCCATGTGTTTCCCTAAATATCAAAGGGGAAGATTGTTGGAGATTTTCCAGCAAGCCAGACTACTGACTGTATGTTTGTCATTGATGACAACATATGGTAAGTAGCATGCATGGAAGCCTAATGGAGAGAGCCTTGATCATATTTTTAATGGATATATTATCAATATTATATCATGGACACAAAGGTTGATTATGAGTACAGATAGTTGTGTAGTAGTTTATGTCAGTAGTGTTCCTAACAGAGTTATAGACAGAGATCGGTATGAGATTCACAGTATGGTTATCATGGAGCCTTGAACATTTATATGTATGTTGTAGACATATGTATGAATCTATGTTCATGTACATAGAGTTTGATATGCAATAGAAGTTAAGTTATGATGATTCACAATAGACAATTACAGTTTCCTAAGTTTATAAAGAGGAGCCGATGCAGTCAAGGTTGGTAAATCCAATTAAGGACAGACCGACCTTTTAGCCAAACTAGTATGGAGTGGAAACACACATTAAGAACCATAGATCTGATATGAAATAGAAGTCTTTATTCATTAGATCACTAATTACATGCAATGTGCTAGGCTGTAAGGCCTTCTCGGTTATAGCCAAGTACAAAGCAAATATTAGTCTACAAGATCTCCCATGATCCAAATCTTTTCCACAACATCAGCATTCAACTAGTCTAGGTCTGCAACACATAGTACACTAGTAGGCACCCAAGAAAGATCTAAGCTTGTACTCCAACTTCCAAGCAATCTTCCTGTCCTAAGCTTGCAGGCTACTAACTTCCAGTCCTTCCCAAAACTGTCACCTAAACAACTACCCAAGCATCTACATAAATACTAAATCCCAACCACAAGTCAGCTCAACAGGATATACAAATATTAATTTCCAAAACATTAGTTGGCTCTCAAATAACCTTACAAAATGAATAAACTCTCCAAGATGGCTTCAATGGTACTTAGATTCACATAGAAGAATACAACATGCCAGATCTAGATCCCCACATGTCCAACAATCAATCCATAACTGGAGGAGTGAGACCCAAATTAAATGCACCAGTCATCTAAGCTGATTCATCCAAATAAATCCCTTCGATAAGAAAGAACACTGAGAAATAGAGGAAACTGATGCCTTCAGTTATCGAGCATTCTTTAGAGACCGGGCACCCTGGTAACCATAGCAACCAAGCAACCAGTCTCCCAAACTGAGCAAGAATACCATAAAACCAAGATCAAAACTAACAATCTACCTTCAAAGACAAACATATTTTTGGTTGATACAGGATTGTTAAGAATCCTAGGATGCTCCTGCATCAGACACCCTAGGTAAGAAAGATTTTCTCATAAGGAAATCAGGGACACCTCAAGGGAATCAAAATAGGTATGCCAAATCTATTCTTAACCCATATCTCCTCTCATCCTTCATCCCAAGAAGTATTCACTTCATTCATCTCTTCCTGTAGCAAGTTCTTCTACTTTCCACTTTTCTTATTTTTCCGGTCAGCAACTAATAGCAACCGACTCTAACCACTACCGATCATAACAGTGCCTCGGTAAGGTTCACCCTCCTCAATCAAATAGTATCATCTATATCTCTCTATGTCATAAATTTCATCATCTACTATACCATCTCTATCAGAAAGACCATCTATCTCTTGATCTCAACAAACTCTTTAGATATATCATTTTCCTTCTCCTTCAAACTAGACTTTGTAGAAATAGGTTCCTCAACCTTTTGCTCTTGAGTTTTGTCATCATCACATGGACAACATCTAATGACTCCACATCCCTTAGTCCCAGCCTCTTGTAAAGGTATCAACTTATGCCAAGCTCCTTTATGCCTAACCACATAAGTGTTAGCATGACCATCAAACAATACATTTCTGTCAAACTACCAAGATCTACGGAGCAATAGATGACAGGCATCCATAGGCAACACATCACACAATATCTCATCCTGGTAAGATCCAATTTGGAAATTAACCAAGCATTTTTCTTTAACTCTAACCTTAGAAACATCTTGTATCCAACTAATCTGATAAGGATTAGGATGCTTCCTCCTTTCCAAATTCAATTTACTAACCATCTCTTCTGAAACAAAGTTCTCAAAACTACCACCATCAACTAGGACATTACATACCTTATTTTTGCACTTACATATGGTTCTAAACAAATTTCTTCTTTGTACCGATTCAAAGACACATGCAGCTAACCTTCTAGTGACAAGACATTCACCTTTCTCTGGAACATTCTCAATGTCTTCTTCAGCAACTAATGCAACTCTTTTCTTAGGACACTGCCAACTTCTATGACCAGCTTCACCATAGTTATAACAAGTACCAGTGAACTCATTATTCCACCTTCCTCTCTATCCAACATTCTTAGTAACTTGACCATTGCTAGATCCAACATCAGGATTAGGGTTTTCTATCACATTACCTTGAGTAACTATCTCACCAGTCTTACCACCTTAGTTTCTAATGTTCTTTCTACCTTCAAACTTCTTATTCAGCTTCTCTTCAATTGTCAATGCCATCTGATAAGCATCTCCTATTGTTGTCATCTGAATAGTAAGTAATTATTCTTGAATACTAGATCTCAAAATATAGACATACCTAGCAACCTTTTCTTTATCAACTTCAGAATGACCAGTCCCAATCAAGATTCTATAAAACTCCTCAATATACTCTTGTACTGATTTTTTAGTTTGCTTCAAAGCTTGCATCTTCTTAAAAATTTCCAATTCATAATCCACCAGAATGAATTTCTTCTTCAACTTGTCAACCATTCAATTCCACTTAGTGATCTTTTCTTTTCCTCTTCTACCTCTTTCCAACTAAACTTCTCTCCACCATATATTTGCATGACCTTTTAGCTTAGTCTTTACAAATCTAACTCTATCAGGATCTTCTATTTCTTCATACTCAAAGTATTCATCAATCTCATTGATCCAATTAATCAATTCTTTAGGCCTACGACTTCCAGCAAATGCAAAAACTTCAATCTTAGGTCTCTTTCCAATCTTAGACATAGCTTTTAGGATTCTATTCTCCTCTAGATCTCTAGCTTCTTCTACAGCTTCTTCAAAATGATCTTCTTCCTCAGATTCATCAGCACTATCTTCTTTCAAGGTAGGCTTCTTTTTCTTCTTCAAATCTTCTTGCAAGTCTTGCACTTGTTTCTGCAAAGCCCTAAAATCATCAAGATTGAATTCTCCAGCAGCCTCTTCCTCTTAGATCTCATGATTTCTCCTCAGAGGCATCTTCAGATCAAGATCTAGATATAGACACACAAGATCCACTCGGCTCCAATAGGAACAAACTTCACTCAAACAAAACTCACTCCACAAGATAAACTTGCTCCAATAGGAACAAACGTCACTCTGATACCACATGATACAGTCAAGGTTGGTGAATCCAATTAAGAACAGACTAACCTTGCAACCAAACTAGTATGTAGCAAAAATACACAATAAGAACCACATATCTGATATAAAATAGAAGTCTTTATTCATCAAATCACCAATTACATGCAATGTGTCAGGCTGTAAGGCCTTCCTGGTTATGGCTAGGTACAAAGAAAATATTAGTCTATAAGATCTCGCAGGATCCAAATCTTTTCCACAACATCAGCATTCAGCTAGCCCAGGTTTGCAACACACAATACACAGGTAGGCACCCAAGAAAGATCTAAGCTTGTACTCCAACTTCTAATCAATCTTCCTATCCTAAGCTCACAGGCTACTAACTTCTAGTCTTTCCCAAAACTGTCACCTAAACAACTACCCAAGCATCTACATAAATACTAAACCCCAGCCACAAGTCAGCTCAATAGGATATACAAATATTAAATGACAAAACATTAGTCAGCTCTCAAATAACCTTAAAAAATTAATAAACTCTCCAACATGGCCCCAATGGTCATCAGATCCGCATAGAAGAATATAACATGCCAGATCTAGGTCCCCACATGTCCAACAGTCAATCCATAACTCAAGGAGTGAAACCCAAATTAAATGCACCAGTCGGCCAAGATGATTCATCCAAACAAATCCCATTGGTAAGAAAGAATACAGAGGAATAGAGGAAACTGACACCTTTAGTTATTGAGCATTCTTTAGAGACTGAGCACCCCAGTAACCACAGTAAATGAGCAACCGATCTCCCAAATTGAGCAAGAATACCATCAAACCAAGATCAAAACTAATAATCTACCTTCAAAGACAAACATATTTTTGGTTGATACAGGATTGTCAAGAATCCTAGGATGCCCTTGCATCAAGAGCCAATAGAGATTATATTGGTAAAGGAGTTGTGCCTATCATTTTGATATGTGCACTTGGATCCATGTTTTCTAGAGAGTTAAGAATTTTTGGTGAAGAGTGCATGATGTAATTCAACATGAGGAGGAAGTATCAATTATTTTGGTGGAGCCGACAGTGTGAAGTAACATGTTCACTCATATTGAGTTGGACAGGTCCCAGTTTGTTTTGTGTGCTTAGCAAAGCTAACAGAGATGTTATTGCAGAGTCTTATTATTTCTCTAATATGATTTCAAGATGGTTCTAATAGGATAACTTGATTATATCATCTAGAGGAAAGATACTTAGAGGTAGTCATTTGTGATTGCTAAGTGTGGTTCAGAGTTGAAATAAAAGAGCAGAGAAGAGAGTGCGAAGTGTTGAGCCATCAGCAAAAGGTCTATGTTACATAATAGAAAGTATATTATATTCATTGGAACTAATCAGGACAATAGGTCTATGCGTAGTTCACCAAGATCTAGATATAGTGTGTATCTGTTAAATAGAAGGTTGCAACCTTCACCCCTTCGAGCAGTGTGCTCCCAAATAGTGTGTCCTCCCAGATAGTGTGTCCTCACCCCTAACAGGGTTAATTATAAAAGACTCCTAATAGGGTCTGACCCTTGACCAGGTCACTATACTTATTGCATTGTAAAGATCAACTCCTAACAGGGTTGTAAGATCATCTAACAAGGATCATAATACACTAGTGCAGTTCTTTGTGGGTGTCAATTACCACCGGGGTTTTTTACCTATTTGGGTTTCCCCGTAACCAAAATTGTGATGTTGTGTTAAGTGTTATTTCATTTTGTTTATGCTTAATGTTATTACATACTTAATTGGATAAAGAATTGAAACTTGTAGATAACTGATTCACCCCCCCACCCTCTCAGTTATCTCTTGGGACTATTCCTAACATATATTGTTGGAAACAATTGTCTGAAGGAAATTGCTACTCAAATTATGTATTGTCTTTGATGTCACACAATGTCATAGTCCGCAGCAATCAGTTCCTACCGAGCTCAGTCGGTCTGCCAGACAGAAGATTAATGCTTACCGAGTCCACTCGGTTATCAAAGAAAATCAGTGTCTACTGAGTTCACTCGGTTACCAAAGGAAATTCAGCATTTACCGAGTTCAGTCGGTTGTCGAAGAAAAGTTAGTATTTACTGAGTTCAGTCGGTTGTCGAAGAAAAGTTAGTGTTTACCAAGTTCAGTCGGTTGTCAAAGAAAAGTTAGTGTTTACCGAGTTCAGTCGGTTATCGAAGGTAAAGGATTGTCAGTGTTTATTGAGTTCCCTCGGTCTCCAAAAAGATTGTAAAAGTTATGGTCACCGAGCACTGTCGGCCCTTGAAGAATTTTTGCAAATAAAGTTTTCTTAATTCAGCCAACTGTTATGATAAATAATGTCGATTTGACAAATCTAAAATCATATAAATAAAAGGTCAAATGTAAAAAAAAAAAGAATATATAGCAGAAGATTTACAGAAGAAAAGCAGGAAAGGTGTATGTGAATTTGTGAAGGATGTTCAAATATCCTTGAGGTGCAGCAGAGATTTATTTGATCAGAAAGGATCAGACTTATGCAGAATAGAGATCTGTAATCAGCAAGGCAGTTGCATTATTATACAGGTCATTTTCATTGTTACCTTTTTACCATTGTAATAGTGAATTCTAAATCTCTTAACTGAGTTGGTTTAACAACCATATTGTAAATCCTCTAACAAGGTGACAATTCCATTGAATTGTTTTCAAGACCTCTTACCAGGCCACTCCTAGCAGGATGATTAAATCCTCTAACAAGGTCACACCTAATAGTGTGTTGTAACCTTTTACCGGGTTGGTTTCTAACCGGGCATCACTTCAGAAAAGTGAAAATCAGTATCTAGATACATTGGTGGTTTTTCCCATATTGGGTTTCCACTTTAAATCTTGAGTCTCTTGTGTTCTTAATTGCTTTCTCAATCATATACATGTGCTGATGAATATCTAAAGATAATTTTGCTAATACTTTCTACATCTTCAAAGTTACTGCAATCTATTTACCGAGTGCTAAAATAGATAATATTCTTTAAGATATCCTAAGGGATCTGGGAAGAAATAATTGTGAAGTGTTTTATGGTTGACTGATTCACCCCCCCCTCTCAGTCACTTCATCCATATTCTATCAATTGGTATCAGAGCCTTTGGTGCTTGCACGAAGGGTTTCAAGGACCTAAGCTAAAGATCAGGATGTCTTACAAGAGGGAAATTCCAAAGCTCAATAGAGATAACTTTTCAGCATGGCAAGGTCTCATGCGACTTCATCTGGCTTCCATTGGTGATTCAGGGTGCAAATACATTGATGAAGAATACACAGTTCCTACTAGTGCATTAACTGTTGAAGACATTGCAGAGAAAAAGACTCATAACACCATGATGATAGACATTGCATCTGCTCTCAGCTATGAAGAATTTGATGATATTAAAGAATGCACTATTGCATATGAAATGTGGATGACACTGAAGAAAATATATGGTGGTGATGCAAATGTGAAAAGAGCCAAAGCAGAAAGCCTAAGAGGAAAGTTTGACAAGATGAATATGAAGGAAGATGAAAACATTGCAAAATATGTTGAAAGAATCAAAGCAAGTGTAAGTGCAATTAGAGCTTCTGGAGGAACAATCTCTGATGAAACTGTTATAAGTAAGGTACTCAGAACATTACTCCCTATCTATGCAATAAGAGTATCAGCTATTCAAGAAAGAAGATGTGAAACAAACCACAATATAACTTTGGATGGAAGATTGACAGCTTTTGAATTAGACAACTATGATAACTATGTTCCAAATTCTAAAAATATTGAATCAACATTTGAGGCCAAGGTTTCACTAAAGAAGAACAAGAAAATTAAAGAAGTTCAGTCAGAAAGTGAAGAAGTATCAAAAGAAAGTTCTGATAGTGATCTTGAAATTGTAGAAGCATTACTTGCAAAGAAGTACTCTAAAGGGAAAGGTAAATATAAAGGTAAAATTCCTTTAATCTATTTTTCTTGTGAAGAAATTGGACATATTGCCGCTAGGTGCCCAAAAAAACAGGTCAAGGAAGAGAAGAGAAGTCACAAGTACTATGGCAAAAAGAATTTCAAAACATTCAAGGATAAAGGTAAGAAAACATGTTTTAAGGCTAAAGATTCATATGATAGTAAAGAAGAAATTGTCTTTATTGCTATAAAAGATGAATCTGATGATGATGAAGATAAGATGGCACTTATTTCTCATATAAGCAAAGATGATATTTGGATAATAGACAGTGGATGTTCACACCACATGACTGGTGACAAGACAAAATTTGAATATCTAGAAGACTGTGATAGTGGCAATGTAAGATTTGGAAACAATGAACCTTGTTGTATAAAAGGAAAAGGAAGAATCTCATTAACCAAAGAACTCATATGTGATAATTCTTATTGGGTTGAAGGACTAAAACATAATCTTCTAAGTGTAGCACAGCTAATCAACACTGGTTTCAAGGTTGAATTCATGAATGGTCAAGCAAGACTGCTGAATGAAAAAGGAAAACTCATTGGATCAGGCAAACAAACAAAAGGTAACTTATTTTATCTTGATCTCAGTGAATATTCATGTTTTATTGCTCAAATTGAAGAAAGTTGGCTATGGCACAAAAGGTTATGTCATGTGAATTTTGATAACATGATAAAAATAAGCAAATTCAAGAAGGTTAGAGGCATTCCTACTTTGAAGAAACCTGATACTGGTCTATGTAGAATTGTCAGATTGGCAAAATGAGTAAAACTAGTTTCAAAAGTAAGAACTATCAGTCTAAAGAAATTTTGGAAATTGTGCATACTGATTTATGTGGACCTATTGGAATACAAAGCTATACTGGAGATAAATTCTTTATTCTTTTCGTTGATGATTATTCTAGAATGATGACTATTATGTATTTAAGAGAAAAATGAGAAGCATTTGAAAATTTCAAATGGTACTTAGCAAGAGTGGAAAAGGAAACAGGGAAAAGATTGAAATGCTTAAGATCAGACAGAGGTGGTGAATTCATCTCCCATGATTTTAACAATTTTTGTATTGAAAGAGGAATCGAAAGGCAGGTATCAGCTCCTAGAACTCCTAAGCAGAATGGAATAGCAAAAAGAAGAAACAGATCCATTATGGATTGTGCAAGGACTCTAATGATAGAAAAGAACATCGCTATAAAGTACTGGAAGGAAGCTATCAGCACTGCAGTTCATACCTTGAACCGAGTACAATTGAAGAAAGACACATTCAAAACTCCTTATGAATTATGGTATGGCTATAAACCCAATGTAAGTTACATGAAAATATTTGGTAGCAAGTGTTATATCTTAAAAGAATCTAGAAGAAATAAATTTGATGTGAAAAGTGATGAAGGAATATTTCTAGGATATTCTAGCAAAAGCAAGGCATACAAATGTCTGAACTTATCCACTCACAAAGTCATAGAAAGTATACATGTAAAATTTGATGAGTTTGCAGAAAAGACTGAGGAAGAAAGCAAAAGGGAACCTGAGAACTACAGAAGATTCATTTACATTGAACCTGAAACATTGGCAGACACAACTATCAATGAGGAAACTATATCTACCGAGCTGAGCACAGTTACCGAGTCACAAATCGAGTCACAGGAAGAAGTGCAAACTGAGTCACAGGAAGGAATTCAGACCGAGTCTCAGCCTGAAGTTACCGAGCAAATATCTACCGAGCCAGAGCAACCTGAAGAAGAGATCCTAGAAGACAACAACAGGAATCATTCAAAAAGCAAGGAACCTATACTAGCCAAATATGTTAGAAGACATCATACACCAGATCAAATTATTGGAAACAAATCAGATGGTACTATGACTAGAAGCAAGCTAAAAGGTACATGTCTGCTTATTGATTTTGAACCTAGAAATATCAAAGATGCATTGGAAAATGAAAGTTGGATTGAAGCAATGAATGAAGAATTAGAACAAATACAAAAGAACAAAACATGGACTCTTGTACCTAGACCTAAAGATAAGAATATAATTAGAACAAAATGGGTATTCAGGAATAAGCTGAATGAAGATGGTCAAGTATCTAGAAACAAAGCTAGATTGGTATGTAAAGGTTATTCTCAAGAAGAAGGTATAGATTATGGAGAAACTTTTGCTCCTGTTGCAAGATTAGAAGGTGTAAGAACTCTACTTGCTTATGCAGCACACAAAGGATTTAAGGTATATCAGATGGATATAAAATCTGCATTTCTCAATGGAATTCTTGATGAAGAAGTCTACATTGAACAACCTGAAGGTTTTGTTGATCCAGATAAAAAGGACATGGTCTGCAGGTTACACAAAGCATTGTATGGTTTAAAACAAGCTCCTAGAGCATGGTATGAAAGACTCCATAACTATTTGATTAAGATTAATTTCAAAAGAGCAAATGATAACAACAATCTGTATATTAAAGAAGGACCGGATGACAAAATTGTATTCGCAGAAATATTTGTAGATGATACTATATTTATAGGGAATGAGGATCAGTGCAAAGAATTTTCAGAGAAAATGAACAAAGAATTTGAAATGTCTATGTTTGGTTTAATAAAATTCTTTGTTGGTCTTCAAATTCAGCAAAACAGGAATGGTATATACATTACTCAATCAAAATACATTAAGGAAATACTTAAGAAGTTTGGTATGGAAGATTCAAAACCAGTTGGTACACCCATGTGCACTGGACTGAAACTTACCAAAAATGATGATTCAAAAGAAGTTGATCAGACCCTATACCAATCTATGACTGGAAAATTGCAATATGTAGTACATACAAGACCTGATATTGCCTTAGCAGTCGGTACAGTAGCTAGATTCTCAGCAAAACCTAAGGAAAATCATATGATGGCAATCAAAAGAATCTTAAGACACTTAAGAGGAACTGAAGAATATGGTTTGTGGTATAAATTTGGAGGCAATCTAGACTTAAAAGTGTTTACTGATGCTGATTGGGTAGGGAACATTGATGACAGAAAAAGCACAAGTGGTGGAGCATTTTTTCTTGGAAAAAGACTGGTATCCTAGACTAGTAAAAAGCAGAATTGTACATCTCAATCCACAGCTGAAGTAGAATATGTTGCTGCTGCAGTAAATTGTTCAAATATTATTTGGTTTAAACAGCTATTAGAAGGTATGAAGGTTGAAATCAAAGAACCAGTTGTTATATTTTGTGACAATACCAGTGCAATAAACATTTTGAAGAATCCAGTGATGCATTCCAAAACCAAGCATATTGCTATTAAATATCACTTTGTCAGAGAATTGGTGCAGAACAAGGAAATCAGATTAGAATATATTCATACAAAAGAGCAGATTGCAGGCATTTTCACCAAACCATTACCTAAGGATGCATTTGTGTATCTAAGAGGTAAGTTAGGGGTCATTCCCCTATCCGAGGCTCACTAAATACAGTTTTAGTGATGCATCAACCAGAACATGATTGAAAATCAACCTGTTGATGTAGCATATTCAAGGAATCATTGCATATGAATCAGTACTTGAGGTACATTAATTTACACCAGTATTATGTGAATTGTCTTTGGCATGTGTTGTCAAAGAGGGAGTGTTTGCTATGTCTTTGCTATCACTTCAAGAAATTTTTCAATAATCAGAAGGAAGAATTTTCAGGAAAGGAAGTTTGCTGATAGAGGGAGATTTGAATCTAAACCGAGCTAATTCTTTCAAATTTCTTATGCTATGACATATTGTGTTTCCATCAATGCCAAAGAGGGAGATTGTTGGAAACAATTGTCTGAAGGAAATTGCTACTCAAATTATGTATTGTCTTTGATGTCACACAATGTCATAGTCTGCAGCAATCAGTTCCTACCAAGCTCAGTCAGTCTGCCAGATAGAAGATTAGTGCTTACCGAGTCCACTCGTTTATCAAAGAAAATCAGTGTCTGCCGAGTTCACTTGGTTACCAAAGGAAATTCAGCATTTACCGAGTTCAGTCAGTTGTCAAAGAAAAGTTAGTATTTACCGAGTTCAGTCGGTTGTCGAAGAAAAGTTAGTGTTTACCGAGTTCAGTCGGTTGTCGAAGAAAAGTTAGTGTTTACCGAGTTCAGTCGATTATCGAAGGTAAAGGATTGTCAGTGTTTACCGAGTTCCCTCGGTCTCCAAAAAGATTGTAAAAGTTATGGTCACCGAGCACTGTCGGCCCTTGAAGGATTTTGCAAATAAAGTTTTCTTAATTCAACCGACTATTATGATAAATAATGTCGATTTGACAAATCTAAAATCATATAAATAAAAGGTCAAATGTAAAAAAAAAAAGAATATATAGCAGAAGATTTACAGAAGAAAAGCAGGAAAGGTGTATGCGAATTTGTGAAGGATGTTCAGATATCCTTGAGGTGCAGCAGAGATTTATTCGATCAGAAAGGATCAGACTTATGCAGAATAGAGATCTGTAATCAGCAAGGCAGTTGCATTATTATACAGGTCATTTTCATTGTTACCTTTTTACCATTGTAACAGTGAATTCTAAATCTCTTAACTGAGTTGGTTTAACAACCATATTGTAAATCCTCTAACAAGGTGACAATTCCATTGAATTGTTTTCAAGACCTCTTACCAGGCCACTCCTAGCAGGGTGATTAAATCCTCTAACAAGGTCACACCTAACAGTGTGTTGTAACCTTTTACCGGGTTGGTTTCTAACTGGGCATCACTTCAGAAAAGTGAAAATCAGTATCTAGATACATTGGTGGTTTTTCCCATATTGGGTTTCCACGTTAAATCTTGAGTCTCTTGTGTTCTTAATTGCTTTCTCAATCATATACATGTGCTGATGAATATCTAAAGATAATTTTGCTAATACTTTCTACATCTTCAAAGTTACTGCAATCTATTTACCGAGTGCTAAAACAGATAATATTCTTTAAGATATCCTAAGGGATCTGGGAAGAAATAATTGTGAAGTGTTTTATGGTTGACTGATTCACCCCCCCTCTCAGTCACTTCATCCATATTCCATCATATATAACTATAGATATGTGTATATACCTACATAGAAACATATCATATATGTAAATTTATACAAATGTGTAATGTATTAGACATTTACAAGCAATTTTTTTAAGGTCTTCATAACCCGTACGGGTTATGTAGAACTTGAAATTGTGATTTTTTCTTTTCAAAACCCGAGCGGGTTTTTTTTTACACCATAAACCATATGGGTTATGGCTTGGTGAAAGATTTGGAATATGACCCTAAGGCTTGCAAGCCCATTTTCCCTCCAATTTTGTCCATTTACACATTTTTTCTTCTTTCAACATGATTTCTCAACTTCTTTATCATCAACTTTACAAATGATTAAGTGGGTATCTCTAAAATTACTACCATCATCTCACACGTCTTCTAAGCTTTTTGACCATATAAATTTTTCTATTTTTGGACAACATTAGCATAGTAAACTTTAATTGTCTTTACAAGTGTCTTCACAGTCCTCACAAACATATGTCTACCATTTTTTTTAATAACTTTTGATCTACTTGACCAAATTTAAAACAAACTACATATTACTATTCTACACTAGATTGTATACATGTTTTTTTAAAAAGTTTCCAATTTAGATTATTTTGATGCAATTTATGCCCAACACATGAACGGGTAGTAGATTTTCAGGATGTGGTCACTTTAGAAAATCATAAAAAATAAAATACTCAATAGAAAATTACAAAAAAATACAAAACTTCTAGATCTCACTCTTACCTATCATCCTACCAAAGGGTTTTGCAAAATACTAAATCTAACTATATAGTTTGTGAAGCACACAGAAACAACCATGTTATGTTTTTTTGAAAAATCAAGAACAATGTTTCATGCGCGAGAGGTTTGACCCTCTTAATGTTATCCATTTTAGAAACTTTAATAGTTTAGAAACTAGATTCAGGGTACTACAATTATTATTCTTTACAGAACTCCTATTTTTGAGTGCATGACCCTCAAATATCTCTATGAAGTTCAAGTTTCCTTGATTTCAAAAAAAAGTGGCCACTTATACCCCCCTTTTTGTTCACCATCTTAATGCACTTACTCATAATAAACTATTTTTTCTCATGGAAACCCTCAATTAGAGGGAAAAAACCATAGTGTGGATGACACCTTCAAGCCCTTCACTATAGTAAGAAATATTTTCCCTGTTAGGAGATACAAATACCCTTTTTGAGGGTTCACCCTATTAGGAGTTACTAGTACACTTTTAGGAGTAAAATGAGATCTGTTAAGATCTACCTCGCTAGAGGATTTAATTTTTCTTTTTGAGTTCACATGATTAAGAAATTTACAATATAAGACCTTTTAAAGTCCACCCAATTAAGGGATTTTGCTTGCTGCAACTATTAGGGAACAACACGTAATGATCTAGATGTAGCACTCATTGCTTGTCAGACCCAATCTATTATCTTCTCTTTGTAACTTCTCTCTAATCTGCCTCTGTTCAAAATCTTGATCCCAATCCTAGAAATCATGAATTTTTCTTCACATAATCAACCAACAATAGATTTTACAATAGGAGTAGTACCCAATAAATACTTGACTTGCACTACCTTAATATTATTTGAAATTCAACTTTGAATCTTCATGCTCAAATACTTCATGTCAAATCACATATCACAATGTAAAAAAATAATTTTCCTACACTGCATTGGCCCAATATAATATTTACATGTGATATTTCCAAGAACAATCAAAACCTTTTGACCATCCCAAATTGCTTATGGAATATTCCCTCCTTGCTTTTCTCGAGTGTATAAATGACAACCTGTCAAATCTTGTATTGCCTCCCTCATTTCCCTCTTAGCACAAAAACCATGATGGTGTGGTTTCAACCTTCACACTAATTGAGTATGATCATGTTGGTCCCATGTGAGGGTGAATCTGCTAAGAGGATTATTTTTGGAGTATATTTTTGATGCCCTGCGTGAACTTGGGGAAGTTGGGTCTCATCTTGGATCATATTCTGGTAACCTTTAGAGATAGGGATGAGTTAGTCCTAAGAATGAAGTGATTGTTATCCACATTATGTTTTATGATGACATCGTGAGATGTACCTAGTTCAACTTTATCTTGAGTTCATCAGGAGGTTATCATTGGGGTCGTGACGGGTGTATTGAGAGACCCTACCCGGTCCTGTCACTGTATTTCTTTTTTTTCTGCATTATAGACTCAGTAATTAGAAAAGCTATGTTGATACATTATGGTTTTATATTCTGTTGGATAGACGCTTGACCACTGATTTGTGATGTACTCTTTGTCATGTTTCTTATGTACTCATGTCAATGTTTCTAAGATGCACTATGTTTGCAATAGGGTTAATTGAATTCAATTGATTTTTATGATACTGCAATTGAGTGCATATTTTATGGGAATTGAATTGGAACAAGGAAATTTAAATAATAATAAGGTGAGATATATAATGTAATGAAGTTAAATGTTGTTTTCCTTGTGTATGTAACTTCTAGTAGAAATGCAGTAGGAAAGGTGTGTTGAGTCGTCAATTGATTAGGTAGAATGTATCCTTTATGAATATTGAAATGTTACTATTGGATGTGAATGTTTACATAAATGACAATTTGAATTTATATTACATTGAGATGTGAATTAATAGAAAATTGATTTTAGGTCTTAATGTTAAGAAAAAAATTCCAAGTATTATGCTTAGGTTACTAATTGAAGAAATGTAATTCGAAATGATTATAAAATCAATTGAAATGTTAATATTATCTTAATTGTGAAAGGGTATTTGATATGTTTGTGAATATTGTATTCATAGAGATTTTTTGGTGAAGGAAATTAACAATGGATGAATCAAAATTATAGTATGTTGTGAAACTACAAGTTGATTATATGATGTATTTTATGTGATCATTAATGTTACATTTTTAGATATATATTTATGGTCTTTCATCAGGAGCTACTGATATCTTGATCTAGTGTGCAGGAAATTGACCATGGAATTAAAATGAGAAGAAATTAAAGATGGATGCATGTGAAAATATTGTAAAGCCAAGGTTAACTCCAAAGGGAGAAATAACCTCATTGTTATGCATTATTGTTGCAAAGTAATGTTTGAATGTATTATTAAAACTGTGTTTATTTTATAATTATATCTACTTGGCATGCCATGTGTGTAGTGATCTATTGTGACTTTATGTGGTGTTAATTGACACATGTGTATGTTAGTTTTCATATCCAAGTAAATTTATATTGGTTGTCTTCCACCTTTGAGTCACCTTTTAGAATCCCAAGGTTAGGTATCTTGGTTGTTGAGCCTTGGGAGGGAATCTTATTTCAAATTTTGTGGGTCAACTCTTAGTGGACTTTTGAGGGGTTAAATGTAGCCCTAGAGGTTAGTTAAGGTTAAAATAAGATAACCCCATAGGTGCACTTTGGGTTGGGGGTCAAATTTTGACCAATAGGATATTTTTGTCTCATTTTTACCTCTTCTAAAAATGCCTTTTTAAAATGTGATGAAATTGGGAAGTGTGTCATGTCTTCCTCTCTTCAAAATTTTAATTTCCCTCTTATTGGAGAGAGAACCCTTGGATAGTGTGTCCAATCACCTTTGAGGTTAAGTAGGATGTAAGGTAGGGTTTTCCTTTTAGTGGGATGGAGAGCAATTTGGTAGATGGATTGTCCACTCTTAAATTTTGGAGACTACTAGTGGACATAGCAAATTTTTGGTGGACTTAGAAAAGGAAGGCTTGTAGGAAGGGAGCTCTTCTCAATATTCATTCACCATAGCTTGGAGAAACATTGGTGCCCTTTAATGGAAGACTTGTTTTCTTTACATGTATGTTTATGCAGATTTTTCTGTGATGTTTGTAAATGGTTTTGTGAATCTTCAAGCTTGCCTTTCATGAATTTTTGCATAGTGTAGTTTGTTGATTTTGTTTTTGTTTCTTTGTCTTGTTGGGGTGTGCAAGGCTAAACTCACCCTTGGGAGAGAAGAGATCCTTGAGGGTGAAGGATTTTAGTTGGGAATGCCCAAATAGTGTAGAGTCCTTCCTCATGGAGGAAGGGGATAAGGCATGGATGAATGGGCTCCATGTTGCCATCTTATCTTGGTATCTACTTCTTTGGGGGCCATAAGGGATTTTACATGTGTATGGAAAGTGGAAGGGATGGTGATTTTGTGATGGCCTTGTGAAGGCATTTGTGCATGGTTTTGAGCCTTGTTGAAGGCATGGTACTATATTTTTATGGCTTCTCCTACTTGGGTTCATTTCTACCTTCACCCCTCTTATGGGTCCAAGGTGACCCAATGTGTAAATCCATGGGAAGGGAATTTTATGTGAAAAATGTATTTCTCAGAACTATGTACAAGAATAAACATGCAACATAAGAAATATACAAACTAAGTAAAGATATAGACAAACTATGTATATAACAAAGAATTATTTTTAAGATTTAAAAGAAAAGAAATGACATTTCTTTAACATAATTTTGTAGAAACCCTATAGTAGACATATTAAGGTTTTTTCAACCATGATATTCTTTAAATACCTTAATGGGAATCCTTGTTGCTGTAGTTTTCTTGATATAGCCTTGTAGATATTTGTAAAATTTTTGAATTGCCTTCATTGTAGAAATCTTTAGTATATATACACAAGTGTATATATATGTATATACACACTTGTGTGTATATACACACACATGTATACTTGTGTGTATACAAATCTTGGATTTTCTTTCACCTTTGCTCCATGTCCAAACCCACAATGCCAAAATGATGAAAATAGGGTTTGGGCCATGTTTTATTTTTAGGTCTAACCCTAATTTTGAAATCAGGGTTATGGCTGATTTTTGGAGCCATTTTTAATTTATTAATTATGTATTTCCTTTAATTCTGGATTAGATTTTTAATCTTTGTTTATTTAATATAACGTATGTTGACTTTGCACAGTCACTTTATTGAATTTTGATTTAATATTATTATTTTATAATCTTGAGATTTAAAAAAAAAATTCCTTTTAATTATTTATTTGGGATTTTAAGTATTTGGTTATTAGATGGCTGATTTTAATTTATTTTTAAATCTAATAATGTTGATATATTATTTAAACATTCCCTTTATTATTTTAATATTATTCTTGAAATTTATCATTTTCAAATTTAAAAATTTAATATTTATTTCTTATTGAATATTATTATTGTTTTAATATAAAGTTTGTGATAAATTTAATATTTAATATTTAAATTAATTTTATTATTTTTAATATTTAATTGGTTCATTCAAGGGGAGATTAATTAAATGTCCAAGGTGGAACTTAGGTAAATTATTTCTCCCTTAGCATTAATGTTAAATTTAATATTAATATTTTTATATGGTTATTGAATCTATTTTAATGAATAAATTAAATTAATTAATAAACTTTGGAGCATTATGTCTTAAGTAAAATTATAATATTTTATTTTAAAATATTTGAACATTATTATTTTAATGGGTAAGATTTTTATAACCCTAGGTTTCGCGTAGGGAACACAATTATCTTGGTCTTATTATATCATTTCTTTATTGATGTTATCTTTGTATTTTCTATGTAAGTTAGTAACATGGTTCTTGTTAGGAACCATTAGGGTTTCTAATGCAATTGAATTAATCCTTATTTTAATTTAACCCTTTTTGGGTGTGTTGACCCAACCTTTGCCCTTTTGTTATTATCTAAGTTTTAAATTTTCACTTTTGTTTATCTCTTTTATTACCTCTTGTTTGAACCTAGTTAGGGTTTCTAAGAGACCTAGTCAGGGGTTTTGAATTGACTAATGCAGTTAATGATCAAGGGATGTTGGCAAGCTAGCGCATGCCATGATACCTCTTGTGAGTTAACTTGTGTTGGGTCATGTGATCATGCTTGTTGAGTATTCCTTAGTAGGTTGTCTTGTTTTCTTTTGTATTTTTTTTTTAAAATGTTGTGTGTGTTTTTCTCTAATTTTTGGGCATGACAAATCCTTAATATCTAATAAACATCACCATAACAACTATATTCAACATAGTAACCATACCGATCACTGATCAAAGATCTACCACTGGTAGATCAAGACAATAAGCTCTTCAACCTGTAACCTCTGCTATCACTGAAATGCTTTCATACCAATTGTCCAAATGAGTTGTGGTCACAAATATGATGTCTTAAGAGTGTATCCATGCTATATCTAAGATCCACTCCACTTAATGCCTTCTCAAACATGATCGTTGCCAAAGTCTTCAACTGTAGTTGTTCTTCCTATATGCTACTCACTGTACTTAGCTGATTTTTGCTTACCGATCGAACACTGACCTTACTGATTATCCTAGTCATCTGATATGTCTATGCTTACATCAATGCCAACCAAAATAGAAATCACCCTTGACCACTAACCAAAATCATCAAAATTCCAACACATGGTGCAAAAATACATACTAAGTTGACTCATGATGGCTAGTAGAAAGTGGTATGAAAATTAAAATTTATATTTGAACGTTAAAGTTTATTAATGGTCATTCCTAAGTGCCTCAAGGTTGAATAAGGTTGACTACATATTACTTAGAAGTGAAAAATATATATAATTTGATGATTTTAAAATAAGGAGTGGATGTATGGATATAGGTCCAAACATGGATGAAATAGGAACAATGGTCAATGTAGGAGGAAACACACAAATGAGGATGGAATTCACATAGATAGGGACCAAACCATGACTAATTTTAGTATGTTATTTGTTCATTTATTATTCTATTAAATAATACCACCAAAGTTGCATGCATATACTAATTCCAACATTGCAAGATTTCAATAATAAAAGGCATTTATTTGAATTATTAATCAAAAAGAGTTTTGTATATTAATCCAACTTATGATATTTATCGAACCATTTAAAACATTAAACCAGAACATTGAAATAAACTACTATTGATTGATCTTAATATTTTTTATTAAAATATAACATATAGAGTTTTAAGCACATTTTAGCTAAGATAAAGTTACCTAGTATTGATAGCATGTTGTCACACAACTATTAGTAGTCTATGGGTGCAATTATTATCAATTCATGGAATAATTGGCATTCCCCTCATGCAAATGAAGAATCTAGTACTTACTTTCATCCAAATAGATTGTCTTATCTTAGTAATTGCCATTATTTTCTTATGTAATTCAATTTTGTCCAATAAAAATAAACCTATTAATAATATAAGGGTTCCAACCATTAATAACACGTGGGACAAATGTACAATAATACTTATAGTACTTGAGACATACTAACACTTACATGTGAAATAGATTAATAAATTATATAGTACACATAGAATCTGGTTACGACTTTCAATAATACTCAAGTATATCTACATAATAATTTTTCATAATTTATTACAAACAAACTAATAAGAAAATGTAAAATTTATCAAAAATTCTCTAATGTCAATAATGTCTAGATGTAGCTAATCATGATCACATTTAATAAATGTTTCACGATATCAATAATATGTAGATGAGACTATCTATGATCTCAATAGTTCATAACTTGAAATATTTTTTACCTAATTTTAAAAAATATAATACAACTATTTGTAATACACAAAAATATTCAAATACTAAATAAAATTAACCTTCAATACTTTTCCAAAAATCTTATACATAATATGAACATATGAATTTAAACATACAACTATATTTAGTTATAAAATAAATATCATATAAATAATCTAAATTATTACATTTCCTTGCATAAGACCAACGCTATCCATTTGGTAAGAAAATGACAAATAATAACAAGAGTCTACATTTCCTTGTTTTTCATGAGATGCTGTCGATGTGTGTGGGGAAGAAAAGAGGCAAATGACGAGAAAGTGCATATAAAACAATGGAAACTAAAATTTCATATATGCCGTAAAGTACAATTATGTAAGGAATTCTTCATCTTCACGATTTTCCCACTATCGATTTCTTCTTGATCATGATTTGTCAATAAATTACACTTATTCACATCATTTTCAATCCGATGATTTCTCAATCAATCCATTTTTTAATCATATTCATAATTTTTGTATCGTTGTATAGAGTAAAATTATTCATAGTTTCAATTTTTCATAATTTTTGTATCGTTGTATAGAGTAAAATTATTCATTAAAATTATTTTTGTATTGTCAATTAGTTCAGTGTTTGGATTGCAAACAAAATAATAAGAAGATGTAAAATTTATAAAAAATTCTCTAAAGTCAATAATGTCTAGATGTAGCTAATCATGATCACATTTACTAAATGTTTCATGATATCAATAATATGTAGATGCGACTATCCATGATCTCAATAGTTCATAACTTGAAATATATTTTACCTAATTTTCTTCATCTTCACGATTTTCCCACTATCGATTTCTTCTTGATCGTGATTTGTCAATAAATTACACTTATTCACATCATTTTCAATCCGATGATTTCTCAATCAATCCATTTTTTAATCATATTCATAATTTTTGTATCGTTGTATAGATTAAAATTATTCATAGTTTCAATTTTTCATAAATTGTCAATTAGTTCAGTGTTTGGATTGCGTGTAAATTATAATTATTGATAGTGTCTTTATCTTTATAATAGACTCATTAATTTAAGTCTTCTGTAATAATGAATTGTGTGGAAACTACAATTATTCACATCACCTCCATCTTTATGATTTGTTCATCAATCCTTTCTTCTTTATGCTTGTGAATTTTGTGTAAATGACAAACATTAAAAAGTTTAACAAAGACCCACTAACACTCTTATGTAAAATGTAATGAAAATTTTATTTTTGAATAATATGTAGGTGTAACTATTAATAATATATAGATATAATTATATTATAATAGTCACATAATTAATAGAGATATGCCAACACTTGATGCAAAATCTTTCTTTTAATGAATAGATCATTTCCATTATATAATAATTAAAATTACTTTATTCACAAAAAAGGACATAAAGTCACTTCACAAATCTTATGTATCTTATGAAGAATTAAATACTAAGTACAACTAAAGTGATTATTAGAGAAATGTCGTCTAACCTTTCATGATGATTGGCTCAAACATATAGAAATAAAAGTTAAATTTTTTCATAATATAAATTATGTTCATAATTTTTCCATCAATCAATTTATTCTTCATGTTCATGATTTGTTCATCAACCACTTCTTTTTCATATTCATGACTTTTGTGTAAAATATTACAAGACATACTGATAGATTCATAATCACACTTAGATGCAAAATATAATTAAAATCTTGTAGTATAAATGATATGGAGGCAAAAATATCAATTTTATATAGGTATAATTGAAAAGTAATAGTGATCTAAAAGAAAGAGGATAAAACTTAATGTGAAATATTATACATCATATGAAATAAATTGCAACTAAAATATATCTAATAAATAAATGTATAACCATTCAAAGTGATTATATTAACTAAATATATCTAAAATTTAAAAATATTGATTAAAATAAATTATCTACTTGCATCAAGACCAACTTGATTAGAGATGACCTACTCTTAGGTTCATTTACTATAATGTACTTGTACAATAAAAAAAAATAGTTAAAAAATGTATATGGCGTGAGTTAGATATCTAAACTACTGTGAATATACATGAGTTAATTTTTTTTAATAATACAACTGTACAATAATTTTAAGTTTAGTTAACATTGACGTGGATATCTAGATCTAGAATCCATTCTAATTAAAAAAAATCCTAGTAAAAAATAAAGAATAAACTAATAATATTAACCTTTTTTCATATAAACTTAGAAAATCATACTTAAAAAAAATACAATAATAGAGTATCATTTAGAGATCCTCAATGCCATAAAAAAATGGAAATTACTATCTAGATTTTAAGTATTAGACTGCCTCTATTTAATAAAGAGCAACTAAATATGCATAATACTACAACTAAGATAATAGTCAATAAATATCACATAAATAACACTTGATCATAAACCAAAATGGAAAATTAACTTAAAATGCTATGATAAAAAGTGGGTTTGATGCCATGTGGAAATATAGCACATAGACTTACAATATCCCCAACAAAATTTTTACACTTCTTGATTTTCTTATATTTTTGGGATGGGATGTCTCTACTAGATCATCCTACTCCACCTCCATAGAATAGTGCAAATCTATTGTAATCAAACCAAACTTGACAAATCCATGTTTATGACATTACTAAATTATATTATGTTTTCTACTTTGTCTTAATACAATGAATAGTTGAGAAAACTTTTATACTAATTCATAACATCCTTAATATCATCAAAGAGAAGATAAGTATCTACATGGATAACATCATTTCACAACTAAGAGACACTAAATATATTTAATTATCTTAAACATTATTTATGATTGAGTAGGATGTGTTGAATACACCTAGAGATTGAGAGGGAAGAGAGTGAATTAGTCTTTAGCAAAATTTAATCTCTTTACTTTCATACCAAAATATGTTACTTAAATCAAAATCTTTGAAAGATAAAGCAATAAACACCAATGCACAAGAGAAACCAAATTTATGTGGAAAATCTAATAAGGAAAAAATCAGTATTACACTCTCACAATATATGAAAATTATTACAAAGAGGCTCATTGCCAAACTTGTAGCCAAGATTTAGTACCTGAGGGAAAAATACAATGTAAAATATAATGAAATTTTCATAATATGAATAATATGTAGTTGTAACTATTATGTATTATTACATTATAATAGCACATGCTTAATAGAGACTGGCCAACACTTGATGTGAAATATTATACATCATATGAATAATTAATTAACAAGTACAACTAATATAATTATTAAATAAAGTACTATGTAACCTTTCATACTAATTAGCTTAATCATATTTCTTTTCTCTTTGAATAAAGTACTTTATTTTCATGATTTTCCCATCAATCAATTTCTTATTCATGTTCATGTGTTGTGCATAAACAAATATTATTGATAGTGACTTCATGTTCATGATTTGTGCAACAACCCACTTTTTCTTCATATTCAGGACTTATGTGTAAAATACAAACATCACAAGACATCATAATAGAGACATAGTCACACTTAGGTGCAAAGTCTAGTTAAAATCTTGTAGTATAAATAATATATATTACATATATATGTGTAACTATAGAGTAATAGTGAATTTAAAGGAAGAGGCTAACATTTGATGTGAAATATTATACATCATATGAAAAAAGTGTACAATTAAAATTTATTTAATAAATAAATATTTAACCATTCAAAATGATTATATTAATTGAATATATCTAAAATTTAAAAATATTAAATAAAATAAATTATATACTACATGCAATTTTGAAGTACTAACTAATCTAAGCTATTAAATCAATTAAAAGAAAACTACAATGAAGAATACAATTAAAATGAAGTTAAAAAAAAACTTTACCTTCACCTACCATGTAGCGTGTCTCCATTAGCCTCCTAGCCTGGATTCCTTGGATGTGTTGAGCTCTCAGATTTCCAATTGAAGCTCCTTGCCAAAGATGCTATCAAAGTGTGGAGATTGAGTGGATTGTATGCAAAATGGCTTAAAAGCTTAATTATACAACTAATGGATGAAATGCAAATGATATGAAAATAGCTTGGATGCTTGAAGATTCGAATGCTTGGGTGCTTAGAATGCTTGTATGCTTGAAAATCACTATTGCCTATTAGCTCACAAAGGGGAAATGAGGCTCCTTTTATAGATTTTTGGAGGACTCAAGGCTAGGTGGCACAATCCTAAGGTGGAGATTAAAAGGTGGAAGATCCTAGGGCTACAATTGACTTGGTTGAAGGGGTTGAGAGAAAGGGGGATGTAGTTGGAATGTGAGAGAAGGAATAGGGAGGATGTTCCTCCTACATTGACATGGAAGAGAAGAAGGTGGAAGGGAAAGAAACATGTCAAGTGTCTCACAAAGACCATTGAGAGGAAGGGGGAAGGACCTTTTCCTCATGAGGATTCTTGGTACAAGTGTCCCATGAGTCACCTTTGACTCTTTGAGGTGGCTTGAGAAGCTCCTTAGGAATAGGGATTGCTTCTTGACTTGGTTTAGGAGAAGACATGTGGTCATGAGACCAAGTCTTATGAGGCCACATAGCCCTTAGAAATAGGACATGTGTGGTTGAGGATAATGATTTATTAATAATTAATAATAATTAATTATTTTAGCCAAGGTGATGTGTCAAGTGACTAGGTGGATGAGGTGGACTAGGGGACTTAGTCATATTTGGTGAATGTGTAATTGATTAAATCACTTTAATAAGACTATTTAGAGGACTTAGGATATAAGGTTAGACTATAGTGAATTTATCAAATAAATTGAATAATTTATTTAATAATAGAGGAAATAAATATTAATCGTGCAAAGGAGGAGGTCCTGGTGGACTCCTCGGAGGAGCAGTTGTGTAGAATATTTAATCAGGCAAAGGAGAAGGAGAAAGTCACCATGATTACAATCTTGGGAGGTGATTATTGGGCCAATGGCCATGTGCATGATGGAAAACTGATAGCAGACCTATTTCAACCATTTATCTAGACTCTTGGTCATCCCCTTCATGTTCTTGGCATAGTTTACAGGATTGTCTCAGAAGATATATACACAGAACTGGCAGAAGCATTGGATGGTATTGAGCAACAGCTTTCCAGTGGTTATCTTCTAGGCTACTTCACATTAGAGGCAGAAGGAAAAAAGACAAAGATGAAGAAGGCCTGGTCTCTATACAAATCAGGTGTGAAGGAATACAATCTAGCAAGTTTCGAAGCCTTTTTACAGGCTAATGAGGATCTTTTTCCCATAGAAATAGGAGTAAGGTTGGTAGAGATAGGACAAGGAATAATGTATATTGCCCACTAATTTGTGTTGGTTGTGCAGACATGGAATCTATATCCTCACTATGTATTTCCTTATCATGCAATAGAAAGGGTATTGCCCCCTAGGCAGAGCTTGACTAAATTTTAAAAAAAAAATTAATTAAATAATAAATATTTAATTAATTCATCAAGTTAATATTAATTAAATAATAAATATTTAATTAATTAATGAAGTCACTTTTTAGTGTATACATTTTACCCCTCTTTCAAATAATGTGTTGGTTGCATTGTTTCAAAGAATTTTAGAGAAAAATCAAGCATTTTTGCCCCTGCCCCAGACAATGTCTTAGACGAAAGCAATGTATGCATGCCCCCTCGAGAGATTGATTGACAAAAAATTATATAATTTTAATTTATTTTTTCGGGTTGACAATCAATCTCATGAAAAGATTCAGAAGAAACATGGGTGAAAACGGGGTGAATCAAAAAATTTTTGATAGGTAGGGCCGACACTTCAAGTAAAATGGGTCCATAGGCTATATATAGGGCCAAGGGATCCCATATAGAATCATTGTGCACACTTGTCATTTGGAGATTGGAGCTTGGAGAGATAGAAGAGTAGAGCTGAGAAAATATTGTTCCCACTTGCAGATCATCACTTTGAGAGGGTCAGACACTTCCAAAGGCTGCCATATTCTGGAGGGCTGGTAGGTGACCCATCCTGCTTAGTCAATTCATGAATTTTTGCATGTTTTAGTTGAATTGTAGCATGTTTTAGGTTAGATCAATCCTTAGGTTAGGATAGGAAAATTTTTGTTCTAGGATGTAGAACAAATGGGCAGTTGCGGCGCAATCATGCGCAGTAACTTGCCATGTTTGTGCAACAAACTGGTAGTTATGCGCATTTGTGTGGGGTACCTGCACATGTGTGTTAGGAAAAATTTTGGCTAGGCATTTGTCAAAGAAATGTGTGCAAACGGGATGCAACGCATTTGTCACAATTGACTACACATTTGTTGAGGGTAGTTGTGCATATGTTAAATCTGTGCAAATAATCAAGGGTTCTGCGCAAACATGTTTCTATGCTGCACATTCATTGGAAATGGTAGAATTTTGGCAAATTGGGATGGTAATTAGGTCAAACATCATATCGATAGGCTGATGCGATCTATCGGCTTTGATTTTAGATCAATTTTTGTCAAGATAGGCAACATCGTAACATGATTGCTATTTAACCTTCCCGAGTTTAGATAATTGATAGAATTAGCTTTTGGGACATGTGATAAACATGTTTCGATTGATAAGATAGGATAGATAGATAGATCAGTTTGATCAAAATCTAATAGTTTGATTGGTTGATGTTTGTGATAGGAGGATATTACTAATATTCTGATGTCGTGGGAGAGATATCCCGTGACTCAGAATCTAAGGTGGGTGTTGTCAAAGACTGACAAGATGTTGATTGGAGTGACTAGATTGTACCATGTGATTTACACACTTGAGATTATGGAAATATATAGGCATGCTGACCACACCCACTGAGAGATGGCACTTGAAGATGAGTACCTTTCATCTCCTGACAAGAGAGATGATAGTCATACTTGAGGATGTATATCACATCCTATGTCTACCCATCATAGGAGAGTTAGTCCAGTATGATCAGCATGGTGGATTGGCTAAGTGTAGAGCATTTTTTGGCGATGACGACATTAACGAGTCAGAGATTAGTTGGGAGGATTTGGTAGATTTTTATGAGCCTTGGCCAGAGCTATCAGAGGCTTCGTCTACCCAGACTATAGATCGCATGGTTTTGCAGTTGGATGGGGCCAGACATTATAGAGGATGATGGATGAGGGGACCCATTTTTCTTGGGGGGTGTGCTTTCTAGCACATTTATATCATGATCTTCATTAGGTTGTCTACCATAGGGGAGCATCATGATGTAGGAGCATCTCGGGTCCTTGGCAATCCTGTATCACCAAAAAGATGTTTGAAGTTTGTTTGTGTTGCTCATTTCCTTCTTTGACCAAGTTGGTTCAGTGTTGCTCAGTTTCCTTTGTTGACCGATTTGGTCGGTCATCTCTCTGGTGCTCGGTTAATTCCCTAGCGCTCGACAATGCTTGTCTAGTGCTTGGTTATCCTTGCTTACTAAGTTGCTTGTTTTGGAATTCTGTTGAGGCCGACTTGGGTAATTAATTTTGGTCACATATTTAATGCTGGTATCCATCATTAGGAAGCATGTGAACCTAGATCTAGCCATCCCCTTCTATTGATTATGGATCTAAAGGCCAACTTGATTTGGTAGCCTCTTGTATAAATGTAGTTATTTGGTTAGAGTTTAGGGAGTAATTTTTTGAAGGATAGAAGATAGAAGATAGAAAATTAGAGATTGTTGGTAGATCCTCACATGTGGAGGACTTATGTACTTGATTGTAATATCTGGCCGAAATTAGGAAGGCCTTATAGCTTGGCATGTATGAATCAATTTGAGGATAATATATATATGAAAGTTCCTACATTCTCTCTCTCTCTCTCTCACTTTTGTGTATTTTTGCTTCTGCATGTTGTTCTACAAGGCGGATCTAGTAGGGTGTGCCTTTGAACCCTCTCCCTATCCTCCCTTGCATTAGGTGGTATTAGAGCTGAGTTGAGATCTGGATCTAGGTTTGCAAATCTAGGTTTGAGGGTTCCTTCTTGTCAAACCCTAGTTGATTTTTTGTGGGGTAGCAGATTGAGATCTGACATGCAATTGTAGAAGGTTTCAAGATGGTTTATGGGAGATGAGATGAAGATCTAGGATTGGAAGACATGTTGAGACAACTTGTTGCTAGATTAGAAGCTGTTGAAACAGCCCAGAGAAGAGGAAGACATCTTGAAGATGTTAGTCATGATGAAATTAAGGTAGAACAAGGTGATGTAGAACCTACACCTATGATGGATCAGGGTGAGGAAAGATTCTTGAAGGCTTTGATGAATCTGAAGTCTATACCACACTTTAATCCTCCTGAGTATAGTGGAAAATTAGATTTTGATGAATTGGTGGACTGAATCACCGAGATGGAAAAGTATTTTGAATATAAAAATGTACCCGAGGAAAAGAAGGTGAAGATTGCAAGTACAAAGTTTAAAATTCAAGCATACTTGTGGTGGAAACATCTGTAGTTGGACAGAAAGAGGAACGGAAAAGAAAAAATCAAGGTATGGAATAAAATGGTGAATAAGTTGAAAGGAAAGTTCTTACCTTGTGATTATCAGATTAACCTAGTTAGGCGAATGCAAAGTTTGAGGAAGAAAGATAGCTCAGTAAAAGAATATACTAAGGAATTCTATAGATTAGATATCATATTTGGACATGATGAAGATGATTTAGAAAGAATTTCTAGATACCTTAATGGTTTGAGAGTTTCCATCCAAGAAGAAATCAGTTTGGTCAAGTTGGAGAACATTGAAGAAGCTTATCAATTTGCTTTGAAAGTTGAGGAGAAATTGAATAAGAGACATGAGTAGAGGCAAAGAGGTAGAGGTAGATCTCATGGTGAAAATAGTAGATCTAAACTTGAAAATACAAATCTGGATAAAGGCAAGACTGAGTGGAAAGGTGAAAGTTCATCTAGAGGCAGAGGTAGTAACTACCGAGGTGGTTTCCGAGGAACTTGTTACAATTGTGGAGAAGAAGGACATAGATCATTTGAGTGTACACATGCAAGTAATAAGGTTGGTAATAGAAGAAATGCTTTGGTGCAAAAAGAGTCACCGAATGAACTTGAGAAGGAAAATAACTTGATGGTAAGAAGAGCACTTTGGAGTGAAAGTAATAAGGAAGATCCGGTAAGGAAAAGTTTGTTCAAGACCAGATTGTTAGAAATAGGGAATACCGAGAGGGGGGGGGGGGTGAATCAGTATTCTAAAAAATTTATCTTTTTCCCAAATATGGATATAATAGATTATATTTATACATGCATAACAAAAGAAACTAAACAATATGCATAACAATAAAGAACTCATAACACATGATATGTTCTCGAGGAAACCCTGGCCAAGGGAAAACCTCGGTGGGCATGGTACCCACAAAGATCCACTAATCAAAAGTATCTTGTTAAGGATGTTGACCATGTTAGGAGTCTATTACATATGTATAGTGTATCAGTCCTGGTTAAAGGACTATAGGCCTTGTTAGAAGCCTCAACCATGTTAGGAGTTGTAGATACAAAATCTAATTACAGGATGAGCCCACTACCCAAAAAAGTAATATACAATGTATACTGATTACAAAAATGGATTAAGGTACATAACCTTATACTGCTTGCATCAATGTCTTCTTCACTACTCTTACATTTGCATCATATCATATCATCACCATATTACACTTTTCATTCATACAATTACAATTACATATAAATACAAGTTATTAAGGCTAATAACTTTACATGGTCAGCTTTCCATATATCTTTATCCAAGAGTGAACATCTAGGATGTCATCCTTTTATATTGTTAAGTCATTATTTTGGTAAACAAAATAATCCCTTAACTCTTTACCAATTTTGTCTTAATATTCTGTCTTGTCGGCTTCACATTGTCTTTGGTAAAACTGCCATAACTAATTCTGTACATTCTATACTAACTTGCACTCTAAGATGGGTCATTAGTAGCCATCATAGCATCTATTGTCAAGTGCATAAGCACTGAACTTGCTCCAGTCAACATCGCAAACCAGAACTATATCCTAGTACATTGTGAAAACACTATCTCACACTTAGACAAATTTTCATTACGATCTGCCATACTTTCTCTCTAACCTGTGTGCTCTTAATGTAGATCATATGTTTCCATAATGACAACATCTATGTACTCACTTTAGCCAAATTTCCAACAATCTCCCCCTTTGTCATTGGTGGCAACATATGAGAAAATTGGCTAAGTGTACAAGTCAAAATCTCAAAATGTATAACAAAATTCTGGCCATAGTATAGAATGTGTATACTATCCTTATAACTCCTCAAAATATACTTTTTGATACAAAACTTCATACAATACTCCCCCTAAGAGTATCAATCCTCATATACATAACAATTTTCTGCTCTACTACAATCACTCCCCCTTTGACAACAATGACAAAGTAAAGTAGGGAGGATTACAAAATTGTAATCCAAAAAAAAAAAATACCTCCATTTACTTATTGCAAAGCCAGTAGGCTTGCAACACAATCTGCAAAATTTACTTTCATGGCTTTAAACTCTTTCTCCCATGACTTTCTGATAGAATCTACCACATTCAGAAGTGTGCTTAATCCATAAGCTGCTATTTGACAAGCTTGAAGGTTCTCAAAATTAAATTTCTAAAATGATGTCTTAGCAGTAAGACATTCTTCTAATTGTTCCTCAATAATGCTCAACTTCATAGACGTGTGCTCTCTTAAAAGTTCAAATCTTCTCAATTTCCTGTTCTATTCATCATGCAATGATCTTATTTCATCATAACACTTCCTAACTTTCTTCTCAACATCACTTACTTTTACATTGGGTCCAGAAAGAAGATTAGATTCATTTTGAATCTCAGCTTCCTTCACCTTGATTTTGTGGTCCTCTCCTACTGTCAAAATCTTAGGTTTTGTACACTATATGTACAAAGCTTTTCCAGTCTCCAAATGTTTCCTCAAGTTCTTGATACAAACATCAAGACTAATATTATCATTTCTAATATTCTGACTCATACTTAAAAGCATTTTAGCTTCATAAGTTGCTTGAGCTCTTACTTTAGCAATGTCTGATAAGTTGGTAAACTCATCATCAAAAGTACTTAGTACCTTTTTGGCTCTCTCCAAAGGATCTACTTTTGAAATATGTGTAGTTACAATACTTTTCAACTTCTCTATCAATTCCTTCAGACTTCCTTCTAGATTCTTTACTTTCTTATTCTTTCCAATGATCTTATTCAAAGAACTAATCAGCTCTAGCTGATCATCATCATCAACTTCTTTACCTAAGTCTTCAAACAAAGCTCCAATTTCTTTCTTCTTTGCCTCAGGAGTGGGTGCATGAATTTTTATCTCTTTAGGTTCATCACTCACCAATTCAGTCTGCACTGCTTCTTCAGTCCTATCTGGTTCATCAAGAGTTGAATTGTCAACAATGTTATCTAAATTCTTAAATACATTATCTTTAGTGTCCAAGGTCACCTTAGTACCTTTAATTTCCATTGTATCATCTTCAATATTAATAGCTGAAAGAGAGGGAATATCCTTTTGTTCAGCATCAACTGCATGTCCTGCTACAACTGAAGTTTCTCCGACAATTTTTGTCATTACTTTAATTATTGCTTGCTTTGTTTCTATTCTCACTTGCTCATACTGCCCTACCATGATCTGAATGGCTCTTCTCTTATTCCTCAAAAGAGTGTCAAGGGGCTTCAAAATATGCTTCAAATGATCATCATCTTTCACTTCACAAAGCTTTCTCACAAGATTCTCTCTTATAGTTTTGTCTTCCTCAGATGCTCTCTATTTTCTATTAATAAGTTTAGTAAACAATTCATCAGGTATTTGACCTTGAATAGAGTCAAATTTCTTATCTGCCAAAATCATATGCTTCACAATAGCATTCTCCAAATTAAATCTATCAATATAATCATAAAGATCATAATATTTATTCATTCTTGCGAAATCTCCACTCTCAATAATCTTCTCATTTAGCTTTTCAACTTTTGGTTTACAAGCTTTCTTCTTAGTATCATCTTTAACTTATACAATCTTTCTTGGTACTGGTTGAACTATAATCTTCTGTCTCTTTCCTAGTCCAGTAGCAATTTCTTTCTTTCTCTTGCTCAGTGTTACTTGTTCCTTTTTTGGTTCTTCTACTTTCACTTTAACTGGTGTAGGCTCTCTATGTACTGCACTGGATAAAGGTGGTACACTCAAGACTTCTCCCTATCCAACATCTCTCAATGTTGTTGTTGTCTATTTAGCTATCAAAAATTCTCTTTCTGTCATCCTTGTGTCTTTCAATATTCTCTTTATGGTACTGTCAACTCTTTTCTTAGACTGTTTCTCTTCAATTTTAGCTTTAACAAAATTAAGGTTGTCTTCATAAAAACCAAACCTACTGCATTGGGTGTCAAATTTACTTTTCAACAATCTTCCAACATACTCTTCTATCTCAATCTTAGAAATCTCATAGCCAAGAGGGTCTATGAATTCAACTCTGGGTTCTCCTACTTCAATGTAAGTAAAGTCAGTGTCAATCATGAAACAAATATCATTCTTATATTTCTCCACAAGTGACTATGGAATCCTTGATCTGCTAGATACCAAATTCTAAAATGTCTTCAAAACTAACACAACACTCTCATTAACTTGATCAATAACATGATTTCTATAAACTTTTTTTATTCTTTCCATTGTAGACTGTCCATCATTCCAATTATTTCCAATTGTGTAAGGAAATCTTCTTAAAAGGTGGAAAAACATATATGTAATCAAAGATAAGAATCTAAATTGTGCATATTTAGACTTCTTAATCTTCTCCAAATTCTCAAACAATTGAATTCTCAAAATCTCACACATATCAAAAAAAACTTTGTCTACACACATCAGATAGGCAATGTGAACCATGCCAGCTGCCATGTTATCTTCTCTGGAATTAGCACAAAACTTTGTAGTCAGAATCTTACATAGATATCTTACATCATGTTGTCTAATCTTTCTGATAACAATACCTCTACCATTATAGGATGATCTAGTGTTGTCAATGACAATCTTCCTCATGTTTTTCTCATTTAAAGGGATAGCACCAAGTTTGGATAAATCAGCGACTTCATGAATTAGGTCAGCTGTGATGTCAATCACTCTATCTTCTAACCAAAATTTCCCATTGTGAATTCTACTTAAAATGATCTTTGTGCACTCTTCATTATCGAATTCATACTGCAAACCATATGTGACAATTTCATTATTTTTCAAATGTTCATAACCTTGCTTCAATGTCATATCCTATTTATATATATTCTGATACTCACTTGAAAAATCAATGTAATTTACTATTTCTAGTTTACATCCAAGATAACTCTTTACATTTTCCAAATGCAAAAATCTGTCTGGTACGGATGATAAAGAAAACTCAGGGTTTACTTCTAAAGCTTCTACTAGTTCTTTCTTCAATTTAGGTATGTTCTTATCTCTAATGTTGTGAATCAAAGATGTATCCATGTTTCCTTCCAATTCTTTATACTGATTCAAAGATTTGTCAAGATAAATACCTCAAATTTGTGATTCTAGGGTTTGCAAAGATTCGACACTTAAATCCTTCACAAAATCTCTGCAAAACACTTCCAATCTCTACTTTTGATCTCCTTGATACTTTAATTCACTTTTAAAATCAAATAATATCGATCATAACCTTTTATGACTTCAATCATACTTAATTCTGACATCACATTCAATTCTTTTGCCGCTTCTTTTCAAAATTTATTCCTGTTAACCTGCAAAACTCAGAAATTCTTGCGATCTCGCTAAACATAATATTTTCTTTTGCACTCTTAACCATAGCATTAGTACATCATAAACTATCTTCTATTAACTGTGCAAGAATTAGTTCATCATAAATCTACTTCTACACTAACTCTAAGTTCCTAATCTACTGTAATTTGCATAAATTAAGTGCTTAAAGATAGGTCAGATAAGGATTCATTCTTACCACTAAATACTTCACCTATCTGATTACCTTCCATGTTGATTATGCCTTCTTGATCTATTCCTTTAACATACTTCACTTCATCTATATTGCTACAACAATCTTTCTATCTATTACTTGTATCTTCATTCCCTCTTGCATTGTTTCTAGGGTTAGGGTTCAGATGATAAGTTCCATTGTTCATTCTGCAAAACCTTGTTGTATGTCCAATCCTATTGCATATCTGAGAAACAATTCCATTGTTCCCATATCTCTGTCCTTGCTGATTAATCTGTGACCTACAATTTCTAGCAATGTGTCCAACTTTGTTGCATCTATAACACACTACTTCATTTCTTCTGTTCATGTATTCAGTAGGTCTCTTATCTACATTGTTAGTATTCCTAAACATTCTATTACCATAATTATTCTCAATAACTTTAGGTCTTCTACATTCAATAGCTCTATGTCCAAAACCATGACAATTATAACAATAACCATTAAGAGGTTTAAACTGTTTACCTGTGCAATCTCTTTTCATATGACCAATAGTATTACAACCAAAACATCTACCTTTGAATTCTCTTTGCATACCCTTGGGTGATTCCTCTTTCTTTGATGATTCTCCTTCTTCTTTAGGTGCATCTTCAGATTTGTTGATCTCATTAGGCTTCTTCTCATCTATGCTTTCAGATGTCTTCAGATCTGGTTTCTTGCTTTCATCATTTGTTCTAAATATATTAAATCCAAGTCCAGTCTTATCATAGGATGGTTTCCCAAAAGAAACTTGTTCATCAATCTTCTCACTATTTGAATATAGCCTTTCAAGTTGTTGTTTGGATTGAGTTAGTTCACCTTTCACAATCTTATTGTACTTCTCAAGTTTTGCATACTGCACATTTACTTTCTTAAATTCAGATGTCACTTTTTCAAGTTTAGATTTCAGTTCTTCATTTTCAGTCTTTAGACTTTCATTCTCAAATTTTAGATTCACTTCATTTTTGCTATTTCCATCTTTCAAACTAAGCTTCAAATTCACTATCTTCAATTCATGCTTAAGGATCTCATTTTCTTTTTCCAAGTTGCTATCACAATCTTCAATAAGAATTTCAGATTCCTTTTCAGATCTCAGATCTTCTAATTTGTTCTTCAATTTCTCAATAAGGTCTTTTGCATCATCATACTTTCTTTTCAAAGTATCTTTTTCAATAGTAAGAAAATCAATCTATTCAAGAGCTTCTTCAAGATTCTTCTGTAGTTGATCCATATCCATAGAGATCTTACTCAAGCTGCTAGGCTTTCCTTGAATGATTATTTTTTGAGTAACTAAGCTCTGATACCAATTGTTAGAAATAGGGAATACTAAGAGGGGGGGTGAATTAGTATTCTGCAAACTTTATCTTTTGCCCAAATATGGATATAAAAGATTATCTTTATACATTCATAACAAAAGAAACTAAACAATATGCATAACAATAAAGAACTCATAACACATGATATGTTCTCAAGGAAACCTTGGCCAAGGGAAAACCCCAGTGGGGATGGTACCTACAAAGATCCACTAATCAAAAGTATCTTGTTAAGGATGTTGACCCTGTTAGGAGTCTATTACATATGTATAGCGTATCAGTCCTAGTTAAGGGACTATAGGCCTTGTTAGAAGCCTCAACCCTGTTAGGAGTTGTAGATACAAAATTTGATTACAGGATGAGCCCACTGCCCAAATAAGTAATATACAATGTATACTGATTAAAAAAATGGATTAAGGTACATAACCTTATACTGCTTGCATCAATGTCTTCTTCGCTGCTCTTACATTCACATCATATCATATCATGACCATATTACACTTTTCATTCATACAATTACAATTACATATATATACAAGTTATTAAGGCTAATAACTTTACATGGTTGGCTTCCATATATCTTTATCCAAGAGTGAACATCTAGGATGTCATCCCTTTATATTGTTAAGTTATTATTTTGGTAAACAAAATAATCCCTTAACTCTTTACCAATTTTGTCTTAATATTCTGTCTTGTCAGCTTCACACTATCTTCAGTAAAAATGCCATAACTAATTTCATACATTCCATACTAACTTATGCTATGAGATGGGTCATCAGTAGCCATCATAGCATCTATGTTCAAGTGCACAAGCACTAAACTTTCTCTAGTCAATGTTGCAAACTAAAACTGTATCTTGGTACATTTTGAAAACGCTGTCTCACACTTAGAAAAATTTGCATTGCGATCTGCCATACTTACTCTCTGACTTGTGCACTCTTAATGTGGATCATATGTTTCCATAATGAAAACATCTATGTACTCACTTCAGCCAAATTTCCAACACAGATGTAGAGTTTCTGACAAAGTTTGGAAGGTAATTATTGACAATGGTAGCTCAGAGAATCTGGCATCTAAGGAAATGGTTGCTAAGTTGCAGTTGGAAAGGTTGGAACATCAGAAGCCCTATCAGATTTCATGGATCAAAGATGAGCATACACTCTTGGTAAGTGAACAATGTTATGTGAATTTGAAAATTGGAAAGTACTATGATAAGTGTTATGTGATATCATGCCTATGGATTGTTGTCATATTTTGTTGGGTAGACCTTGGTAATATGATAGACATGCTATATATGATGGGAGAAGATAGATCTTGTTACATTTGATGGAAGAACCTATTAGTAATGTTTGCACATCTGTGAAAGTTTTCTTGATGGAAGGGAGAAATTTTGTTAAGGATTTGAAGAAGAATGATGTATGTTTTGTTGTGATTCCTAACAAACCGAGTAAGAAAATAGAGGATAGTGTCCCTGAGGAGATTCATAAGTTACTCACCAAGTACACTAAGATCATTTCTGATAATGTACCTAATGGTTTACCACCAAAGAGAAGCATTGATCATTGCTAGTTTATTGAATAAGGCACCACATCAGTTGACACCTACCAAGAATCAAGAATTGAACTGACAAATTCAAGAATTGTTGGAGAAAGGTTTGATCAAAGAAAGTTAGAGTCCTTGTGTAGTACCTACTATATTGGAACCTAAGAAGAATGGAGAATGGTGAATGTGTACTGATTCTAGAGAAATCAATAAGATAACAGTGAAGTATAGGTTTCCTATACCAAGAATGGATGACATAATGGACAGTTTGACTGGAGAAAAGTATTTTACCAAATTTGATTTGAAAAGTGAGTATCATTAGGTCAAAATCAAAGAAGGTGATGAATGGAAGACTACTTTCAAGACAAAAGAAGGTTTGTATGAGTGGTTGGTTATGACTTTTCATTTAACTAATGTATCGAGTACTTTTATGAGGTTGATGAATGAGGTTTTGAAGAAATTATTGGGTAAGTTTGTGATTGTATATCTTGATGATATTTTGATATTCAGTAAGAATAGAGAAGAACATTTGTTGCATGTTCAACAAGTATTGCAGAGGTTTGAAAGAAGAAAAGTTGCTGATAAATCTAAAAAAGTGTTCATTCATGAAAGAGGAGATTGTGTATTTAGGATTTGTGATTTCAGCTGATGGTTTAAAAATGGATCTTGAAAAGGTTGAAGCTATTTTGAATTGGCCTAAACCTAAGAATTCTAGTGAGGTAAGATCATTTCATGGATTGGAAATTTTTTACCGAAAATTCATTAGGAATTTTAGTTCAATTTTTAATGCTATGAATGAGACTATGAGAGGAGATAAAAGAGAATTCAAGTGGACACATGGAGTTGATAGAAGTTTTGAGACTCTAAAGCACAAGGTTGTTGAATTGCCTATTTTGGCATTGCCTGATTTTAATAAGGTATTTCAAGTCGAATGTCATGCAAGTGGTAGTGCAATTGGGGCTGTATCGAGTCACGAAGGTAAACCCATTGCTTTCTTTAGTGAAAAGCTGAATGATGCAAAAAGGAAATACTCTTTGTATGATCAAGAATTATATGCTATTGTTCAAGCACTAAATAAATGGAGACATTATTTGATACCGAGTGAATTTGTGTTGTATACCAATCATAAGGCTTTACAGTATTTGGGTAGTCAGAATAAGTTGAATCGGAGACATATGAAATGGGTTGAGTATTTGTAGAGTTGTACATTTGTGATAAAGCATAAGATTGGAGTCACTAACGAAGTTGTTGATGCATTTAGTAGAAGGATATCTTTGATGACCGAGATGAAAATTGAAGTTCTAGGCTTTGATGACATGAGAGATTCTTATGAATTTGATCCTAAATTTTTTGAGCCATGGAGAAAGTGTAGAGCACCTATTCAAGATCAACTGAGTACAAAATGGGATGAATATTTTATTCAAGAAGGTATGTTGTTTAAAGGTATTCAGTTGTGTATACCAAGAGGAGCAATGAGAACTATTTTGATAAAGGAGAAACATAGTAGTGGTTTGGCTGGACATTTTAGTATAGATAAAACATTGAATTTGCTTAAGGAAAAATACTTTTGGCCATAATTGTATAAAGATGTTCAAAAATTTGTGAGAAGTTGTGGAGTTTGTCAAGTTGCAAAAGGAGTAAGTCAGAATACTAGATTGTATACACCAATTTATGTTCCCGAGAAACCTTGGATTGACATCAGTATAGATTTTGTTCTTGGCTTACCGAAGATAGTAAGAGGTAATAATTCTATATTTGTTGTTGTGGATAGATTTTCTAAAATGGCATATTTTATACCTTGTAGAAAGACATCAGATGTAGTACATATAGCAAATCTTTTATCTAAGGAAATTTTCAGATTGCATGGATTATTGAGGAGTATTATCTCTGACCGAGACAATAAATTTGTTGGATACTTTTGCAAGACCCTTTTGAGAAAGTTTGGCACCAAGTTGAAATATAGTTATACATTTCACCCACAAACCGATGGATAGACAAAAGTTATGAATAGAAGTTTGGGAAATCTTTTGAGATGTTTAGTTGGAGACACACCAAATAATTGGGACTCTATGTTGGCAAAAATAGAGTTTGCATACAATAATTCAATGAATAGGAGTACCAGAAAACCACCCTTTGAGATTGTAAATGGCATACAACCAAGAGGTATATCTGATTTGAGGGATATTGTTGATGAAAGAAAAAGAAGTGTTGGAGGAGTAAAGTTTGTTGAGTACATGAATACATTGCATGAAGATGTGAAACATAAGCTAGAGACAAGTAATTAGAAATACAAAGACATAGTTGATAGATCAAGAAGACATAAGAATTTTGCAGTCGGTGATGAAGTAATGTTTCATTTGAAGAAAGGAAGATTTCCTATTGGAACATATGGGAAGATGAAAATGAAGAAGTTTGGACCTTGTAAGATTTTGAGAAAATTTGATAGTGGAAATGCATATGAGATTGAGTTACCTGATGAAATGGATATATCACCTATATTCCACATTACTGATTTGTATGAGTATCACAAACTTAATGAAGACATGACAGTATCGATGGATTATCCTAAGAAATAGAAGGAAGAAGTTGAAAAGATTTTGGAGCAAAGAATTGGCAAAAGTACAAGAGGAAAATAGTATATGGAATATCTGGTAAAGTGGAAGAATAGACTGATTGAAGATAGTTCATGGATTTCACAATTTGAGTTGGATGTAGCTTGGATCATACTTGTCCCATGATTTGGAGAATCATTTCAAATAACCCCAGGTGTTTGATGCAGGAGAATATTGGGTCCTTGGCAATCCTATATCACCAAAAAGATGTTTGAAGTTTTTCTGTGTTGCTCGATTCCTTCTTTGACTAAGTTAGTTTGGGGTTGCTCAGTTTTCTTTGTTGACCAAGTTGGTCGGTCATCTCTCTGGCGCTCGGTTAATTCCCTAGCACTTGGCGATGCTTGTTGGGTGCTCGGTTATCCTTTCTTACCAAGTTATTTGTTTTGGAATTCTGTTGAGGCCGACTTGGGTAATTAATTTTGGTCATAGATTTAATGCTAGTATCCATCATTGGGAAGCATGTGGACCTAGATCTAGTCATCCCCTTCTGTTGATTGTGGATTTGAAGGCCAACTTGATTTGGTAGCCTCTTGCATAAATGTAATTGTTTGGTTAGAGTTTAGGGAGTAAGTTTTTGAAGGATAGGAGATAGAAGATAAAAAATTAGAGATTGTTGGCAGACCCTCACATGTAGGAGGACTTCTATACTTGATTGTAATATCTAGCTAAAACTGGGAAGGCCTTACAGCTTGGCATGTATGAATCAATTTGAAGATAATATATGAAAGTTCCTACATTCTCTCTCTCACTATTATGTGTTGTTTCTTCTACGTGTTGTTCTGCAAGGTGGATCTGGTTAGGGTGTTCCTTTGGCCCCTCTCCCTATCCTCCCTTGCATCACATCACTATCAACTAGTATTACTTTTCTCCATGTATGGGCATGGGAGAATATAGCGATCACATGACTGAAAACCATGAGATTCCAAGGCATTGGACAACCTTATATATTTCTATATGCATCTATCTAGTCTCAGCATAAGCTAGGATGTATGGAGTTTTGGAGACACACATTTGATACCATTGATGCGATTATCTGGAGACCCTACCTTGGGTGTGAACTATGGGAGTACGAGTGTCAGCTCAAATACTATTTTGAGTCTTGATGGTTGATAGGGAGGACTCCCTATATTATAGAGAGACAAGTTGTTAGCTGGGTCCTATGATAGTTTGGGAGGATCGAGGGGATGCCTCAGGGGGTTACAGAGTTTTCTTATACTCATTAGGAGAGATGGGACTTGGGACCGATGGTGTCCTTTGAGATTTCTTGGTAGGAGTACTTAGACATGTCATTTTAGGAGTGGTCTATGAGATAGGGGGTCGTAGACCCATGGATGACTGTGGACTATGAGAGACTTCTCAGGGATCATCCATTCCTAAGATTGACTAATTTGGTAGAGAGGCCACTAGAGAGGGATGCTATAGAGAGATTCCAAGATAGGTGATGAGGCTAGGATAGGAGAGGCCGAGGGAGAGGTATAGGTGATGATGGTGGTGATGGCAGTGATGGTGGTCCCAATGGAGGGATGGGTGACAGAGCTGGGCCTTAGATGAGAGGTAGAGGTGTGTGACCACAGGGGCTGATGCCACCCCCTGTGAGATAGGTGCAATGATAGCCACCAGCATAGATGCCTATAGGTGCCCCAATACAGATACTAGTAGCTACCCCTATACAAGGAGATCCAACAGTATAGGCCCAGGTACCTCTACAAAATGAGGTAGGTGATGTACTTGGCTAGGAGAGAGTGGTACAGGGCAGGTACATATAGGATGATATACAGGATGAGTAGATGCTCAATATTGGAGGATAGGATATACATATGCCAAATGTTGGGATACATGATGTGCAGGTAGAGATGTATATCGGGGGCCATGATCCCTACTTACAAAGGTACGCTGCAAAGGAGGAGGACATTGATATTGATGCATTGCTAGTTAGACTAGCAATGGTATAGGTATAGGAAGACTATGTCCCAGGACTAGAGAGAAGGGTGGAGAGGTTAGAGGGAAAGGTTGCAGAGGTCAGACATGAGTGAGACATCACCATAGAGTGACTAGGGGAGGCCAAGACTTTACTGGATGATCTTGAGTATACAAAGGCATTGGGACCACATGCAGACAACCTACAAGTGATGATGTGAGCTGGTAGGGAGATCACCTACTAGAAGGACACCTATAGATAGGTTGTTCCTAGGGATTAGTGGATCAGGATTTTTAGAGAGAGCTCATATGAAATCAAGACAACTGTGTAGCATAGGCATAGACCGATCAATAGAGGAGGGGCATCATCATGTCCTCCAAGACCTCCCTCAAGTTTAGGAGATCCAACAGCACAAGGACCATTTATTGCATCATGCAGACATTGACAGGTTGAGTCTCAAGGTAGTGGTTCTTTTTTATCTTTTATACATGTGTTATATCTAGATCACCATTGTATCAGTATTTTTCATTATATTTATGACTTGATGGACACTTTTGGACACATTATCATTTTATGAGATATCATTAGACATTTGGACATTTGATTTGTTTTTATGGACTCTATGTGATGGAATATTTATGCATGATGTTGTTCTATTATGATTTCTTTAATGATTAGATATATATGTGTGTACTGACATATGTAGGATGTGATGATTTACTTTGATATGCATAGTACTTATGTTTGATAATGTAAATGTTTTATTTTCATGTGAATGCACAATGGTTAATGATTTGTCATGTGATGAAGATGTTTATTTTAAATGCATTTCCTCAATAGCTATATGTTTCTAATGCTATGTGTTTCTAATGTAATGATATAAACAATGATGAATATGACAATGTAAATAATTGATAATGAATGAACTAATGATAATGCATATAATGAATGAAAAATTAATGAGAAGATTAATGAAACTGAACGTAATGAATGAAATGGTGTTAATGATTTGAATAAAAACAAAATGAAATGTGATAACCCATAATGTGATAAACAAAACATGATGAAATGGTAGTTATGATAAAAAGTTATATAAATGATCAAAACATGCATATGAATATACAAATGGTTATATACAAATGAACAAACCTAATCAGTTAATAATAAGGATACATAAATAATAAACTATGCAAATGATTAAATGTGATAATGAAGATGGATTATGCAAATTTTTTGAAAAATGCAACATGAAATTTATTTTTTATTACCCAAATGTCCTCAACTTAAATAACAATGTGTCTGACATGAGAAGAATGGACAAAGAGAACAGAGGAACTGATAAGCAAGATGACCTACAAATCCCTATAAAAGAAGCACTGATAGGCAACATGATTTGTCTAAATGTAATGCAAACTGAAAGATGAAATGAATATCTCCACAACTTCACGAAACATCTTAGAACTTCATAATAAATGGAATTTGATTATCATCATTGAGCTTGTTATGTTACAAGGAAATGCAAGCATCATGGTATGATTAAACCAAGATGGCCTAAGCACTTCTTGTATGCAATTTAATATAGAAAACTTGACAAGCATCTAGGTATAATTAAACCGAGATGACCTGAGTTTCATTTTCATAACAGGCAAGGAATATTCTACCCTACATCGGGGAAAAAATATTTGGAGTCGAGGTATGTGTGGCATATCACCATTAATATCATACGCATAACAACATGAATTTTATGTGTCAATGCCTATTAAACTGATGAAGGCACTTACGCAAAGAAACCCCAATTACTTTTTCCTTCGACTTCATCAAAAAATATCCCACAAATAGAAATCAAAGAAAAATATCATGCTCCATCCTGACCATTCTAATCAATGACATATGGAAGTTTTAAACTCATGTCAAAGATATCCCTAAATAGCATAGGAAACATGATAACAATGAAATCCATATATGAATGCATAAATATATAACAAATCATTCTAATATGCCTACCATGAATATACATTTATTTTGCCAAAAGATAGTGTTAGGTTTATTGATCATTTTGGTTGATGTACATCCATTTGAAATGCATAGATGAGTGGTCAGGTTTGAAAGATAGATCACATATTATGAGTCATGTTGAAGATATCATTGTGTAAGAAAGTTTGATTGTGTTTGCTTGTCTGGTGAAAATATTCCATTATGTCCTCTAGGAGTCGTGACTATTCATAGATCCACTTCCCAAACTAGGTCGAGGACATGCCCCCAGCTAGGGGATGGAGTGACTTATTATGGGTGAAGAAGGACACAACAAGACTAGGATGAAGACCAAGACAATAGACCAAGCTATGGTGGGGTTTTATTATGGATTTATATAGTGGACAATAGGCTACTAACCGACCATTTTATTATGATATATACATGGCAGAGATGGAAATTGAATAGCCATTTTATTATGGTTATATACAATGAGGAGACATGCTAGAAGAATCCTAATAGAGAGAGGAGCTAACTTGTCACAAATGGCACCTATTTCCAAGTTTTCACCACATGTTTTAATTGCAATTTTCTTTTGATTTTATTTTTTTTTTGTATTTTTGAGATTTTATGAATTTTTTTGTGTTCTTGTTTTTATCTATATACATAACCCTTCTATTGAGATTTCAAGCATAGAAATTTTTAAGGTGCATTCTATTAAGAGGCTCATCCAAGAGATCTCCCTCAGACATAGACAAATGATAAGTCCCGGAGCCATAAACTGCTATAATCACAAAAGGACCTAACCAGTTGGGTTAAAACTTGCCCTTCTTCTCACGATGCTACTGATTTTTGGGATTCTCACAAAGGACTAGATCACCCACCAAAGATTATCTGGGTTTCACTTTACTTTTTTACTAATGAGACAACCTCTATTGATACACCTTTAGATGATCAAAGGCTCTCTGAAAAAGTTCATCTAGAAATTCCAATTTAGTTAGTCATGCAACCCTATACTCTTCATCTAGAGTTAAATCTTTTAAGGATACACGAAGAGGGTAACTCAACCTCATAGGGAAGAACAAATTCAAAACCATAGACAAGGGAATATGGTGTGGCTCTAGTGGGAGTATAGATGGAAGTGTGATAAGCCCACAAGGTGGGTTTCAATTGGACATGCCAGTCATAGCCAACATCATTGACAGTCTTTTGGAGGATCTTGACAATGGTTTTATTAGACGCCTCAGCTTGGCCATTACCTTGGGGATAATAAATGGTGAAATAGTGATGTGTGATGTGGAATTTTTGACATAATTTATCCATGTCTTGATTTTGGAATTTCTTCCCATGATCCATAATAAGATGCATAGGGATACCATATCTACAAATGATATAATTGAAACATGGATATTTGCTTACCAGTGGTAGTGATTAATGGAACGGCTTCAATCCACTTCATAAAATACTCAGTTGTGGTAATAATGTATTTATGGCCATTGGAAGATGGAGGGTGAATTTCTTCCACAAGGTCAAGTCCCCACTGACTGAATGGTAATGTGGTTGTAAAAGGATAGAACTGATGTGCTGGTGCATGAATAAGATTCCCATGTATTTGACACTTGCATTTCCTAGAAAATTGAAAAGAATATGTCTCCATGGTAGGCCAATAGTAACCCATACACATGAGTTTCTTAGCCAAGGAAGGACCACTCAAATGTGTCCCACAAATACCCTCATGAACATCTCATAAGGCAGTTTGAGCTTCATCATGTTCAAGACATCGTAAGAGAGTACCATAAAGACCTTGTTGATATAGGATGTCAGATATTAGAATATAATGCAAGACTTGGTGTAGAAAGATTCATTTTTGGTTTCTAGATATGTTAGGTGGAATGGTATTATCTTTCAGGTAGGAATATATGTTTCCATAAGTCAGGGAATCTTGTCTGATAATATGACATATGATACTCAATATCAAATTCACTAAGCAACATAACCCACTTAGCCAATCTTGCATTAATTTTGTCTTGCTCAAAATATATTTCAAAGGATCAATCCTTGTAACAAGCTTGATAGAATGAGACAACATATAATTTCACCATTTTTGTGAAGAAAAGAATACTGTTAGACATGCTCTTTCAATTAGAGAATAATTGAGTTCATATCCCACAAGAGTGTGATTGATATAATATATAGCCTTTTCCTTTCCTTCTTGATCTTGTTGGACCATAAGAGCACCTAGTGAGACTTCTATAGCTAAAATATAGAGGAAAAGTGTCTTTCTTGGAATCCATGACATGAGGGTAGGAGGATTTACCAAATATTGCTTGATCTTAGTGAAGGCTTCCTCACACTTATCATCCCACTTGAATGAAATTTTTTTATGTAACAAATGTTGAAAGGGATGAATTCTATCTTCTAGTTGAGAAAAAAATCTTCTGATCAATTGGAGACGTCCTTGTAAATATCTTAATTGACTGATATTTGTAGGGGAAGCCATCTCCATGATTGCCTTAACTTTTTCTAGATCAACCTCTATACCTTTAGTTGAGACAATATAACCTAATAGTTTTCCTAATGTAACCTCTATTAGGAATGAATGCTAAATGTTTGGCAGCCATTCTGTAGTAGTTGTTGTTTCATTCATGACTATGATTGTCATTGATGCCAACACAGTGATTTATCGAAGACTTGCAGAGAAGCAGATAGAGTTTGGATTAGTGCATGTGGGTTATTGAAGTTGGAGCTATGCAATGTTGAGGTTATACTCTCTGATATGTTATATGTCTATAGTTAAGAGTGTAGATAGTAATTCATTTATTCATGGAAGTTATGATCATTTTGGTGGAAGTAGTATTCAGGCAGTGTTCCTGAGTAGTGGTTTGTGGAAATTGGATGATATCTCCTAATAGGGATGGAATCTAGTTTTGCATAGTTAAAGGGAAGTTGAAGACACATTGATAGTGATGTGGATGATAGCACAAACCTTGAGGTCACATGAGTGAAGATTTATTATATTTGGAAGCTGATAGTTTTGTGTAATTTTGATGTAGCATGTGGAAACTTTTATATTGTAATTGTATGCCAACTCATTTGTAATTATTTGAGTCTGGTATAAAGGAAGGAATTTATTTCCTTGTTGTGTGTAGTATTTTTGATATAGAAGTAGTAGTTGTGTGTGATTTTGTATGCATGAAGTGAAGAAAAGAGCTAAGTATGAAAGAAAATTTGCGAAGGAAGACACGCGAGGTATAGAGATCTAAAATTGAGATCTGATGTAACAGTGAGTGTGGTTTGGCATAGTCAAAGAAGAGGTAACATATTATTCTATTGAGTAATTTAAATATTATTTGGATATTGTTTTCAGTGATCTTACCCTGAAGCTATTTGGGCAGTGGGTCCTTTTGTCTTCCATAAATCTTAACAGGGTTAGAATCTTTTAACAGGGATTCAAAGTCTCCTAACAAGGATTCATATGTACTGAATGTATTTCATAAGACTCCTAAAAGAGTCCATCCTTTCACAAGGAGTATTCATATTAGTGCATCTTTTCTGGTCATCATTCCCACTAGGGTTTACTCTTTGATCAAGAGGTTCCCTAGTCAACATATCTTGTGTCATTGTGTTATTGTGTATGAATATCTTTCTATGGTTGGTAATTATATTGCTTATATGGTTTAATGTTGCTGAAGATGATAAAATTTATAATTATTTGATAAATGATTCATCCCCCCCCTCTCAATTATCTTGGTGGACTTTACTTTCTAACAATTGGTATCAGAGCAGTAGGTCCTTGAAAAATAAGTTTAACAGCTTAAGGAGATCCATGGTGAATTTTAGGAAAGATAGCCCTAAGTTTGATGGAGTAAATTTTGACAGTTGGAAAGAAAAGATGAAGACACACCTATTATGTTTAGGACTAGGTTATTGGTTGATTACAAAGAATGATAAGACTATCATTGAAGAGGACAATATTGAAACATGTACTATAGATGAGAAAGATCTATTCATGTGTAACATACTTGCAAGAGAATCACTTTTGATAGCCCTTCCAGAGAATGAGTATAATCAGGTAAAATATTTGAAAAAATATCATGAAATTTTGAATACTTGACACTCTACTTTTGAAGGTGATGAACATGCAAAAAGAGTTAGATTACATAATTGGATATGTGGATTTGAAGATACAAGAATGTTGGAAGATGAATCTATTAGAAGCTATATTGGTAGAATGTTAGAAATTATTACAGGTATAAAATATTGTGGAGGAACAAAGACAAAGAATGAAGTGATATGGAAAATTTTGAGGACATTGACTCCTGTATTTAAGCAGACAACACAGATGATTGAACAAGTTATACCTTGTACAACAAACTTTACAAGAGAGACTCTTCTTGGAAGATTGGAACCAGCAGAAATGAACCTGAGATTATCAGGAGACTTACCTAGAATGGAGACAAAATTCAGTGCTCTTAGTGTTTTCCCTAATTTTTCAAGAAGCATCAGTGTGAGTAGAGATGATGTTGGTAGCAATAGATCTAGAAATGAAGAAGACAAGAATATTGAAGAAGGTATTGCCTTGCTTTTGAAAAGAGAACCAGACAGTAAGAAAATATTTAAATGTTGGACTTGTCAAGAATACGGTCATTTTACATCTAAATATCCTAAGAGAGTTAAAAAATATAGAAACAATTTAAAACCTAGAAGATCTAAGGAATGTTAGTATGCTAATGATGAAGATCTTGAAGCTAGTATAGAAAGAACTTTAAGTGAAAGTGATACTGAGAATAATGATGACATAGGATTTGTAGCAATTAAATAAGAGAATCTTGAAATTGATGTTAAGGAAGAAAAAGCCTTAGTTTCTCAAATTGAAAAGAAAGCTGATTGGATTATAGATAGTGGTTGTTCACATCATATGACTGGAGACATGAAAAAGTTCATAAAGTTGCATGAATATGATGGAGGAGTTGTTAGAGCTGGAAGAAATGCACCTTGTTTGATTAAAGGTATAGGATTTATTACTCTTGATGGAAAGACTAATACCGATGATGTTTATTTTGTGGATGGATTGAAACATAATCTTTTGAGTGTTGGATAGTTAGTTGATAAGGGATATCAAGTTTGGTTTACTAAGAAAACTTGTGTGATAAAGGATAAAGATGGAAATCTGATTGGAACTAGATCTAGAACTAGAGGTAAGTATTTTAGTTGAATCCTGCTGAGATGACATGTTTGATTACTAAGATTGATGATAGTTGGTTGTGGCATAGAAGGTTTTGTCATATAAACTTTGATAACATTGTAAAAGTAAGTACTACACTTGTAGTAAGAGATTTGCCTAAAATTATGAAACATACTAACATGATTTGCAAAGAATGTGTAATGGCTAAACAAAAGAGAAGTTCTTTTCCCAGTAAGAAGTTTACATCTACAGAGAAGCTGGAGATTGTTCATATAGATTTGAGCGGTCCTACCAAGACTAGAGGATTCTGTGGAGAAAGGTATTTTATGATTCTTGTTGATGATTTTACAAGAATGATGTGGATTGCATTTCTTAAAGAAAAATCTGAAGCATTTGATGAGTTTAAGATTGTTAAGAATAAAGTTGAGAATGAATCTTTAATGAAGATTAAATGTTTGAGATCTGATAGATGTGGAGAATTTACTTCTAGAGAGTTTAACACCTTTTGTGAAGAAAATGGCATTAAGAGACAATATTCAGCCCCTAGAACACCTAAACAAAATGGCATTGCAAAAAGAAGAAATAGATCAGTGACTAAAGTAGTAAGAGCTATGTTGTTTGAGAATGATTTGGAAAAGATATTCTGGAGAGAAGCAGTGAACATAGTAGTGTATACAATGAATAGAGTACAAATCAGAGTAGACATAGACAAGACACCTTATGAATTATGGTTTGGACATGCACCCTTAGTTAAGTATTTTAGAATTTTTGGAAGCAAATTTTATATAAAGAGAGATTATGATATTGGAAAGTTTGATCCTAGAAGTGATGAAGGTATATTTCTTGGATATTCTTTGAAAAGAAAAGCATATAGATGTTACAATAAAAGAACTAAGACTATTGTTGAAAGCGCAAATGTTAAAGTTGATGAAAAGTTCAAAATTCAGGAAAGAATGCTTGATTATGAATTAGATGAAGAAGCTCATCCTAAAACTCACACTAGATCTACTGAATTATTTTATGAAACTGACATTGATTTGTTGAATGAAAGCCATAGTGAAGTCATTAAAGAACCTACATCTGAAGAGTGATCTAAGACAGTGACACCTAGCAAGAATTTGTTAAGAAATCATCCTATTGGACAAATTATTGGCAGCATCAAAAGAGGAGTTCTAACTCGAAATAAGGCACAAGAATAGTTATGTTTAATTTATCAAATTGAACCTAAGACTACAAATGAAGCTTGTGAAGATGAAATTTGGACTAATGCTATGAAAGAAGAACTAGATCAGATTGAAAAGAACAAGACATGGGAATTGGTCCCTAGACCTAAAGACAAGAATGTTAAAGGAACTAAATGGGTAGTCAGAAACAAGATGAATGAACAAGGAGAAGTAGTAAGAAACAAAGCAAGATTGGTATGTAAGGGTTACTCATAGCATGATGGAATTGACTATGAAGAAACCTTTGCACCTGTTGCAAGAATTGAAGCAGTAAGAATGTTTTTGGCATATGCAGGTTACAAGAAATTCAAAGTATATCAGATGGATGTGAAGTCAACATTTCTGAATGGAGAATTGGAAGAAGAATTCTACATTGAGTAGCCTGAAGGTTTTCCTTTAAATCAAGAAGGAGACATGGTATGTAAATTGAAGAAATCTTTATATGGACTTAAACAAGCACCTAGAACTTGGTATGCAAGATTGGATAAGTATTTGTTAAAATTGGGATTTACAAAAGGAATAGCTGATAGCAATCTGTACACAAAAGAAATTAAAAATGGTTTGTTAGTTATAGTTATTTTTGTTGATGATATTATCTTTGGAGGAGAAGATGAAGCTAGTGACAAATTTGTTGATGAAATGAAGACTAAATTTGAAATGAGTATGATTGGTGAGATGAAATACTTTTTGGGATTATAGATAACACAAAAAAATGATGGTATCTTTGTAAGTTAGACAAAGTACTTGAATGACTTGTTGAAAAGATTTGGAATGGAGAATTGTAAACCAGTTGGAACACCTATGGTAACTAGACATAAATTATCTAGCACATATGAGACTCCTATAGTTGAACAAAAAAAGTATAGATCTATGATTGGAGGATTGCAGTACTTGACACATACAAGACCTCATATAGCACATTCAGTTGGAATTGTAGCAAGATTTCAAGATGAACCTAGAGAATCACATTATGCAATAGTAAAGAGGATACTGAGATATTTAAGAGGCACAATGGACTATGGACTATGGTATGAAAAATTTGATGATTTTACCCTATGTGCATATACAAATGTTGATTGGGGAGGAAGTGTTGATGATAAGAAAAGCACCAGTGGTGGAGCATTTTTCCTTGGAGGAAGATTAGTTTCTTGGCTAAGCAAGAAGTAGAATTGTATCTCACAAACCATAGTAGAAGTAGAATATGTAGCAACAACAAACAATTGTAACCAGATAATTTGGATGAAGAAAATGCTGAAGGATATTGGAATAAAATTTGTTGAACCTATTGTCATACATTGTGACAACACTAGCAGAGTTAGTATGTCTAAGAATCCTGTATTACATTCTAAGACAAAGCATATAGAGATTAAGTATCATGTTGTAAGAGAGAAAGTTTCTAAGAAAGAAGTCAAACTTGAGTACATAAGTACAAAGGAGTAGATAGCAGATATATTCACAGAGCCTTTGCCTAAGGATACATTTGAGTATCTGAGAGGTATGCTTGGGGTTATGCCCCAGCCTACTTTTGAAAAGTGATGCAGTTGGTTGCATCCATCCAGTGGTATATGAGCCTTATCTTTCTTCTGGACTAGATGTTGGTACTTCCTCTATGGGGGAGTATGTGTATCTGAGCTAAGTCTTGAGGACTCTAGTAAATGTATTTTCTGAATAGTGTCTTTTGACATTGAGTTGTTGTTGACATAGTGATGAAATTTCTATCATTGATGTCAATGGGGGAGAAGTATACATGAAAAAAAAATTTAGACATTTGTTGGAGAGAACTGAATAGGATAATGAAGCAAGATTTGATTGATGAAGATGATTTGAAGAAGTAGTGTTGCAGTATTGGATTTTTGGAACATTGGATGCTTTTCATCTATGTTGCCATCAATTCCAATGGGGGAGATTGTTAGGAATGAATGCTAAATTTTTGGCAGCCATTCTGTAGCATTTTTTGTTGCATTCATGACTATGATTGTCATTGATGTCAACACCGTGATTTACCGAAGACTTGCAGAGAAGCAAACAGAGTTTGGATTAGTGCACATGGTTTATTGTAGTTGGAGCTATGTAATCTTGAGGTTATAATCTTTGATATTTTATATGTCTATGGTTAAGAGAACAAATAGTAATTCATTTATTCACAGAAGTTATGATCATTTTGGTGAAAGCAGTATTCAGGCAGTGTTCCTGAGTAGTGGTTTGTGGAAATCAGATGATATCTCCTAATTGGGATGGAATCTGATTTTACATAGTTAAAGGGAATTTGAAGACACATTGATAGTGATGTGGATGATAGCACAAACTTTGAGGTCACATGAGTGAAGATTTATTGTATTTGAAAGTTGGCCGTTTTGTGTAATTTTGATGTAGTGTGTGGAAACTTTTATATTGTAATTGTATGCCAACTCATTTGTAATTATTTGAGTGTGGTATAAAGGAAGGAATGTATTTCCTTTTTGTGTTTAGTAGTGTTGATATGGAAGTAGTGGTTTTGTGTGATGTTGTATGCATGAAGTGAAGAAAAGAGCTAAGTATGAAAGAGAATTTGTGAAGGAAGACATGCGAGGTACAAAGATCTCAAATTGAGATCTGATGTAACAATGAGTGTGGTTTGGAAAAATCAAAGAAGAGGTAACATTTTATTCTATTGAGTAATGCAAAGATTATTTGGACAGTGTGTTCAGTGATCTTACCCTGAAGCTGTTTGGCCAGTGGGTCCTTTTGTCTTCCATAACTCTTAACAGGGTTAGAATCTTTTAACAGGGATTCAAAATCTCCTCACAGGGATTCATATGTACTGAATGCATTTCATAAGACTCCTAACAAAGTCCATCCTTTCACAAGGAATATTCATATTAGTGCATCTTTTATGGGCATCATTCCCACTGGGGTTTACTCTTTGATCAAGAGGTTCCCTAGTCAACATATCTTGTGTCATTGTGTATGAATATCTTTCTATGGTTGGTAATTATATTTCTTATATGGTTTAATATTGTTGAAGATGATAAAATTTATAATTATCTGATAACTGATTCACCCCCTCCCCCTGTCAGTTATCTTGGTGGACTTTACTTTCTAACAACCTCGAATGCACACTTCTTTGGATTAAGTCTAATATGATATTTTTCCATCCGAGTGAATATTCTATCCAACACTCTTAAATGACCATCTCTATTTTTAGATTTTTCTATAATATCATCTACATAATGTTCCATTATAGTATAAATCATGTCATGAAAGATTGTGGTCATAGCCCTCTAATAAGTTTCACTAGCATTCTTGAGTCCAAAAGGCATCACATTCCAATAGTACATGCCCCAAGGACATGTAAAAGCAGTCTTCTCTTGGTCTTCTAGTACAATTTTGATCTCATTATAGCCATAAAAACCATCCATTAGAGACAACATCTCATGACTAGCCGTCAAATCAACTATGATATCAATGCTAGGAAATGGGAAGTCATCTTTAGGACAAGCTTTGTTAAGCTCTCAAAAAGCTATACAAATCCTGATAGACTTGTCTGGCTTTGATACTGGTACAATATTGGAAATCCATTCAGCATAATCAATGGAGCAAATAAATCCAACATCTAGGAGCTTATTCAATTCTGCTTTAACCATAAGTGCAATATGAGGATGCATTTTTTTGAGTTTTTGCTTAACTGGTTTAATTCTTGGTGTAATAGACAAGTGATGCATAATAAGATTAGAATCCAGTCCTAGCATATTAGTAGAAGACCAGGAAAAGTTAACTTGTCTTTCTTTGAAAAATTGTGAAAAAGCTTCTTTCTCTGATTCTATTAAGGATGCTGCTACTTTGAGAATACACAGGGAATCCTCCATTCCAATGTTGAGAGGCAATGTTGGTTCACTAAGTATTTCAGATTTCTCTCGATACATATAATTGGGGAGAGTGTCAATCCTTCCATCTTCAGGCACCTCAGAGAGGTTTTCACCCTCAGATAAATCTTTTATTTTTACTTTTTTCAGATCTAATACTGCCACTGAATGGCTTTCACCATTAGATCTATTGATTATTTTTACATTTTTATGACTGAAAGGATTGGAACACTCTCCAAAATAAGTAATGTCATTGAGTTCTATTAGAAATCCTAACTTATTATCCTCAGGTGGTAGAAGATATCTGATTCCAAGATAGTCGATAATTGCATCTTCATTATGGAAAACATCAAGTTTTGGATGGTTGAGAGAATCCCAATCTATAAGCTCATGATGTACAAGGGGTATCAGATCATTTGGGTTGATTTCAAATGTTGAGATGGTATTTATAGATATTTTTTCAAGGTTTATGATCATATCAGCAAGGTCTATTTCCATACCCTCATCTGAATTGTCTATCACAAGATAATTCTCACTCTCCTCACAATCATCAAGAGTAGTATCGTGTGTAACTAATCCTAGTGATTCAATCCTTGAACTCTCCCCCTCATGGTAATCATCACTATAGGTATGGACAACATCAACTCCTATTTCTTTAGTATTTTCAAATAATAAATCCCATTCGTAATCATTAGAGTTAGAATCATCATCATGATTATCCCTAAGTTTATTAATGATTTATGTTGCTATCATTTTCTTTTATGGATCCACATACATACCATGTTTTGGGAATTATAATGCAAGACCTTTAGATGTCTCATGGAAAGGTTTGATCTTTGATTTTCCTTTAGGTTCTTTTGGTCCTTCTCCTTTTTATCCTAATCTTGTGGTATCTCTTTGCAATTTAGATTTTTTAGAATTGGTTTTATAATACCTTCTCTCTGCAACCCTATAGGTCCACTGCCTTGGTATCCCATCTTTTGCAACAAAGTATATTATTTACCATATACATCACATGATATATATTCATGTTATACATCTTCTTCACTCTTATGTAGTTTAAGCAAGTGGTTAGCATTATGCTCAGCTGCTTCTTTTGATATAGTGCCTCCACTTATAAATGTGCTATAAACAGGTGTGGAAGGAGCTTCTGATTGTTGTTTGATAATCAAGGATTTTCCATATGACTTAGATAAAGGTAACTCTATGATACAAAAGGTTTGACCCAAAGTGTATTCTCCCATACTTTTTTCTTTTATGTCTATCTTGATCCCATTAGATTTAGAGGTTGATGCTATATTACTTGGATCAATGGGTGTTGTTGTAGAAGATCCCACATGATTATAAGGTACCAAAGATTCAGGTGTTGTCTTCATAGTGTTACAATAATGGAAAGGATTCAGATCTCCTTTGATAGTTATTTCTTGACCATTGTGAGGAAATTTCAAACATTGATGATAAGTCGAGGGCACAACTTGCATAACATGAATCCAAGGTCTTCCCAAAAAAATGTTATATGCAAGAGCCATATCAAGAACTTGACAAAGTACATCTTTGACTACAAGACCTACTTTGATAGGAAGAACAACAGATCCCTTGGATGACCTCTCTTCTTCATCATAATCTTTGATTGTGATTTTCTTCTTTGGATCTACAATATTTTCAAAAAATCCCAATGCAAGGACTAATTTCAAAGTGCATATATTCAAGCCAGCTCCTCCATCTATTAGTACTCTTTTGATTTTATGATTTTGTACAAGGACTTCTATATGGAGTGGAGCATTATGTGGTTTATTAATGGCTAGATCATCATGTTCAGTAAAATAAAGGTAATGTGGAGTTATCAAATGTCCCACCATAGCTTGAAATTGGGCTTGATCTAGATTTTTAGAAACATGAGTTTCTAGAAGAGATTTCTCAAGAATATTCTTATGAGATGGTGACAGATGCAAAAGATCTAGTATAGATATTTAGGCTAGTGTTTTCTTCAATTGATCCAAAAGATTGTATTGATTGGAAAAATTTGGCATGGACTTTAGATCATAGACATACTTGTTTTGCAAGGTGGTAGATTTGGATGAGACACCTTGGAGAGTAACCTTAGATTGGGCTCAAGTGGTAACATTAATTGGTTGACTTTCAGACTTTTCTTTGATAGTGATCACATTGGCATAGTATTGAGAAGGATGACATTCAAAAATGTGATTAACATACTTATAGGATGTGGTATTGTAGTTGGCTTGATTATCACCTTTAGCATTGGAAGAACTTCCTTTTTCATGTCCGGGAAGTGGATCTTTAAAAGTCATTTGTGACTCATTCGAGGTATGTCCATCAACACTTATTTCACCACTTTAATATAAGTCTTGTATCACATGTTTAAGTCTTTGAAAATCATTGGTTTTGTGACCTTTCCCTCTATGAAATTTTTAATAATCATTATCATTCCACCAAGAAGGTTTCACCCTAGGCTCAAAATCTCTAGTTTCAGGAAGTACAATGAGTTTCTTTGTGATCAACTTCCTTAATGCAGATTCAAGAGATTCACCCAAAGGAGTAAAAGTCCTTCTATGTGACATAAAAGGTAATCTTGAATTGGATGATTTTTTGTCGGTATTCTGAGTTGCAGTTTGGTTTCTATAAGTAGGTTGAGTAGCATTGGCTTTTCTTGTGAGATTCAAAAGAGGTTGTGTTGGTTTAACATGTGAGTTATCAACAATCCCATCATTGACTATGTTCTTGTTTTTGTTCCAAAATTTGGACTTTTCATTGTTGTTGTTGTTGGGATTTGAATTTGAAGATCCAATATTGTCCTTAGAGTAAAGCTTAATCTCACCATTCATAACTATAGCTTCCTCAATTTTGATGCCATTTTCAATCAGCTTTTAAAGTTTGGAGGGCATTGCAATTGCAACCTATAGCTCATTTCTTGTGTAAGGTTATGCACAAAGATATCCATCTTTTCTTGTTTAGGGATTGTTCTTGGATACTTGGAAAATAATTGACACCATCTTTGCCAAAAAGTAAGGAAAGGTTATTCATTCTTTTGTTGTGCATTGCAAAGATCAAGCATAGTGACTTTATGTTTGATGCTATATGAGTAATGAGTCACAAACTTGTCAATAAGTTCATTGAAAGATTTGATGCCCAGGGGTAGTTTGGAGAACCATTCCATGGCTTGTCCTCCTAAACTATGTGGAAATAGTCGCATAAGATAAGTGTCATTGTGAGCGACTGCAATACAAGTAGCACAAAACTCATGAATGTGGTCTTGTGGATCTGAATTCCCTTTGTATTTGTCAAATTTAGGTACCTCAAAATGATGAGGGAATGGAATCATTGCTAAATGTTTATCAAAAGGATAAGGACATATATCATCTAAGGAATACTTCTTGGTTGATGATCAAGTTTGAATGCCATAGATTTGTTGTTGAAGCATCTTGATTTGTTGTAAAATGGGATCCAAAGATGGGGGAGGTCATTGAGTGTTTTGGGAAGCACTTTTTTGTTTGTCTTCCTTTGCTCCATGAGTATGTGTCTCTTGAGAACCACTAGGGATTTCCTGATTGTTTATGATAGGTGGTTCTTTAAGAGTGGAAACATCAAAATCACTTGGTAGTTTTGTTCCTTGTTGAGCAAGTATGAGGAAATGCATCTCCTTATCCATGTCTAAAAGTCTTTCCATGACATTATAGAACCTAGCATCTTGCATAACATCTCTTAAATCTTGATCTGTTGGTTCTTGATCTGATGTAAAAATTGAACTTTTCTTAGGAATTCCAGACCAAGGTTTTTCCTCATTATTGTTGTCTCCTTCCAGCTTGTCTACAGATTCTAGATCAATAGTTTGTTTGAGTTTTTGAGATCGAGTTTGAACCATAAAATGTGAAAGATGATCTTGGGATGAAGAGTTTGATGAGAGAAATGGAATGTGTTTGATTGGATAGATGTAGAAATGAACCTAAAAGTGTTGAAATAAGTGTGAAAATTTTGATAATCTAAGTCTATAAGAGGTATGGATCTCACTATGATGTGACAAAGAAAATCAAAAGATCATAACCTAGGTAAGTGTTTGATTGAGGATGATAAATCCTGATATGGTAAACTCACAAAGAACAAAATCTAATAAGCAAGGTAATGATTCAACACTAATTGGAAAATTTTGAAGATATGGAATGTTTTTGTGGATTTTGTTGGAAGAAAGATGGTGAATTTAGATGAAAATGGTCAAACTAAGGATCAAAAGGTTTGTGTAAATCAAATGTTTTTCTAGAATCTTACTGAAGACAAAAATGGGTATCTAGATTTTTTTATGTGAATTTCCTAAGATCTGTACAAATGCTCTCTGTTATGTATGTGTAGAAACAAATGCGTAGGACAATCAAGTGTATGTGCAGCAAGATCAGATAAATGTGCAACAAATATGGATAGATGCATAATGACAATCACAAATGTGTAGATGGATTCGATCAATGCGCAATAGAAAGTAACAAATGCATATTTTTTTGATGGTTTCTTGAAAATTTGGAATTTTTTGGTTTTAAGATGATTATTTTTGGCAAAATAGAAATGCATAGACACACACACATGCTTACAATTCCAAATGTTGGCAAGGACAATATCTACTGAATTCCCACTTGGATAAAATCTAGCCATGAAAATCCACAATAGACAACCTAGGAACTTGGAGGCTTGGGCTCCTCCTTACAGTGCACTCACTTCTCTAGCACACCAAGTTCTGAATTCAATGGGTCATTACTTCCCAAAGAACTGCTATCTCTACTATGAACTGTGAGTAATGTGGGGTGTCTTCAGGGCTTGGGTGACCCCTTGAGCTGACAAATAGAAGGTTTTTGGCCACTATACAAAGGTATTTAATAAGGACATCCATTCAGGTGGTTGTGATCAAGTCATTTTCCCAATTAAGGGGGCTCTCCCAATCCTTTCAAAGTAATATTTTCACCTTAACAATGTAGGGACTTTAACACACCACAAGGGTACTAGAGGAGATTTTGGTTGCCACAACGAATTCACACTTGTCCACTATGAGACTAATCATAGTGGCATTTTTTATATACCAATTTGGAAGGGCTTAGCTTTAGCCTATTAATAGTTGGGTCGTTCCTTGGGGTGAGTACCTCTTTTCCAATCAAAGACCACCCTCTAAAGATTATAATAGTTTCTCTTACACCCAAGATCCACGAATGGTGAGGGGAGAGGATATGTTGTTATAATCTTGTGATTACAAATATCTTATGAAAGAAAGAAACAATAGATAGTAATCTAATCTAAAGAAGATAGAGACATTAGAAATGCATGTTTTATTTTAAGCCCAAATGAAGATTATGCTTTATTTTGCAACCCCTAGGAACTTGCAACTAAATTGCCAATAATCTAAAAAATGGGGTCTTCAAATTACAACCTGCAAAATAGCCTAAAAACTACAATAACAAACAAAAACTTGTGAAAGTGGTTAGCTAAAAAATAGAATGATGAGAAACAAAAATCTTCAAAAAAAAATAATAAATGCGTAGGAACAGATTATGAATGTGTAGAAATAGTGAATGTATGTGCAGAAAGTATGGATGCGTAGAAAGAGTGAATTTATGCGTAGTGAGATTGGATGGATGTGCATCTTTAGTGGATGTGCAACATAAACATATGAAAGCATAGGAGCAAAGAACCGTTGTGAAGAGAGAATGAAAAGACAAAAAATAAAGTGGTGTCTGATGAAGCCGAATGGATGCACAAGAGAAATGAATATATGTGTAGGAATCATGAATGGATGTGCAAAAATAATCTATAGAAATCTGCACATGGAAAAACTAAAAATAGAATGTTAAAAATGTGGGATTTGGCCCCACGGTGGGCGCTAAAAATGTATGCAATTTTGAAGTACTAACTAATCTAAGCTATTAAATCAATTACAAGAAAACTACAATGAAGAATACAATTAAAATGAAGTTAAAAAAAAACTTTACCTTCACCTACCATGTAGCGTGTCTCCATTGGCCTCCTAGCCTTGATTCCTTAGATGTGTTGAGCTCTCAAATTTCCAATTGAAGCTCCTTGCCCAAGATGCTATCAAAGTGTGGAGATTGAGTGGATTGTATACAAAATGGCTTAAAAGCTTAATTATGAAACTAATGGATAAAATGCAAATGATATGAAAATAGCTTGGATGCTTGAAGATTTGAATGCTTGGATGCTTAGAATGCTTGTATGCTTGAAAATCACTATTGCCTATTAGCTCACAAAGGCGACATGAGGCTCCTTTTATAGATTTTTGGAGGACTCAAGCCTAGGTGGCACAATCCTAAGGTGGAGATTAAAAGGTGGAAGATCCTAGGGCTACAATTGACTTGGTTGAAGGGGTTGAGAGAAAGGGGGATGTAGTTGGAATGTGAGAGAAGGAATAGGGAGGATGTTCCTCCTACATTGACATGGAAGAGAAGAAGGTGGAAGGGAAAGACACATTTCAAGTGTCTCACAAAGACCATTGAGAGGAAGGGGGAAATACCTTTTCCTCATGAGGACTCTTGGTACAAGTGTCTCATGAGTCACCTTTGACTCTTTGAGGTGGCTTGAGAAGCTCCTTAGGAATAGGGATTTCTTCTTGAATTGGTTTAGGAGAAGACATGTGGTCATCAGACCAAGTGTTATGAGGCCACATAACCCTTAGAGATAGGACATGTGTGGGTGAGGATAATGATTTATTAATAATTAATTATTTTATCCAAGGTGATGTGTCAAGTGACTAGGTGGATGAGGTGGACTAGGGGACTTAGTCATATTTAGTGATTGTGTAATTGATTAAATCACTTTAATAAGACTATTTAGAGGACTTAGGATATAAGGTTAGACTATAGTGAATTTATCAAATAAATAGAATAATTTATTTAATAATAGAGGAATTAAATATTAATTAAATAATAAATATTTAATTAATTAATGAAGTCACTTTTTAGTGTATACATATACTTACATCAAGACCAACCTAATTAGAGATTATCTACACCTAGGTTCATTTGCTATAATTTGTACTTGTACAATAAAAAAAATATAGCTAAAAATTGTATATGGTGTGAGTTATTCTAAACTACAATCAATAGACACGAGTTGCTCCTATTTTTTAAAATATAGTTGTACAAAAATAGTAAATTTAGTTAACATGGATGTGTATAGCTAGATCTAGAATATGTTCTAATTAAAAAAATTATTGTTAAAATCAAGAGAAAACTTATTAAATTGTCCTCTTTTCATAGGAACTTAGAAAAGACACCAAAGGGCCACAAGAAAATAGTCCAACATTTCTTATATTCTAGTAGAAAGGATATCATTATGGCTATTGTGAGAAGAAAAATTATCCTTCATACTCTAATGTAGAAACCATCACTTGCTAACCATTATTAAAAAAAAAATCCCATTATAGAGTATCATTTAGAAATCTTTGGTGCCATAAAAAAGAATGGACATGACTGTCTATATTTTAAGTATTGCATTGGCTCTATTTGGTAAAAAGAGACTAAATATGAACAACACTTCTACTAAGATAATACTCAATAAATATTACATAAATAACTCTAGGTCATAAAATGAAATGAAAAAATGATGAGAAAATTAACTCAAATCCTTGTTAAATATAATGATAAAAATGGGATTGACCATTATCTAGGAATAAATTACATAGACACACACATAACAACATAATTTTTACACTTCTTGATTTTCTCATATTTTTGGATGAGGTATCTCTACTCGATAATCCTACTCCTTAGAATGGTACAAATTTATAGTAATAGAATGAAGAGAAAACTCCCAGTTCATGGCCTTATTAATTTATATAATATCTTCTACTTTTTATTAATACAATGGAATTTTTTATATATACTGTATTTGAGAAAAGTTTAATATTGATTTGTAACATGCTTAATATCCTCTTGAGGATAAGATAAGTACCTACAACCAAGGATAACATAATTTCACAACTAAGAGACTAGGAGACATTAATTACATTCAATTAGTTTAAATTCTAGCTATGGTGGAGTAGCATGAATTGAATAACCTAGAGACTAACAGGGAGGGGAGTGGATTGTCCTTTTACAAAATATAATCTCTTTTCCTTAATACCAAAATATGTAACTTAAATCAACATTAATGAAAAATAAAATAATAAAAAAAAATGCACAAGAGAACACCAAATTTATGTGGAAAGAATAATGATAGAAAAACAAAGTGTGAATATCTCACAATATCTAAAAAATATTATAGAGAGGCTAATTTGTAGACTTGCAATCAAGATTCACTATCTTAGAGAATGATACATTGTCTTGTTGCAAATAATTGCTATCTTTGAGCAAGATACATTGAAGGACCAACATAGGAGACTCACTATCTAAACATAGGATTCATGAAAATAATTACAAAGTATATGACCTTAACACATTGCTTCTAAAAGTATCCCTTCAATGCAGTTACTCTTGACTCACTATCTCAAGCAACCATTTGACAATTTTGCATCAATGCTCTCACCACCTGCATATAATACCTTACATCCAAATCTTCCTAAACCCACATTCACACACATTTTATTTATTTTATCTTCTATACACACACAAACAAAAAGTTAAGATCATTAATAAACATCAATTAGGTTGGCTGAAGTAGGGAACAAGGTAATCCCATTAGTTCAACCACCCAAAAAAAAATTAGTGTGAAAAAAATCACATCTCAAAGATAGAAAGGACATAATAGATTATATTCATTTTCTAATGTAGCCACAAACATCAAATAGATTGGCATGCATCCTTCAAAGCTGGAAAAATGGTAAGACATAGATGTAGTGTGTAGAACATCCCCAACTGACCTAAAAATAAATGTAATTAACTGTATTTACTCAAAAAGTATCACAATAGGACCCAAATACTATTTGATAGAATATCCAATACTTGTACAACCCTCGAATGATAAGTGTGCAAGTAGAAACAAAGCACTTTTCAACTAGACATACACAAATAACCATGAAAGTTGAAATTGTATATGAAATGCAATGTTAGAAAAATAATTCATACCAAGTGGACCACATAGAGATGTTCTAGTAAGATGTAACATTATTCCAAAGAACATATTTCATGTTCACATGATGACTCAATCTGCCACAACAACTTTGATATAAACTTCTTTATAACCAAAATGTCAAGAAACACAATTATGAAACACTTCACTAAAAGAATACTTGTGATATATTTCATTACCAAATATAAATGAATTGAGACAATGAAATTTTTTTTATAAGCCTTCCCTCTAAGCTATAAAATAAGAAGTATAATGTGGAGAAATGCGAAGCATTTTTTGGACTATTTCTAGCAAATACCAAAACTACCATCAAATAAAATACACCAAAGACTTATGCAAAAAGACTAGGGACTTGATAAGATAGAAGTGAAACATCCACAAAACATAAAATGTATGTTTTGAATCACAAGACCATATCACCAAATAGAGAAGAATACACTCTTCTAGGCTGTAGACTAGACATTTCTCTATAAATTTAACCCTCAACATTCTTCAATAATTAAAAACCTTTGTAGCAATAATTTATCATGTAGATGCAATTTGAGAGATATAAAATATATTATAGCATCACATAACCATAAAAACCAATATCATACTTGTAATCCTCTTCTCAAAGCTTCTTGTCTCAATGCTTCTAATCCCCTTCTTAAATGTAATGTCCACTTGTCTTCTACCATTTCTATTTGTAATGTTGATTACTATCATGCCTTTTTATTGCACGTGTTAGATCCTCAGATGGATTTAATGATTTCTCAAGTCATTACAATACCTATTGATGATGTAGTACTTTTATATTTTGATAATTCAATTTATATCATGTTTCTAGTTAGATAATGATTATTATTTTCATATGATGATGTTATGGGTATCTATATTTTTACTAATCTATTGACCCAAGCTATATCTATTTTTATATGGATTATGTGTACATTTTATATTTCTATTTGATGTCCCTCTATGGTGAGGGATGGTTTCATAGTTATTTTCTTGTGAGATCCACATGACGTACCGATCCCTACCATTTCTTATTATATATACATGCCCAACTTTGTGATGTAGGTTTGCAGGTATCAAACATCTTCTACCCTAAATTGGTAGGAGTGAGCGTGTCCTTACATATATCTCAATGGTGAAAGAGGAGAGCTAGCATTCAGGCCTAAACCATATCCTAAACCTACATTTTTTCCTATGATTGGACAAGTATCTAACTGACTACCCTATGTGAATTCATCAATATGACATGAATTCGTTAACCCTATTGAGTATGCTTGTGATTATTGTATTGTGTGTTAGCACTTTTTCCTATAGAATCACTATATAGCTATCAATCTTGACTCTTAGACTCACAATTAAATATTCTTACATGGAAAAGGACAATTAACAAGGATCTAATACTTCTACACTTCAGGTTCCATAGACCCACGTGGGTGCACCTATCTTAAGGATCACTGTACTTGCAATAAAACTTAATAGTGGATTAAGGACACTTGTCCTTCTTCCTTTTAGAGATTAAACTCAAGGAAGGATAACCTATTGATTCTCTCTTCAAGGAATCACTAAAATCAATTGTACTTCTTGAATACAATTAGACATGGATGTTCATAACAACAAGAAACTAAAATTGAAAAGATTTTAAAGATTGATGATGAAAACTCAAGGCAAGCAAGGACCAGTGCCTACTCCTTTGGAAAAGAGTCAATGAAAATATAAATCCACAAAAAAAAATTAAAGAAACACTATAGAATGCCTTACAAACTATCTTATCATTCCCAGACTACTGTATCAAATCCTCACACTAATGTTTAACCCTCTAAAACCACTTATGAAACTTAGTTCTCTCCTTGAAAGAAACTCATAAATAGCTAGACAATTACCTTGTAATTGGTATGTTCGAGATGCCTTACAAACTAAACATACGAGAGCCATACACAGAAATGTAAAGAGACAACAACAATATCGAACATGAAACTACACTATATTTCATTAATATGTTATGCTTCAATACATCTAGACCAAAAGCTTAACAATTAGACAAAATTAGAAGTCTACCCAACAACATAAATTTCAACATCCTTATTACAATGGAGAAAAAACTAGATATTAAAATCTCTTAACCGAGTTGGAAGACATGCACCTTGTTGTTAGAGTTAGGTATAGGATTTATTACTCTTGATGGAAAGACTAATATTGATGATGTTTATTTTGTGGATGGATTGAAACATATTATTTTGAGTGTTGGATAGTTAGTTGATAAGGGATATCAAGTTTGGTTTACTGAGAAAACTTGTGTGATAAAGGATAAAGATGGAAATCTGATTGGAACTGGATCTAGAACCAGAGGTAAGTATTTTAGTTGAATCCTACTAAGATGACATGTTTGATTACTAAGATTGATGATAGTTGGTTGTGGCATAGAAGGTTTTGTCATATAAACTTTGATAACATTCTAAAAGTAAGTACTACACTTGTAGTAAGAGATTTGCCTAAAATTATGAAACCTACTAACATGATTTGCAAAGAATGTGTAATGGCTAAATAGAAGTGAAGTTATTTTCCTAGTAAGAAGTTTACATCTACAAATAAGCTAGAAATTGTTCATACAAATTTGAACGGTCCTACCAGGACTAGAAATGTTGACTTCACATCCATCTGATATACTTTGAATTTCTTGTAAGCTACATATGCCAAAAACATTCTTACTACTTCAATTCTTGCAACAGGTGCAAAGGTTTCTTCATAGTCAATTCCATCTTGCTGTGAGTAACCCTTACATACCAATCTTGCTTTGTTTCTTACTACTTCTCCTTGTTCATTCATCTTGTTTCTGACTACCCATTTAGTTCCAATAACATTCTTGTCTTTAGGTCTAGGGACCAATTCCCATGTCTTGTTCTTTTCAATCTGATCTAGTTCTTCTTTCATAGCATTAGTCCAACTTTCATCTTCACAAGCTTCATTTTTAGTCTTAGGTTAAATTTGATACATCAAACATAACTATTCTTGTGCCTTATTTCGAGTTAGAACTCCTCTTTTGATGCTCCCAATAATTTGTCCAATAGGATGATTTCTTAACAAACTCTTTCTAGGTGTCACTATCTTAGATCTCTCTTCAGATGTAGGTTCTTTAATGAATTCACTATGGCTTTCATTCAAAAAATCAATGTCAGTTTCATAAAATAATTCAGTAGATCTAGTGTGAGTTTTAGGATGAGCTTCTTAATCTGATTCATAATCAAGCATTCTTTCCTGAATTTTGAACTTTTCATCAACTTTAACATTTGCGCTTTCAACAATAGTCTTAGTTCTTTTATTGTAACATCTATATGCTTTTCTTTTCAAAGAATATCCAAGAAATACACCTTCATCACTTCTAGGATCAAAATTTCCAATATCATAATCTCTCTTTATATAAAATTTGCTTCCAAAAATTCTAAAATACTTAGCTAAGGGTGCATGTCCAAACCATAATTCATAAGGTGTCTTGTCTGTGTCAACTCTAATTTGTACTTTATTCATTGTATACACTACTATGTTCACTGCTTCTGTCTAGAATATCTTTTCCAAATCATTCTCAAACAACATAGCTCTTACTACTTCAGTCACTAATCTATTTCTTCTTTCTGCAATGCCATTTTGTTTAGGTATTCTAGGGGCTGAATACTATCTCTTAATGCCATTTTCTTCACAAAAGGTGTTAAACTCTCTAGAAGTAAATTCTCCACATCTATTAGATCTCAAACATTTAATCTTCATTCCAAATTCATTCTCAACTTTATTCTTAACAATCTTAAACTCATCAAATGCTTCAGATTTTTCTTTAAGAAATGCAATCCACATCATTCTTGTAAAATCATCAACAAGAATCATAAAATACCTTTCTCCACAGAATCCTCTAGTCTTGGTAGGACCGCTCAAATCTGTATGAACAATCTCTAGCTTCTCTGTAGATGTAAACTTCTTACTGGGAAAAGAACTTCTCTTATGTTTAGCCATTACACATTCTTTGCAAATCATGTTAGTGAGTTTCATAATTTTAGGCAAATCTCTTACTACAAGTGTAGTACTTACTTTTACAATGTTATCAAAGTTTATATGACAAAACCTTCTATGCCACAACCAACTATCATCAATCTTAGTAATCAAATATGTCATCTCAATAGGATTCAACTAAAATACTTACCTCTGGTTCTAGATCTAGTTCCAATCAGATTTCCATCTTTATCCTTTATCACACAAGTTTTCTCAATAAACCAAACTTGATATCCCTTATCAACTAACTATCCAACACTCAAAAGATTATGTTTCAATCCATCCACAAAATAAACATCATTAGTATTAGTCTTTCCATCAAGAGTAATCAATCATATACCTAACTCTAACAACAAGGTGCATTTCTTCCAACTCGATTAAGAGATTTTCACTGTCTACAATTATTAGAAAGTAACAGTAGGTTGATCTGCCTTAATACAACAAATTTGCATTTTCAGATCGATGTTATTCTCAACAATGTTTTCTAATGAATATATCACTTTAGATCTAATATCAATATCACTTACAAATAATCAGTTCTCTGCTTTGTGTAGCTTAGTTTGTTCATTGTGTAGCTTGGTTTCTGCAGCTCAGTTCAGTAACCTATTTGATCAGAAAATGCATGAATGTTAGTTCATGCTCAGCTTTTGCAATATCTCCTCCTCTCTTTTGATTTTTTTTTCTCTCTAAATAAACATGTAAGCCGTTTTATTTTCATCCATCAGATTTTGGCGCTTAATCATATCCACTAATTTTTCTGCTTTAAACTTCCTCGACTGATGTGTCATTAACACATTTCAATCTCCTTCATCAAATCTTCCTTGAATTTTGTTAGCCGTAGATCCTTGTAACAAACTTTGACATTTCACCTTGAAATAATGTGAATCTAGCTCATCAGTTTTGTCGTCAAATTGTCTAGTCGACAATATCATTAAATGCTTTTTTGTTCTCCTCGGTTAACAAAGAAATGTGTCGGTAAACCTTCATCGGTTAAACTTGTGCTCGGTATAAAACCCACTGCATCAGTGTATACTATCATCGGTGTTTACACTAAGGATCTCGGTAAACATTAAACTGTTCTCTTTTACCGACCAACACTGCTTTGTGTCTTTTAGTTCCTTTCTCCATAATAGATGAATACAACATACTAAAGTCAATATAATGAGATCAAAAACTCATCAATAAGTTATCCAATGCATTCCTTATCCTTATCTGATGTGACCTTCTTTCACCATTCTTCAAATGTCTTGGTAATGATAACTTACAAGATAAGTATTGTCAAACTAATAAGAAACTAGTTGACATCAATGACAACATAATACTGATTTAACATATTGTATATCTATACAACTACTTTTCATGTGATCTTCAATCACTATTTCAACAAGCTCTCCAATTAGTTGTAAATTAGTTGTAGGTTCAATAGTTTTTATTTTTGAAGCTCAAGACAATAAAGATGAATTTATCAATTTCATTAATTCTCAACAAGAATAGATAAAACTAAATAAATTGATTTGAAAGCTTTTTCCAAATAAAGATTACCATAGTTATTCCAAAACAACTAAACTTCCAACCTACATTATCCTTGATATTTTCTAACATAAATATCCATTTTACATGATATTAGATCAAGTGCTAAGTGTGTGTGAAAATTTTACCTGATCTGTAGACACAACACTTTAGTAAAACATTAGAGGTTAGCAAAAATCAAAATCGTGCAAAATTGAAATCTAATTTAACAAAGTGATTTACTGCCTTCTAGTAGGTGCGAGATTGATGTTCTCAGATTGTTATCGAGATCAGTGACCTAGACGACACCTAAATGAAGGATTTGAATGCAATTGATCTAGATATGAATTGAATGCAATTAATCTATTTTTTTTTTGGTATTTTCTATGCAATAATATGAAAAATGATATGAAATCTATGATATGTAAAAAACTGATATGCTATGAATTGATCTAACAATAATATGAAAACAAAAGTGATCTCACAACAATGTTGATTCGCAATAAGCTTTGATCCTTCCAATTGCAATTCGCCAGCGTGATTGTGCAAAAATATGAGATGCTTTGAGATGAGATGAGGTTTTAATTTTATAAAAATCCAGGGCTTTAGAGGTGCATGAAAAAAAGCCATAAATCACTCAAATAACTCAGCTTGATTTTTGAGTTATCTGATAATAAAGATAATTTAATTCACAAAAACATGCAAATCATGCAAAAATAGCTTTGTAACTCAAATTAGAGTTTAGATCAGCTTTTTGAACTCCAAAAGGATGTTGAGTTCTAAAAAGTCAACACTTTGCATTGATTTTCTAATTTGGAGTTTAACTGTTTCTTTTGAATGTGCATAATAATTATGAATTAATTAAATAAATAAAGTGATTTATGCTCAACTTAATTGATTTTTGAAAAATAAATAATTGATTTATGGGTTAATCAATTATTTAATCAAACTTTTATTCAAAAATATCATTAAATATGACAACTTGCTTTAATTAATTAAATAAGAATTTAATTAATTAATGATAGGAATTTTAATTTATTGTCAAATTTAAATAATAATACTTAGGAATAAATACAATTAAATTCAATTAAATAATTAAGTGGCAGAATTAAATCTAATTAATTAAATATTGAGAATATTCAATTAATCAAACTTTAGGATAAATGTGATTTATCACCAAATAATCATTAAATTAAAGATAATTAGATAAATTAGGAATATTGCTAGGAATATTCCCCGATGTAGAATTTATGATAATCAATTAGGATTTGATGATGTTTAGATGTGCCTTAGATTAGGACTTTGATGTCGATTTCATTTGAATTGTTGATATAGAAGATTAATGAACTTATAGCCCATTTTTGGGGTATTACATTTTGCCCCTCTTTGAATTACTGTGCGAAGCACAGTGGTTCAAAGATAGTCTATGTTTGATAAATATATGAAACTGATGTTTGAAATTGATAATTGATATGAGACAGAAGTTGATTGATATTGATTTGATATGGAGATAGTAGGTCCTGAATGACCAAAGATAATGTTCACTATAACAGTAAATGAACCTATGATTGCGAAAAAGTGTCAAAACACCTGATTCCAAACCTTAGGATTGCAAAGAAGTGAGTGATCAGTTCTAGACTCGATTGTCTTAGTAGAACTAGTAGGTATCACATCTGAACCCTTCAGTTGCTGAAGAACCAAGGAAAGAACACTATGATCTGATGGTTGCAAAAACTGATACAGTTTACAAGATTAGGAGAATACCAGATTGATATGGATCTTGATGAATCTGATATGCCCCAAGTAATGATAGATTTTCCCCGAGTGATGAGGACTTTTGATGAATCAGTAACTAGACGTGATTGTTTTTCTTGATTATTGATGAAAGATATTGATAGAAATTGATTTACAGACTTTGAATGATGTGCAATACCATGCCCCCTTCGGGATTAAAATTGAAATCTGACAAGAAAAGTCAGCGTTGATAGTTTAGAAGCATTTTAATTAATTTGAAAAGTGGTTAAACACATTCAAGAATACATTCTACATCATTGGAGGGTCCAAAAGACCAAGTTTGACTAGGTTAAACCATGAGTTGACCATAGTTGACCAAGTTGAAATTTTGATAGTTAGATGTTAGATAATCAGTTAAGTTGAAAAATGGATTTCTACTATGATTGAAGGTTGATTATGCAAGTAGTTAATAATATAAACAATCTCAGATTTTGATTTTGATCCCGAAAAAGGATTCTACTTGTTGTTTTGTTGGAGGAACCTTCATGTGAGATTCAGCTCTTGTTAGATTTGAAGAGACAAGTGGAGAATTGTTTAAGCATTGAAGTTTGTTTAATCATTGTGAGATCATGCAAACACGTAAAATGCAAAGAGACATGCAAAATGAAATGCAACCTAAGACCTAGGACCTATTCACTGATCATATGTTGATTTGTTTGTTGGAAACAATTATCTCAAGAAAATTGCTACTCAAATTATGTATTGTCTTTGATGTCACACAATGTCATAGTCCACAACAATCAATACCTACCGAGCTCAGTCAGTCTACCTGGCATTAAATTTAGTGTTTACCAAGTTCACTCGGTTATCAAAGAAAAATCAGCATCTACCGAGTCCACTCGGTTATCAAAGAAAAATCAGCATTTACTGAGTTCACTCGGTTGTCAAAGAAAAGTTAGCATTTACCGAGTTCACTCAGTTATCGAAGAAAAAGGATTATCAGTGTTTACTGAGTTCTCTCGATCTCCAAAAGATTGTAGAAAATTTCATTATGGTCACTGAGCACTGTTGGCCCTTGAAGGATCTTTGCAAATAAAGTTTGCTTAATTCAGCCGACTATTATACTAAGTAATTTCGATTTGACAAATTTAAAATCATATAAATAAAAGGTCAAATGTGAAAAACAAAGAATAGAAATAGAAGATATATAGAAGAAAGACAGGAAAGGTGTGTGCGAAATTGTGAAGGATGACCAGATATCCTTGAGGAGCAGCAGAGATATATTTGATCAGGAAGGATCTCACTTATACAGAATAGAGATCTGTAATCAGCAAGGTAGTTGCATTATTATACAGGTCATTTTCATTGTTACCTTTTTATCATTGTAATAGTGAATTCTAAATCTCTTAACCTAGTTGGTTTAACAACCATATTGTAAATCCTCTAACAAGGTGACAATTCCATTGAATTGTTCCCAAGACCTCTTACCAGGCCACTCCTAGCAGGGTGATTAAATCCTCCAACAAGGTCACACCTAACAGTGTCTTTTGTAACCTTTTACCAGGTTGGCTTCTAACCGGGCATCACTTCAGAAAAGTGAAAATCAGTATCTAGATACATTGGTGGTTTTTCCCATATTGGGTTTCCATGTTAAATTCTATGTCTCTTGTGTTCTTAATAGTTATCTTAATCATATACAAGTGGTGATAAATATCTAAAAGATAATTTTACTAATACTCTCTGCATCTACCAAGTTACTGCAATCTATTTACCGAGTGTTAAACAAATAATATTCATTAAGATATCCTAAGGGATCTGGAAAGAAATAATTGTGAAGTGTTTTATGGTTGACTGATTCACCCCCCCCTCTCAGTCACTTCATCCATATTCCATCAATTGGTATCAGAGCTTTTGGTGCTTGCAGGAAGGGTTTCAAGGACTTAAGCCAAAGATCAGGATGTCTTACAAGAGAGAAATTCCGAAGCTCAATAGAGATAACTTTTCAGGATGGCAAGGCCTCATGAGACTTCATCTGGCTTCCATTGGTTATTCAGGATGCAAATACATTGATGAAGAATACATAGTTCCTACTGGCGCATTAACTGTTGAAGACATTGCAGAGAAAAAGAATCATAACACCATGATGATAGACATTCCATCAGCTCTCAGCTATAAAGAATTTGATGAAATTAAAGAATGCACTACTGCATATGAAATGTGGATCACACTGAAGAAAATATATGGTGGTGATGCAAATGTGAAAAGAGCCAAAGCAGAAAGCCTAAGAGGACAGTTTGACAAGATGAATATGAAAGAAGATGAAAACATTGCAAAATATATTGAAAGAGGAATCAAAAGACAGGTATCAGCTCCTAGAACTCTTGAGCAGAATGGAATAGCTGAAAGAAGAAATACATCTATTATGGATTGTGCAAGGACTCTAATGATAGAAAAGAACATCGCCATAAAGTATTGGAAGGAAGCTATTAGCATTGCAGTTCATACCTTGAACCAAGTATAATTGAAGAAAAACACATTCAAAACTCCTTATGAGTTATGGTATGGCTATAAACCCAATGTAAGTTACATGAAAGTATTTGGTAGCAAGTGTTATATCTTAAAAGAATCCAGAAGAAATAAATTTGATGTGAAAAGTGATGAAGGAATATTCCTAGGATATTCTAGCAAAAGTAAGGCATACAAATGTCTGAACTTGTGTACTCACAAAGTCATAGAAAGTATATATGTAAAATTTGATGAGTTTGCAGAAAAGACTGAAGAAGAAAGCAAAAGGGAACCTGAAAACTACAGGAGATTCATTTACATTGAACCTAAAACATTGCCAGACACAACTATCAATAAGGAAACTATATCTACCGAGCCTAGCATAGTAACCGAGTCACAGGAAGAAGTTCAAACTGAGTCACAGGAAGAAATTCAAACTGAGTCTCAGCCTGAAGTTATCGAGCAAATATCTACCGAGCCAGAGCAACCTGAAGAAGAGATCCTAGAAGACAACAACATGACTCATTCAAAAAGCAAGGAACCTATACTAGCCAAATATGTCAGAAGGCATCATACACCAGATCAAATTATTGGAAACAAATCAGATGGTACTATGACAAGAAGTAAGCTAAAAGGTACATGTCTGCTTATTGATTTTGAACCTAGAAATATCAAAGATGCATTGAAAAATGAAATTTGGATTGAAGCAATGAATGAAGAATTAGAACAAATACAAAAGAACAAAACATGGACTCTTGTACCTAGACCTAAAGATAAGAATGTAATTGGAACAAAATGGGTATTCAGGAATAAGCTGAATGAAGATGGTCAAGTATGTAGAAACAAAGCTAGATTGGTATGTAAAGGTTATTCTCAAGAAGAAGGTATAGATTATGGAGAAACTTTTGCTCCTGTTGCAAGATTAGAAGGTGTAAGAACTCTACTTGCTTATGCAGCACATAAAGGATTTAAGGTATATCAGATGGATAGAAAATCTACATTTCTCAATGGAATTCTTGATAAAGAAGTCTACATTGAACAACCTGAAGGTTTTGTTGATCCAGATAAAAAGGACATGGTCTGCAAGTTACACAAAGCATTGTATGGTTTGAAACAAGATCCTAGAGCATGGTATGAAAGACTCCATAACTATCTGATTCAGATTAATTTCAAAAGAGCCAATGATAACAGCAATCTGTATATTAAAGAAGGACCGGATGACAAAATTGTATTGGTAGAAATATTTGTAGATGATACTATATTTACAGGGAATGATGATCAGTGCAAAGAATTTTCAAAGCAAATGAACAAAGAATTTGAAATGTCTATGTTTGGTTTAATAAAATTCTTTGTTGGTCTTCAAATTCAGCAAAGCAAGAATGGTATATACATTACTCAATCTAAATACATTAAGGAAATACTTAAGAAGTTTGGTATGGAAGATTCAAAACCAATTGGTACACCCATGTGTACTGGACTGAAACTTACCAAAAATGATGATTCAAAAGAAGTAGATCAGACCTTATACCGATCTATGATTGGAAAATTGTAGTATGTAGTACATACAAGACCTGATATTGCCTTAGCAGTCAGTATAGTAGCAAGATTCTCAGCAAAACCTAAGGAAAATCATATGATGGCAATCAAAAGAATCTTAAGGTACTTAAGAGGAACTGAAGAATATGGTTTGTGGTATAAATTTGGAGGCAATCTAGACTTAAAAGTGTTTACTGATGCTGATTGGGCAGGGAACATTGATGACAAAAAAAGTACAAGTGGTGGAGCATTTTTTCTTGGAAAAAGACTGGTATCCTGGACTAGCAAAAATCAAAATTGCACATCTCAATCCACAGCTGAAGTAGAATATGTTGCTGCTGCAGTAAATTGTTCAAATATTGTTTGGTTTAAACAGTTATTACAAGGTATGAAGGTTGAGATCAAAGAACTAGTTGTTATATTTTGTGACAATACTAGTGCAATAAACATTTCGAAGAATCCAGTAATGCATTCCAAAACCAAGCACATTGCTATTAAATATCACTTTGTCAGAGAATTGGTGCTGGACAAGGAAATCAGATTAGAATATATTCATACAAAAGAGCAGATTGCAGACATTTTCACCAAACCATTACCCAAGGATGCATTTGTGTATCTAAGAGGTAAGTTAGGGGTCATTCCCCTATCCAAGGCTCACTAAATATAGTTTTAGTGATGCATCAACTAGAACATGATTGAAAATCAACAAGTTGATGCAGCATATTCAAGGAATCATTGCATATGAATCAGTACTTGAGGTACATTATTTTACACCGGTAATATGTGAATTATCTTTGGCATGTGTTGTCAAAGAGGGAGTGTCTTTGCTATTACTTCAAGAAATTTTCAATAGTCAGAAGGAAGAGTTTTTAAGAAAAATGAACTTTGTTGACAGAGGGAGATTTGAATCTGAACCGAGCTAATCCTTTCAAATTTCTTATGCTATGACATATTGTGTTGCCATCAATGCCAAAGAGGGAGATTGTTGGAAACAATTGTTTGAAGAAAATTGCTACTCAAATTATGTATTATCTTTGATGTCACACAATGTCATAATCTGCAATAATCAGTACCTACCGAGCTCAGTCGGTCTACCTGGCATTAAATTTAGTGTTTACTGAGTTCACTCAGTTATTAAAGAAAAATCAGCATCTACCGAGTCCACTCGATTATCAAAGAAAAATCAGCATTTACCGAGTTCACTCGGTTGTCAAAGAAAAGTTAGCATTTACCGAGTTCACTCGGTTATCAAAGAAAAAGGATTATCAGTGTTTACCAAGTTCTCTCAGTCTCCAAAAGATTGTAGAAAATTTCATTATGGTCACCGAGCACTGTCAGCCCTTGAAGGATCTTTGCAAATAAAGTTTTCTTAATTCAACCTACTGTTATACTAAGTAATGTCGATTTGACAAATCTAAAATCATATAAATAAAAGGTCAAATGTGAAAAACAAAGAATAGAAAAAGAAGAAGATATATAAAAGAAAGACAGGAAAGGTGTGTGCGAAATTGTGAAGGATGACCAGATATCCTTGAGGAGCAGCAGAGATATATTCGATCAGGAAGGATCTCACTTATACAGAACAGAGATCTATAATTAGCAAGGCAGTTGCATTATTATATAGGTCATTTTCATTGTTACCTTTTTATCATTGTAACAGTGAATTCTAAATCTCTTAACCGAGTTGGTTTAACAACCATATTGTAAATCCTCTAACAAGGTGACAATTCCATTGAATTGTTCTCAAGACCTCTTACTAGGCCACTCCTAGCAGGGTGATTAAATCCTCCAACAAGGTCACACCTAACAGTGTGTTTTGTAACCTTTTACCGGGTTGGCTTCTAATCGGGCATCACTTCAGAAAAGTGAAAATCAGTATCTAGATACATTGGTGGTTTTTCCCATATTGGGTTTCCATGTTAAATTCTATGTCTCTTGTGTTCTTAATAGTTATCTTAATCATATACAAGTGGTGATAAATATCTAAAAGATAATTTTACTAATACTCTCTGCATCTACCAAGTTACTGCAATCTATTTACCAAGTGTTAAACAGATAATATTCATTAAGATATCCTAAGGGATCTGGAAAGAAATAATTGTGAAGTGTTTTATGGTTGACTGATTCACCCCCCCCCCCTCTCAGTCACTTCATCCATATTCCATCATTTTTATCATCATTGAACTTTTAGGTAACCAGATAAATCAATACAATGCCCACTAGCTATGAAACCATAGACATATGAATATCGATTTGTATGCGCAAGAATCAATACAACACCCACTGGTCAACAACCATGGATATATGAATATTGATTTTGTTTTTGGAATGTTGGATTAGATATAAGCACCAAGGCACAAATGCCAGGATGACTTGAATATCATGTCCATTTTGATATAGCAATTTGTGTTTAACATACACATCAAATAGTCAAGAGAACATTCTAAATCTAGTGTGAATTACCCGTAGTGACCCTTTAGTGTTCACATCCTTAGGTAAGATTGTGTTTCACAGTAGGAGAAAGAACTCACTCAAAAAGACAATAGTTAGATCAAACTTCTTTAAATTTTTTGGGTATCAATGGTTGAGGTACGCATGGCCATCCAATTCGAGATAGAGGCTCTTATAGTCGGACACCATTTCAATCTAGAATTTCCAAAGTTGTTTAGATTTTCACATACAAGCAAAAAACAAAGAAAAGATTATGCCCCCAGTCATCATTCTCTAAATCCTATAAAGGACATCATCGAAGAGCTCAAAGGGACACAATATGCAAAAATCTCAATGCGAATCAGTAAGCATACAAGGAGATAAAAGCATGAAGCACAGATCATTTTTAGTTTGTGTTTGATTGCGTTGTTGTAGATGCAAAATCCTTTCTAAAGACAAGACAGACTTGACTAACTCAAATGAAGCTTCAAAGAACTCTGACTAGATATGATACATCTAAGATATACTAGAGGCCATAGGATATAACATTGATTGCCCCCAAGTGTGAACATTGATAGGATACAGATGCTGGAGCTGATTGGTGTACAGACTGACTTATTAAAAATTGGAAATGAAGAAAAAAACTAGGAGATATGTACAAACTAAAGCAAGACTGAAAGCTGGGAAAGACCAATATTGTGCTGATAGATGGAGCATTTTGAAATAAGTGGCACCCGTTTGCCGGATTTTCACCATCTTGGTAGAGATTCTATTTTTGCTACCAAGGTGCATGTTTCTAGGTTTTCACCAAGGCACTTTTTTTTTTTTTTTCTAAATAAATTTGAATTTTTTTGAATTTTTTATATTTTTCAATTTTTAAAAGATTTTTTCAAGACATTTTACCATAGACTGAATGCTTTAGGCATATAATTTCCTTAGATGGAGAACGTTGATTGGTTCTTGGAGCTGTTCTGTCATGCCCCGCAAGGGAACCAGGGAAATGCACAAAGGCTTACTTTATAAAAGAAAACCTAAGTAGAATTTTATGAAAAATTTTGAACTTTTAAAGTTTGCAAATAAACAAAACATATCTTAACTTCTTTCCAAGGTTCCCTTAAATGTAAATTTTTAAATTATTGAAAAGCTGATAAACTATTTAACAACATTTACTAACCATACAAATTCCATTTCAGGTTCTTTATTGGAAAATACTTAAACACATTCAAAGTTAATTTCCATCTAAGACTTTTTAAAGATCAATTACTATAATTCCATTTCATCTAACTAACATATTGCAATAGTACAACAAATGATTCATCAACATTTTACATAACTTGATACATAACAAGAATTACATCTTTCCAACATACATTAAATAAACATCCCATATAACCCTTTTCCTACGTCTACCCATTATTGCATCATTTGAAAATTACATTACATTTAAACTCCTGATAGGAGAATACATAAGTGTACAACAACATGAATAAGTACAGGTCTTCATTCTTCAACAGGTGATTAGACAAATATGAATCTTCAGTTGTTTACATCTGCACAAGATACCTCGATAGAAAGATTTTCACCCAACCATGTGAAACTAGTAAAGTTTCACCCCCCATGCTAGGAGATAAACACCAAGCCCATAAAGAAGTAACTTACTGGGTTATACCTAGGGTTGAATAACATTTCACACAAGCAGAGTCATTACACAAGGGATTCTAAGGTTTGGGTAGGAAATCCTAAGCAACAACCTAAGTGAGTGTCATCGCATAGCCCTCACCCCTTGGGTTGTCCTGGTACTAGCCACACGGGGCCCCGGCCCCCAAGTAGGCACATGCGGAATCAAATGCCTTTCATACAGACAAGCGCCATTCGATCGTACCTATGCATAGGTACCTTCTCCCACTCCCATCCATAGCCTGTCCTAGCGCTAATGGCATGGGCGAGGCACAATTTAATCTTTTTAATGTTTTAAACCCATCCCTTAAATTTTATTAGGTTATCACTTGGTTAATTAACTCATCAGTCGGTTATCCTGGTCTAGCCACTTTAGGGCCCCGGCCCCGCACTAAGAGCCACTCACTTAGGGTTCCTAGGTTTCCTAACCCTAACCTATTCCCGTTAGGTTTTCCTAGCAACCCACTAACATGTTCAACATTTTCATTATAACAGGTCTACCTAGGATGCTTAGGAGATCACAAAGTTTGACAGGTTTGGTTGCTGACAAGCTAGGAGGCAAAGGGTTTGTTTTTAGTTTTCTAATCCCCATCCCAACATTTATCTAAGTATGAAAAGATTTTTCACTACTAATTTGCAAAAAGACATATAACTTAATTCTTCGAAAAAGACATCTCTAATTCCAAAATTTTACTTCTTCTCGATTGCAACATACATAAAATATTGTATACTTTACTGATTGAATTACATGTGCCTTAGAGATGATTTGTAATCACAAAACCATATATTATATTATATATATATATATATATATATATATATATATATATATATATATATATATATATATATATATATATATATATATATAATATTATAAATATTATATATATATAATATAATATACCCAATTATAATCCATAGTCTTAAAAGCACATCTATTATGTTATATATATATATATATATATAATACTTCATATATTATATATATAACATAATACTCAATTTTGAATTAAACAATAATTATGTTTTAAAGCACATCTATTATATTATATATATAATACCTCGAATATTATATATACAATATAATACTCAATTTTGAATTAAACAATAATTATAACCCATAACTGGGCATATATTATATTATATATATAATATTTCATATATTATATATATAATATAATATTAAACTTTAAATTAATAAACATCATAAAGTATTTATTATATATTATATATATAGTATTGCATATACTATACATATAATATAGTACTGACAAATGCCAAGTTACATATTTTAATGCCACCGAAATAATGAAAAAAAAACAAAACACAATTTTCGGCGGCCTCGGCGGTGGTGCCGCCGGCAGTGTTTCCACTGTCGATGGTACCTTCGGTACCGCGCGGCCCCACGGGCTAAAAAAAAAGCATTTTGTTTTATATATTTTTTTTTTGAAAACTAAGTTTGTTATCAAATATAATTTTTTTTGAAACTATTACATGATACGAAACCTTAAAATATTATATATATAATATCATATATATTATATATATAATATAATATATATTTTTTGAAATAACAAAACTTTTTAAAAGATCAAATAAATATGTACACATATTATATTATATATATAATATTATATATATTATATATATAATATAATATATATATATATATATATATATATATTTTGATATTATTTACTTTATCATTTCTTTAAACAGATTTTCATTTTCTATAAGTTATTTTATAAATTAAAAATTTATAAAGTAAATTTTGAATTATATTATATTTTTTTTTAACATATATGAAATAATAAAAGTAAGGAAGTAAATTGGTTTTACTATTTTAATACAAAATTCTATTATGGTTTCACCTTCTAACAATTTACGTTTCATCCAGTAAATCAATAATTTATACAAAATATATATAAATTTTAGACTATAGTAATGAATCTATTTATTTCATTCTGTGCTATAAAAATCTGATACCTACAGCATATAACAAAAAAAATGAAATTCACACAAATGATACAAACATTATAAAGGAGAAAATATCTTTCATATCATAAGAAACCTTTGGGAAAATTCCAACCTGATACTCTGAAGATCTGGTTGAAGAAATCTGAAGCCTCTCCTAGTCCCTTGTTTCCTCCTTCTTCTTCCAAAAGTTCTTCTGCTATCCTCCTCGACTATAGTCTTCTATTTGATTTTTATATCCAACATGGTAGTTGGAGGAGTTTCTCTATGGGAGAAACTTCTCCAACTTCTCCAACTGCATTCCCCGTACACCTTAATAAAGTTTTATTAATTTTTAATTAAAAATATTATCCAAAACAAGGTTTAATAACAAATTTAATTAATTACCTCACAAGGAATTCACATAGCACAATTGGTAACTAACTAGCCCCAACTTCTAGGAGGTCTCGAGTTCAACTCCCTCCTAGCTAGTTAGTTTTATTACCGAAGACAATTTATTTTTATTTTTATTTACAATTTGGTTCAAATTGTAATTTCTTTTTATATATTTCTTAATTTACTTTTAATTATAAAGCTAGTGCTATTTTGCTAATCTTGTTTATATAAATTACATATTTATTTATACTTATAAATATATATACGTATATATGTTCATAAGCATATGTGTGCACCCATATGTTTATGACAGATATAGTATAAATAACTTATTATTCACATTACTATCATTTTATAACTATATAGCCAGATGATGCAAGGTACAAATAACAGCTTGACCCTAATACTAACATGATAATCTAACAAGGATAAGTCACTGAAACAGAAATCGACCAACAAGGACTCACATAGACAACCTACTGACAAAGTTGCGCATACCCTAATAGCAAGCACAAGATCTAAACCCTAATAACCGATAAACCACATAATACCTCCCTACCAGGAACTGATCCGACACTTCCCACCTACGGTGGATGATCAAGGATAAAGGTTTTTCTTTTGTGAAGCTTGGTGATATCTCCATGACATCAACAACGATCGAGGATTTTTAAGGGATCGCTCAGACCTGTGGAGCTAGGTGGAGATGATACCCGGTACCTGCAAATCTTGCATCACCAAGAAGAGATACATATACATATAGATATACAAATCAGATATATGCAAGCAGATGACTAGGATCGATACATCATGCGGACCTCACTGAGTGAGTAACTACGACTTCATCCTGAGTCATGAAAACACATCAGACATATGTATCCATAAACCAATTGAGATAAGGGTTAGTATACAATTCATGAGATAAAACATGTAAAACTAATACATTCTTCTAGGATCTCATAAACATATAATCAATGTAACTATAACTGAGCATATAAATATCATCTGATGAACGTATAATCCTCCATGAAACATAAACATGAGTGCATAGTTCTAACCATCATAATAAAAAAAGTATCAAATCATAGTATCACTGTAGGAGAGGTATTACATCCTCCCCCCCTAGAGTTAGGCTTACTCCTGGAAGCCTACAAATAAGTATGGATAAGCATCTCTAATCCTAGTGGCATCTTCCCATGTGGCAGAAGATTCATCATTGGGGTCCCATTGGACCCTTGCCTGCTCTATGCTGTGACCCCTAAGGGTCAGTGTCTGCTCCTATAGAATACGTACTGGCTCTAAAGCCAGCTGCCCGTCCGCTACCTGTAATGCATTCCAATCCAAAACATGAGTCACATCAGGAATATACTTTCTAAGAACTAAAACATGGAATACATCATGAATACGAGCAAGGCTGGGTGGCAAGGAAAGCCGATAGGCTACTGGTCCTATCCTCTCCAAGACCTCGAAAGGACCAACAAACTGGGGTGCCAACTTGGAGCCTTTTCCATAATGGATTGGACTCTTTCATGGACGCACCCTCAAAAAGACTCTATCACCAGGAGAAAAGTGTACATCAATCCTATGAGCATCAGCGTACTTCTTCTGTCTATCCTGAGCTATCACAATGTGCTCTTTGATGCACCTGACCTGATCCTCCATGTCCTGCAACATCTCCGGCCCCAAAAGTACCCTGTCCTCCAACTGGTCCCAGCTCAAGGGAGTATGACATGGGTGGCCATACAATGCCTGAAAGGGAGACATGCCTATGGAACTATGATAACCATTGTTATATGCAAATTCTACCAAGTAGAGGTACTCCTCCCAATGGGTCTGCCTGTCCATAACATACATCCTGAGCATATCCTCAAGGACCTGATTGACTCACTCTCTTTGTCCATCTGTCTTAGGGTGATAGGCTAAACTAAAGTTAAGCTGAGTCCCTAAAGCATGCTAAAGTGATGTCCAAAGAGCTGAGGTGAATACTGGATCATGATCATATATGATTTTCCTAGGAATGCCGTGGAGTCTCACAATATCCTTCATAAATATTCTGGCCATAGAAGATGTTGAATAGGAAGACTGTATAGGGGAGAAATGAGCTACCTTGGTGAGCCTATCCACTGTTACCATGATAGCATCATGTCTCCTGGGAGTAACTGGAAGTCCCACTATAAAATCCATGGAAATGATATCCCATTTCCATTCTGGCACTAGGTGAGGTTGTAATAGACCTGCAGGGTGCTGATGCTCGGCCTTCACTCTCTGACACTCTAAACATCTAGCCACATAGTCTGCTATATCCCTCTTCATCCCTGACCAATAGTATAACTAACGTAGGTCAGCATACATTTTCTTCACCCCTGGATGTGCTGAATAGGGCACCTTGTGACTTTTCGAAAGGATAAGCACATGAAGCTCTCCGACCATGGGAACATAGATTCTATTTTGTTGTTTTAGCAACCCTACTGAATCCAATGAGTATCCTGAGAAGTGACCTTCCAAAGGCCTTCCTGATTCTATCTCCGACTTAACTTCCTAGAACCAAGGGTCAGAAGTAAGGGCCTCCCTGATTCTGCTCTCCAGATCTGTGCTAAGGGTTACAGCTGAAAGAGTATGTCGGTGCCTACTCAGAGCATCTGCCAGCACATTCATTTTACCTTGAACATACTTAACTTCAAACTCATATTCACATAAAAATTCCATCCACCTTCGCTGCCTAGCATTGAGATTGGGTTGGGAGAAGATGTACTGAAGACTTCTATGATCTGTTTGGAGTTCAAACTTGTGACCCAACAGAAAGTGTCTCCATTTCACCAAAGCATGTACAACTGCTACAAGTTCAAGGTCATGGGTGGGGTAGTTGAGTTCATGATCCTTGAGTTTCCTTGACTCATAAGCCACAACTTTTCCTTCTTGCATAAGAACTACCCCGATCCCCTCTAGAGAAGCATCTGTGCATACTAAAAAATTTCCAGATGGTTCAGGAACTACCAAAATTGGAGCACTGGTTAATCTGTCTTTCAAGGTTTGGAAAGCGGCCTCACATTTTTCTGACCAAACAAACTTCTTAACCTTCCTTTGAAGTGAAGTGATGGGATGAGCAACTCGAGAAAAATCTTTGACAAACCTTCTGTAATACCTAGCTAATCCCATAAAACTGTGAACCTCAGGAACATTAGTTGGAGTTGGCCACTCCACTATAGCTTGAATCTTATCTGGGTCAACAGCAATGCCATTTCCTGATATGACATGCCCAAGATACTTAACCTTAGTCTGAAAGAATTCACACTTTTTAGCATTAGCATATAGTTGGTTCTCCCTAAGGCACTGCAATACTTGCCAAAGATGAACCTCGTGTTCTTCAAGAGTTTTGGAGTATACCAAGATATCATCTAAGAACACTATCACAAATTTATCCAAGTAGGTTCTAAACACTCCATTCATCAGGCTCATGAATACGGAAGGAGCATTTGTTAACCCAAAAGGTACCACAGTGAACTCATAATGGCCATACCTGGTGCGAAAAGCTGTTCTATGAATATCAGCTTCTTGAATTCTCAGTTGATGATAGCCTGACTTGAGATCTATCTTAGAGAATATTTTTTCCCCTTTCATCTGATCAAATAGATCAACAATGCAAGGTAGAGGATACCAATTTTTTATGGTAACCTTGTTCAGTTGACGATAGTCAATACATAATCAGAGGGATCCATCTTTCTTCTTTACAAATATCACTGGCGCTCCCCAAGGTGATACACTAGGTCTTATAAACCATTTTTCTAAAAGTTCTTCTAGCTGAACCTGAGTTCCTCAAGTTCTTGCATGGTCATACGGTACAGAGCTTTGGAAATTGGTTCTGCTCCCTACACCAAATCAATTCGAAAATCTATGTCTCTCTTGGGTGGCATCCCTGGAATTCCTTTTGGAAAAACATCCAAGTATTCCTGTAAAAGGGGGTGATCTAATGATATCTCCCTACTCTCTTCTTGATCTAAATCCTCCATTGTGACTGCAAAAAGTTGGCATCCTTTGCGCATGCACCTCTTAAGCTGCATCGCATAAATCATGTGGAGAGAGATGGATGATTGAACCCCAATAATCTTCTTAGTTTTCCCCGAGTCATCAGTGCATTGAACACTTTTGTTTCGACAATCCAAAGTGGCTTTGTGAGCATCCAACCAATCCATGCCCAACACTACTCCATATGATCCTAAAGGAATCACTCTAAGATCCACTAAGGTAGAGAAAGGTCCAAGTTCCAAACTACAACTTTGAACACAGGCGTTAGAGACTACTCTTGCCCTGGAGGCTAGTTCAACCTGCCACCTATCTTCCTGCCTTACTGCCTTCAGCCCACATTGCTCTACTAAAGAGGATGAAATAAAAGAATCTGTTGCCCCTAAATCAAACAAAACGGTGGTAGAGATACCCTTTAACAAACCTGGAGTTTCAATGACTGTCCCTTGACTATTGGCTTGCCCATGGTTTACAGCAGAAAATGCTCAATGGGATCTGCCTGAGTTACCTACTGTAGGTTCTGAAGTGGCCTGTCTAAAACTAACTGCTGGAGAAGATTTCTGAGGGCAATTAACTGCAATGTGCCCATGCTACCCACAAGAGTAACATCTGGTGTTTTTGACAAAATTTCTTCCTGCAGAAGGTGCACTAGATTGCTGGTAGCTACCCCGACTAGAGTTCTGGGGCATACTCTGAGTTGGTTGACAGTTTGGGAATTGTTTTGCACGTTGCCAGTTGCGAGGATTATTAAATTGAGAACCCCCACTTTTATTTTTGTTTCCATTCTGATTGTTGCTATTGTTGTTGCTAACAAACTTCCTTTTGTGTTGGTTCTGGTTTCCTTTAGGCAGATAGTTCTTAGGTGTGCCTTGAAATTGATTCCTTGACCCAATCTAGAAAGTATTGCCACCTTGGCCACTGATTTGGCTTCCTAACCCCAAGGCTATATTTTGTTCTTCAAGATGAGCCTTAATGACTGCATCATTTATAGTCTGAGGTTCAAACATTCTTACACTGCAGGCCAAACGACTATTGAGCCCTCTGAGAAAGTGTTGAGTTAACATAGGTTCATCATCCTTAAACCCTGAATATGGCTTGAGTTCTAAGAACTTCCTCTCATAGTCATCCACTGACATGTTAAGCTGCCTCAGATTGTGAAATTCTTCAGCTCTTTCCCACCTCCAATGGTCAGACAGAAATTTAGCTCAGAAGAGTTCTAGGAATAGTTCCCAAGAAAGGGTGGTGATGTCTAAGTGAAGTTTCTCTCTTTTTGTTTCCCACCATGTGGATGCAAAGTCTCTAAGGTGAATAACTGCAAACCGGGCTTTGGTATTACTATGGTATGGGTGCATGGAGAAAAGCCTTTCTAATTATAGCAACCAAGTTTGTGTGGAAGTTCCACCTTGTGTTCCCTTAAATGGGTTTGTCTTGGTTCTAAGGAGATCCCGCATATGAGAAGCCCGTAGGGCATCCTCTTCCAATGTCTGGTCTCTCCTCCTAGGACTTCTTTCTCTTTCCTCATTGTGAGTGCTACTCTCCCCATGTTGGCCTCTATCCTACCCTGCCTCTAACCTCTGAAGGATTTGTTGTAGTAATTCTGTTACTTGGGCTCCCTGAAAACCTCCTGATTGATTGTTAGATTGTTCCCCTTGTTCCTCATATTGTTCTTCTTCTTGAGAATCTTCATGTTGGGATCTAGGAGGATCATTTTGGGCACCTCTTCTTCAACCATGGGTTACGGGTGGCATCCCGCCATGAGTTAAGAAGAATGATGAGTTTATGGTTTTGATTTTCATTTTGAGTTTTCCTAAGATGTAGTGCAAGTTTAAGGTACATGGACCCAATTTATTTAGGTCCCAGTGTAGCAACTTAGTGCTCTGATACCAAAGATGTCATGCCCCACAAGGGAACCAGGGAAATGCACAAAGGCTTACTTTATAAAAGAAAACCTAAGTAGAATTTTACGAAAATTTTTGAACTTTTAAAGTTTGCAAATAAACAAAACATATCTTAACTTCTTTCCAAGGTTCCCTTAAATGTAAATGTTTAAATTATTGAAAAGCTGATAAACTATTTAACAACATTTACTAACCATACAAATTCCATTTCAGGTTCTTTATTGGAAAATACTTAAACACATTCAAAGTTAATTTCCATCTAAGACTTTTTAAAGATCAATTACTATAATTCCATTTCATCTAACTAACATATTGCAATAGTACAACAAATGATTCATCAACATTTTACATAACTTGATACATAACAAGAATTACATCTTTCTAACATACATTAAATAAACATCCCATATAACCCTTTTCCTACGTCTACCCATTATTGCATCATTTGAAAATTACATTACATTTAAAATCCTCATAGGAGAATACATAAGTGTACAACAACATGAATAAGTACAGGTCTTCATTCTTCAACAGGTGCTTAGACAAATATGAATCTTCAGTTGTTTACATCTGCACAAGATACCTAGATAGAAAGATTTTCCACCCAACCATGTGAAACTGGTAAAGTTTCACCCCCCGTGCTAGGAGATAAACACCAAGCCCACAAAGAAGTAACTTACTAGGTTATACCTAGGGTTGAATAACATTTCACACAAGCAGAGTCATTACACAAGGGATTCTAAGGTTTGGGTAGGAAATCCTAAGCAACAACCTAAGTGAGTGTCATCACATAGCCCTCACCCCTTGGGTTGTCCTGGTACTAGCCACACGGGGCCCCGGCCCCCAAGTAGGCACATGTGGAATCTAATGCCTTTCATATAGACAAGAACCATTCGATCGTACCTACGCATAGGTACCTTCTCCCAATCCCATCCATAGCCTGTGCTAGCGCTAATGGCATGGGCGAGGCACAATTTAATCTTTTTAATGTTTTAAACCCATCCCTTAAATTTTATTAGGTTATCACTTGGTTAATTAACTCATCAGTCGGTTATCCTGGTCTAGCCACTTTAGGGCCCCGACCCCGCACTGAGAGCCACTCACTTAGGGTTCCTAGGTTTCCTAACCCTAACCTATTCCCGTTAGGTTTTCCTAGCAACCCACTAACATGTTCAACATTTTCATTATAACAGGTCTACCTAGGATGCTTAGGAGATCAAAAAGTTTGACAGGTTTGGTTGCTGACAAGCTAGGAGGCAAAGGGTTTGTTTTCAGTTTTCTAATCCCCATCCCAACCTTTATCTAAGTATGAAAAGATTTTTCACTACTAATTTGCAAAAAGACATATAACTTAATTCTTCGAAAAAGACATCTCTAATTCCAAAATTTTACTTCTTCTCGATTGCAACATACATAAAATATTGTATACTTTACTGATTGAATTACATGTGCCTTAGAGATGATTTGTAATCACAAAACCATATATTATATTATATATATATATATATATATATATATATATATATATATATATATATATATATATATATATATATATATATATATATATATATATATATATATATATATATATATATATATAATATTATAAATATTATATATATATATATAATATAATATACCCAATTATAATCCATAGTCTTAAAAGCACATCTATTATGTTATATATATATAATACTTCATATATTATATATATAACATAATACTCAATTTTGAATTAAACAATAATTATGTTTTAAAGCACATCTATTATATTATATATATAATACCTCGTATATTATATATACAATATAATACTCAATTTTGAGTTAAACAATAATTATAACCCATAACTGGGCATATATTATATTATATATATAATATTTCATATATTATATATATAATATAATATTAAACTTTAAATTAATAAACATCACAAAGTATATATTATATATTATATATATAGTATTGCATATACTATACATATAATATAGTACTGACAAATGCCAAGTTACATATTTTAATGCCACCGAAATAATGAAAAAAAAACAAAACACAATTTTCGGCGGCCTCGGTGGTGGTGCCGCCGGCAGTGTTTCCACTGTCGACGGTACCTTCGGTACCACGCGGCCCCACGGGCTAAAAAAAAAGCATTTTGTTTTATATTTTTTTTTTTTGAAAACTAAGTTCGTTATCAAATATAATTTTTTTTGAAACTATTACATGATACGAAACCTTAAAATATTATATATATAATATCATATATATTATATATATAATATAATATATATATTTTGAAATAACAAAACTTTTTAAAAGATCAAATAAATATGTACACATATTATATTATATATATAATATTATATATATTATATATATAATATAATATATATATATATTTTGATATTATTTACTTTATCATTTCTTTAAACAGATTTCATTTTCTATAAGTTATTTTATAAATTAAAAATTTATAAAGTAAATTTTGAATTATATTATATTTTTTTTTAATATATATGAAATAATAAAAGTAAGGAAGTAAATTGGTTTTACTATTTTAATACAAAATTCTATTATGGTTTCACCTTCTAACAATTTACGTTTCATCCAGTAAATCAATAATTTATACAAAATATATATAAATTTTAGACTATAGTAATGAATCTATTTATTTCATTCTGTGCTATAAAAATCTGATACCTACAGCATATAACAAAAAAAATGAAATTCACACAGACGATACAAACATTATAAAGGAGAAAATATCTTTCATATCATAAGAAACCTTTGGGAAAATTCCAACCTGATACTGTGAAGATCTGGTTGAAGAAATCTGAAGCCTCTCCCAGTCCCCTGTTTCCTCCTTCTTCTTCCAAAAGTTCTTCTGCTATCCTCCTCGACTATAGTCTTCTATTTGATTTTTATATCCAACATGGTAGTTGGAGGAGTTTCTCTACGGGAGAAACTTCTCCAACTTCTCCAACTGCATTCCCCGTACACCTTAATAAAGTTTTATTAATTTTTAATTAAAAATATTATCCAAAACAAGGTTTAATAACAAATTTAATTAATTACCTCAAAAGGAATTCACATAGCACAATTGGTAACTAACTAGCCCCAACTTCTAGGAGGTCTCGAGTTCAACTCCCTCCTAGCTAGTTAGTTTTATTACCAAAGACAATTTATTTTTATTTTTATTGACAATTTGGTTCAAATTGTAATTTCTTTTTATATATTTCTTAATTTACTTTTAATTATAAAGCTAGTGCTATTTTGCTAATCCTGTTTATATAAATTACATATTTATTTATACTTATAAATATATATACATATATATGTTCATAAGCATATGTGTGCACCCATATGTTTATGACACATATAGTATAAATAACTTATTATTCGCATTACTATCATTTTATAACTATATAGCCAGATGATGCAAGGTACAAATAACAGCTTGACCCTAATACTAACATGATAATCTAACAAGGATAAGTCACTGAAATAGAAATCGACCAACAAGGACTCACATAGACAACCTACTGACAAAGTTGTGCATACCCTAACATCAAGCACAAGATCCAAACCCTAATAACTGATAAACCACATAATACCTCCCTACCAGAAACTGATCCGGCACTTCCCACCTACGGTGGATGATCAAGGATAAAGGTTTTTCTTTTGTGAAGCTTGGTGATATCTCCATGACAACAACAACGATCGAGGATTTTTAAGGGATCGCTCAGACCTGTGGAGCTAGGTGGAGATGATACCCGGTACCTGCAAATCTTGCATCACCAAGAAGAGATACATATACATATAGATATACAAATCAGATATATGCAAGCAGATGACTAGGATCGATACATCGTGGGGACCTCACTAAGTGAGTAACTACGACTTCGTCTTGAGTCATGAAAACACATCAGACATATGTATCCATAAACCAATTGAGATAAGGGTTAGTATACAATTCATGAGATAAAACATGTAAAACTAATACATTCTTCTAGGATCTCATAAACATATAATCAATGTAACTATAATTGAGCATATAAATATCATCTGATGAACGTATAATCCTCCATGAAACATAAACATGAGTGCATAGTTCTAACAATCATAATAAAAAAAGTATCAAATGATAGTATCACTATAGGAGAGGTATTACATGTTCTCCTTCAGTCGTTGAGAGTCGATAGGCATCAGAGCCAAAAGTAGCAGTGATGATAAAGGGACCCAGCCAGTTGGGTTCGAACTTCCCCTTGCATTCTCGATGGGATTGATTTTTAGGATTTTCTCTGAAGACTAGATCACCAACCTGAAATTCTCTGTCTGACTTTTTTGTTGTAACCTCTAGACATTCTCTTCTAATATGCTCTGAGATGATCATACGCTGCTTGTTTGCGCTCATCTAGTAGTTCAAGTTCTTGCAACCTAGACACTCTGTAGTCATCATCAGTCACTAGACCATGCATTCTGATTCTTAGTGATGGGATTTTGACCTCAATAGGCAGTACCGCTTCAAACCCATAAACTAAAGCAAAAGGTGTAGCCCCAGTGGGCATTCTGATACTTGTTTTGACATTGGTTCTGATACTGGTTCTGATACTAGTTCTTATATTGGTTCTGATACTTGTTCTGATACTTGTTCTGATACTAGTTCTGATACTTATTCTAATACTTGTTTGGATACTTGGTATACTTGATAGCATATTTTTCCACTGCAAACTCCCAAGCAAGATCATATCATGCAGTCCCAATGGCTAGCAAGGTAGAGAACAAGAGGGATTGGCAAGCTGGTGGAAGAGATGGAAGACAAGAGAATGAAGGAGAATGAAGGGAAAAAATCCTCATGTAAAGCACATTTGGACAAGTAATAAAAGGTCAGTATAGGATAAGTCACAAAAGCATAATACCAAAGAAGGAAAGGATGTAGTCCAAAAGAGTAGACATGTCAAGAGGCTTCACAACACTGTGTTTTACTCTTTCTTTTTTTTTTTTATTAGATCAAGACCAAAGGGGAAATGATAGTGAAAGACTAGAATGAATGGAGGAAAATAGACATGAAGGCTAAATAGGAAGAGAATGAAAGCAAGATCATCATAAGATAGTTCACAAAATATCCAAATGTTCATGTATAGATCAACATTGTCAAGATCAAAGAGAGAAGATGGAATGGATGAAATATGTAGAAGAACTATGCATGATGTCTGATTGCCAGGTTTTCATCATGGTACTTATCCAAGGTGCCACAAGGGAGTGGTTTTCAGCATAGGATGAATTTATTTCTCTTTAATTTTGCTACCAAGGTGCCTATTTCTAGGTTTTCACCAAGGCACATTTTCTATATTATTTTATTTTTCATTTCTTTTTGAATTTTTTTTGGAAGAAGGCAAGCTTTTTAGATAATGCTCCTTGAAAGGATAAACCATGATATGCCAAGGATTCAAAATGATATGCTCAAAGATGTTGATAGGGAAAGAGAGATGGAAGAGAAAATAGAGGATAAGGTTTTATGTAAAGCGAGTGAGGTTGGAAGATAAGAGGAATAGGCAAGTGAGGAAAAATGATAGGAGGTAGAAGGATAATGAATGGAAGGACTGTGAAAGGGTAGATGGAAAGGAAGGCAAGATCAACATCAACACACACCTTGAAGGGCAACGAGAGGATGGAGGAAATGTGAATGAAGGAATACGTGAAGGAATATGATGAATGGATAGTAGAGGTTGTGGTTTAGGTGCATGGAATGGAAGAATATTTTTGGAAGGAGATGAAGTGGAAGCCTTTGGAAGCTTGAATGTCAACTTAACTTTTTGCTCAACACCAAACTCTTTCAAGAGAGACTTTGGAATCCATATAGTCGTAGGCTTTTTATTTCCTTTTGATGCTCTAGAGAGAATATCTTCAATGATGGATTTTGGAACCCATACTTGTCTTATAATTTTTTTCTTAGATATCTCTTTGGACTTTATGCTTCCATGTCTATTAGAGGAGACATGGTGATCTTCTTTTTTTGATGGATTCTTGTATTGCTTCTTTTTCTTGTATTGAACATTCAAGTTACTTCCAAAAGACTTGGGACTTGTGGAAGGAGGATATGACTGGTTTAGATGGGTGGGTGGATGAAAAGGATTCAAGGGTATGCATCTATGTTGATCTTGAGAAAAGATAGGAGATGGAGGGATGTAAGGACCCAAGATGGATGGCAAATTAGGAGAGTTAGGAGGGGAAAGTGAAGGGACATAAGGACCCAAGATGGAAGGTAGACATGAAGCCTTTAGTGGTGGTGGAAGAGGTCCAAGGATGGAAGTGGAGGATGCAAAAGGATAATCAATAAGTTCATCAACATCTATATGACAACCAAGGATATCAGCATCTTTAGAGTGAGCATTAGAATTTTCAATAGAATCGTGGACATCTTGAATATGAGCACCTTCTTTGATAGGATTGTTCAAAGCTTGCAAAGACTTAGGAAGAGTAGAAAGTGGAAACGAACATGGAGTGGTAGAATAAGAAGATGGAAGACTTTGATCTTGACAAGGATCTTTGGATAGCATAAGCACATAATTTTTTTCTTGATTTTCAATAGGCTTAACTTTGGAAGTAACAACACCATTTTTACCAACCTTAATGAAAGTATCATCTTTGGAAAGTGGAAGTGGGGTAAGGTTATTTTGATTATCAATAAGCTCAACAGTGTAAGTAGCATCATGATCTTGCTTAGGAGAAGACTTAAGACATGATGGAATGCATTGGAAAGGGCATGCAGGATGAAAAGAACCATGAAATGGATAAGAGACATCATGAAAAGAAGTGGATGACATGGAAGGTTCTTGAACTTGATCTTTCTTTATGTTCTTTTCTTTATCATTTTTGGAGTCCTCTTGACATTGAGCCATTTCTAAGGACAAAGAAGCATGTTGGGATTGTATGGAAGGCTGTTGCAAAGATGGTGAAGGACTAGCTAAAGTAGGCATTATAGAATATAAAGGCTTAGGCTCTTTAAGTTTAGCATTATTGAAAGTATTTGCAGCCAAGTGAAGGTTAGCTTGAGTATCTTTAAGAGGTAGCCCTGGAGGATAACTATAGGGAACCACATGAAAAGTATCAGGGCTTGTGTCAGATGAAGGTTCTATGAAAGATTTGAAAGACTCAAAAGCTTTAGGAAATGTATGGGTATTGGAGGAAGTAGGGGATGGAAGGGAATCATCACCAGACAAAGGTTTAGCATTAACATGATCTTCCTTGAGAAGATAATTTTTATTTTTAGCAGGAGAGTCCTTAGGAGAAGGATTCTTATAATATTGATGCTTCAAGCTCACACGATGCATTTTATAGTCCTCAGCAGTAGTAGATGGATCATAATCAAGGTATTGTCCACAAAAGCCATCAAAATCTCTTTCAAAATCAGAATCATATGGATCACCATCATGATCTATCCAATGTGATGGCCCATTTTTAGTAAGCAGGAACACACGATGAGGATGACTCTTAGGAACAGAGGTGTCATAGGTATCATTACATTGTCTATTGTCATAGTCAGCATAGTCTCCAAAGCTAGATGTGTCACTCTGCATGGAAGAGGTATCATAAGGGTTATCACATTGCTCAAATTCTATCCGAGGGCATGGTGACATGTACAAGTCTTTATCAAATGGAAAAGGGTACAGAGCTTCCATGGAGAACTCTTTAGGTTCCTTTTCTTTCTCAAGTTTGTTAAGTTTGACTTGCATAGCATGGATCTATTTCATCATAGCTGAGATTAGAATTTCTTCCTCATGTGTACTAATTCTTTGAGACATGTGTACTAATTCTCAATAGCTACTACTCTGTTCCTGACACAGTGATTCATTCGACACATTTTGAAATTAGGCTGAAAAAGCTAAATATCTGGCAATTTTGACAATTTTTTGACAACTTTCAAAAATTTCCCAAATGACACTATACAGACTCGTACAAGAGTGGGTATGCTATGAAATGAAAGTTGCAAAACTCGTACAACAGTTGGCTAGTAATGAAATGACAGTTGAAAATCTCATATGGCAGTTGCAAGATTTTGACTTTGAGAATTTGCTGGCATGGAAACTCATATGACATTGGGTACTCAATCATACGACAGATGGATTGTAATGAAATGACACTTGGAAAAACTCGTATGACTTTTGACTTCCTAAAATGATTTTTGACTCCAAAATCATTTTATGTCAATTTTTGCAAAATTTTGAGTTTGCAGATTTGGATTGTTTGCAAATTTCAATGTCCAAATTTGAGGATTGTAACAGATTTGTTCATTTTTAGTAACCAAATAGATAAACAAGAACACAAAATAGAAAGCAAGTGATTTCAAGCATGTCTGAAAATAATGAACAAGGGTAAAAGCAACCTTTCACATCAACAATCAAGTGACTTATTCATTCTAATCCTCAGAAGTGCTAATTGTGTACATTCCAAAATATTTTGCAATGACACACATATACCCTAGAAAATGAAACTTTGGCCTCGCTAGGGTTTTTAGTAATGGTTTGACTCTGTAACTTTTATGATCCAAAGGGGTGAACTCCAATCCCAGTGCACCAGGGTTTTGACACAATCTGAGAACTTAATCTTTAGGAGCTGCTAGGGAGATCTGACAACCCAACAATGAACCATGCTTGTGGAGATTTCTTCAACAAGGACATTTATATAGCGGCTGTCACTACCATGACGAAAATGGCTATTACCACTTGAGGTTCCATCAACACAGTTTTTCCTATGAAGGGAGTGTCTGCTACGGTTAACCCTCTCTCAAGGTGACTCACAATAGTATACCACAAGGGGACTTGGCTCCAGATCCAAGGTTTTTGACACCTTTTCACTTTTAACCCAAACAAAGCAAGTAGATTAATTTGACACGCTAAGATAAAGTTTTTTTTCACCAAGGTCTATGATGTCAACTCCACATGATCTATCAACCTCTCTGGGCAGAGAATGTATCGATCAATAAGAGAAGGCACACTAACCAATTTTGAATCACCAAAGCTCGTGATGTCAACCCCACATGATCTATCAACCTCTCCTGGGAGAGAATGTATCGATCAATAAGAGAAGACGCACTACTAACCGAGTTGAATGTGAAATGCACTAAGTATCCTCCCTACCTACAAGGATTCTGTCATCAAGAAGGATTTCACTGGGAATCCAATCTCTCAAGAATCATGAATAGTGTTCATAGGGCCTAATTACTATGTGAGCACAGATGTATGTTTCCAAAAGAAAATCTACCAAAAGTACCCAAAAAGTAGAAAGAGGAACACTTAACACTTAAAGCGAATATGAAATGAGTCCACAAGGTGGAACACTTGACACCTCACACAAGCTAAAAATGAGTCCCCAACTTAGAAAACAAGTGAGTTCCTAAAAGCACAAATGGGTTGCCAAGTGGAACACTTAACGCTTCTATCCTGTTGACCCCTCCCCTTTAATGTGGTGTTGAGCTTGCAACCACTGGGTGAAATGAGGGGTCGGTGGATTAGCGAGTCCAATAACCCAAAATAGCAATCAAGATCAATCACAAGTAATCTAAGACTGCTAATAAATACTTAAGGTGTCACAACCTAGTATCAATTATGCAAGTGTGTAAAACAAAAGCATGAAAAGAATCACCCAAGCTAGACACACGAGAGATTTATTTAAAGCCCAAATCAAAATATTATCAACACAAGTGGAATCCTTGAGATCCTCACAATGCACTTAGTAGATTTTTACTTGATTTTAGCAAACTTTACACTTTAATCAAAACCAGCAAGAGTCAATCAAAAATAGAGAATTCCAACTATTAAGATTAGCTGTTAGTCAAAATCCGAAAATCAAATTTGACAAACTGCCTAAAAAAATGAAACGACAATTGAAATCTGATGCCTAAACTTGTACGACAGTGGGTCTATTACCAGATGACAGTAAGAAACTCATACGACAATGGGTATGCTCCCAGACGATAGTCTGGAAACTCGTACGACACTGGGTGTCTAATGAAATGATAATCCAACTTCCAAATGATAGTGGGTGCCTGATGAAATGATACTCGGTCAACTATCATACGACAGCAGGCTCAAACTCATATGACTTTTGTCAGAAACTCATACGAAGATCGTATGGACAAAAAATAAAAATCATATTTTTGCATAGAAATCGAGGACAAAAAGATAGAAATTGATAGAATTGAATTGGAAACCCATTTTAGGGCCCCACGGTGGGTGCCAGAAATATGTGTGTGAAAATTGTACCTGATCTGTAGACACAACACTTCAGTAAAATATTAGAGGTTAGCAAAAATCAAAATCGTGCAAAATTGAAATCTAATTTAACAAAGTGATTTACTGCCTTCTAGTAGGTGCGAGATTGATGTTCTCATATTGTTATCGAGATCAGTGACCTAGATGACACCTAAATGAAGGATTTGAATGCAATTGATCTAGATATGAATTGAATGCAATTTATCTTCTTTTTTTTTGGTATTTTCTATGCAATAATATGAAAAATGATATGAAATCTATGATATGTAAAAAACTGATATGCTATGAATTGATCTAACAATAATATGAAAACAAAAGTGATCTCACAACAATGTTGATTTGCAATAAGCTTTGATCCTTCCAATTGCAATTCTCCAGCGTGATTGTGCAAAAATATGAGATGCTTTGAGATGAGTTGAGACTTTAATTTTATAGAAATCCAGGGCTTTAGAGGTGCATGAAAAAAAGCCATAAATCACTCAAATAACTCAACTTGATTTTTGAGTTATCTGATAATAAAGATAATTTAATTCACAAAAACATGCAAATTATGCAAAAGTAGCTTTTTAACTCAAATTAGAGTTTAGATCATCTTTTTGAACTCCAAAAGGATGTTGAGTTCTAAAAAGTCAACACTTTGCATTGATTTTCTAATTTGGAGTTTAACTGTTTCTTTTGAATGTGCATAATAATTATGAATTAATTAAATAAATAAAATAATTTATGCTCAACTTAATTAATTTTTAAAAAATAAATAATATATTTATGGGTTAATCAATTATTTAATCAAACTTTTATTCAAAAATATCATTAAATATGACAACTTGCTTTAATTAATTAAATAAGAATTTAATTAATTAATGATAGGAATTTTAATTTATTGTCAAATTTATATAATAATACTTAGGAATAAATATAATTAAATTCAATTAAATAATTAAGTGGCAGAATTAAATCTAATTAATTAAATATTGAGAATATTAAATTAATCAAACTTTAGGATAAATGTGATTTATCACCAAATAATCTTTAAATTAAAGATAATTAGATAAATTAGGAATATTGCTAGGAATATTCTCCGATGCAAAATTTATGATAATCAATTAGGATTCAATGATGTTTAGATGTGTCTTAGATTAGGACTTTGATGTTGATTTCATTCGAATTGTTGATATAGAAAATTAATGAACTTATAGCCCATTTTTGGGGTATTACACTAAGGAGAGATTACTACATCCTATCTTTAAGGCATTATTATGCAATATTCAAGCAAGCTTCCAACACTATATTTCTTTCCTATCATTGATTTCAACATACATTATTCAATAATGAAATGGCTAACTTGTTCATTCTACAAAATATGATACAAGAGACAAGAAAACAAGAATTATTCCTTTTGCAACATGGTAACCTCTCAATATTATAAATAGACATTTTCTTGATGTAAAGAACTCTACATTCAAATGAATGACATACATTATACATTCCCTCAATAAACTATTTCATAATGAATAAGAACATTTGCACATACAACTTGATACATATTTCAAATGTACATTACAACAATCAACATGAGATGATTCTCATTACAAAAGAACAACAATGCAACACTCTAAGTTGCTTTCACATATACACAAAATAGGAAAAACTCTCCCAAAACTTTTTCCACAAGCATCTTGGCTTCAAAACCTGCAAATACAAATATATAGGCCATGGAGTGCTCGCCTCCCAACCTAGGCTTCTATGAAACCACCCCTGAGCTTGGGGAACCATTACATAGACAAAGATTCACATTCAAGAAAACCAAAAATCACAATGACACATTAAGCACATTTAAACTCCCATCCAAGGCTATGAGCGATGAGTCTCAAAATGACTCAAAATTAGGGGTGAAGGTGGAACTAAATCTCAAGGGGAGAAAGCACATTTCATAACAAGATACAAGCCTACACTTGACTTTCTCATCACACATCTTACCACAATATCACAACCCAACAAAAGTCCTTATGACCCCCAAGGCTACAAGCCATACAATCCCTTATGACCCCCAAAATACAAAAGAGAAATGGCTACATGGAGCCCATACATCCATGTTTCCTTCCCTCTCCTTTCCAAGGAGAGACTCTACACCCATGGCTATCTCAAAATTCCCTTCACCCCCAAGGCTACTCTTCCCTCCCAAGGGTGAGTGTGGCTTTGAGAACTCCCTTAATAACAACACAAAAAAACAAGATTTCTCAAGAACTCAAATCTTCACATTTACAACATCAAGACATGCACAACAACAAGCACAATATTCACATATGCATCTTCTAACACAAAATAACAAAATTTTCAAATCATAAGCACATAAAAAACACAATAACTAGTTTCTAACATACAAGAATGAAAATATACATGATAACTCTTTCCACATGAAAACATCAACAAGTAAATGAGGAATGCCACCAATCTAGATTTGAGCTTATGGAAGTTATTTTATGAAGAGCCTTCTCGTTTCCTAAGTCTTCTTTCTATAAATTAGCAATGTCTCTAAGTTAGAGAGTGGGTGTTCAAACTCTTCCAAAAGAAGAGTCCCCTCTAAAAAGACCTCCACACAAGCTCCTAGGGATAAGATTACATTCTCATTGGGTGGTTTTCCCTAAGTTCCTTACATGGTTTCCAAATTGGGTCTCTTACAAAGGTAAGCTTAAAAAGTGGGCAGAGGATTTGCATCCTAATGGATGGAGCTCTAATCAAGACCTTTTTTCAAAAGTTGATTTTCGGCCATTTTGAAAATCTAACTTTTGAAGGGGTCTTTTGGTCAACTATGGGTTGTCCTATGGTTAAAAATGACCCTTACCCATAGGTATATCAAGTGGTCTTACTAAAAAAGGCCTAAACACACCCCTAGGCATCTTTTAAGCCCCCAAAAAACCCGTGTAATGCTCAAATTCGAAATTCATTGATAAGACACTACCTCAAGCTCCCTATCCAAGGGATTTCTCATGGGGATCCTCATGGTACTATCCTAGGTTGATGGGCATCCAATCCCCAAGTGGACATGTCATGGCCACAACTACACACACATGTGTCAAGTGACACAACAAGAGTGACACATCACAAGCCATGTGGCATATCCACTTGGGCATACTCACAAATAACTAACATTAACAATTTAGTATATAAATTAAATACACTCATTCACATTAATTTCACAAATAAAATACAATACAATGAGGTTTTTGCCTCTCATTAGAAGCAACCTTGGCTCGAATTGACTTTCACATAGGTCTATGGTTTGGTTCCCTGAATTTACCATGGTCTAATTCCTTGCACACTAAAGTCCAACATCAGTAGTCCACGAAAATAAATACATGTAAATTCATAACTTTAATGATCAAGATAATTCATCTTCAATATCATAATTCACATGGCATAATCATTCATCTATAACATACATACAACTCATCATGAAATATAAAATTCATCACTAAATTAAGCTTATAACATAATCATTTCATATATAATTCAATTAAAATTAAATATCAACATGACATCATAATCATTCATAAAATCCACTTAATCACACATAGAGGTTCCAAACAAATATCACAGTCTTCAATGAAATAACATAATAAAATGTGCATCTAACCTCTAAGGTGATAAAACCATAATATAAAGTGTCTGGAACTATAATGCATCAAAATATATCATCAAATATGTTTATCTCTAGTGCAAAAGCTTAAAGGCTTAGGGCAAGGCCTCACATCCTCCCCCCCTAGGCATGAACTTCCTCCTAGAGTTCAGCAAAAAGATGGGGGTATTGTGCTCTCATATGTGTTGTGTCCTCCCATGATTCTATAACCTCATGATAGCAATCCCACTGGACCCTAACCTAGTCCAGCTCTTGGCCTTGAATTGCTAGCATTTGGCATGCCAAAATGCGGATGGGCTCCAAAGCCAACTAGTCATCCGACTCCACCTGAAAGGCATCCCAATCTATGATATGAGTCTCATAAAAAATATACTTCCTCAACACTAACACATGAAAAACATCGTGGATGCGTGATAGGCTCAGTGGCAAAGAAAGATGATAGGTGATAGGACCTATCTGCTCAAGAATCTCAAAAGGACCAACAAATCTAGGTGCAAGTTTAGAGTGCTTTCCAAATCAGATTAGACTCTTATGTGGTCATACTCTTAGAAAGACTCTATCCCCAACATGATAACTATGATATTCCCTCTTAGCATCTACATACTTCTTCTATCTATCCTGTACCTCCTTCAGACACTGTCTAATCAAAGTCACCTACTGCTCCAACTCTCGCACTAACTCAGGACCTAAAGCAACTCTATCCTCAATGCTGTCCCAACTCAAAGGTGTCTTGTATGGTCTGCCATATATTGCCTGATAGGGAGGCATACCTAGAGAAGTGTGATGCCCATTATTGTAGGAAAACTCAACCAAATGAAGGTACTCCTCCCACCTAGTCTAATAATCCATGACATACATGTGGAGCATATCCTCCAACACCTGATCCACCCTCTCTATTTGACGATTGGTCATTGGGTGATAAGCGGTGCTAAAATTAACTTAGTGCCCAAAGCTTTCTGTAATCCTCTCTAGAAGGATGATGTGAAGAGAGAATCTCAATCAGAAATAATCTTACAAGGTATGCCATGAAGTCTGACAATATCCCCCAAGAAAACCTATGCTACCACTAGGGTTGTAAAAGTGGTCCAAATAGGTGAGAAGTGGGCTACTTTGGTTAGCTTGTCAGGTGCCACCATGATGGTAGCATGGCGTCGAGATGACATAGGGAGACCAATAATGAATTCCATGGAAATAACATCCCACTTCCACTTTGGTATCTCATGAGGCTAAAGCAAACCACCAGGGTGATGATGCTCTACCTTAACCCTCTGGCACTCAAGACATCATGCCACTATCTCAGCTATGTTTTGTCTCATCCCTGGCCAATGATATAATTGCCTCAAATCTGCATGCATCTTCTTGACTCTAAGATGCATAGCATAAGGGGACCTATGAGCCTCTAGCATGATGAAAACTAGCAAATCTCCCGAGGATGGGACATAGATGCATCCTCTATGGTGTAAAAGCCCATCAAAATCAAGGGAATATCCTAAATACTTACCCTCAAGGGTACTCTAAGACCGAATAATCTGACTGACCTCTACATACCAAACATCCTCATGCAAGTGATGTAATATCTGATCTCTCAATTTTGTACCTATAGTCATAGGGTAGGCCCGATGACCTCTCCTACTCAAAGCATCAACAACCATATTCTCCTTTCCCTTGATGTAGTGGACATCAAAATTATACTCACATAGGAATTCCATCCACCTATGCTAACGTGCATTCAAGTTCAGCTGAGTGAAAATATATAATAATTCTGATGATCAGAATGAAGCTCAAACTAATGACCCAAAAGGAAATGCCGCCATCTCACTAATGCATAAACCACTACAACTAACTCAAGGTCATGAGTGGGGTAATTAAGTTCATGAGTCTTAAGTTTCCTGGACTCATATGCAATGGCTCACCCGTTCTGCATAAGAACTACTCCCAAACCATATAAGGAAGCATTTGTGCATACAACAAAATCCATTGAAGGATCGGGCACTACTAGAATAGGAGTGTTGGTAAGTGCCTTCTTGAGTTCCTAAAAGGCCCTCTTGCACTTCTCAGTCCACTCAAACTTCTTTCCCTTATGTTGAAGATAAGTGATGGGATGTGCCACTCTAGAAAAACCCTCTACAAAATGCCTATAGTATCCTACTAGTCCCATAAAACTCCTGACCTCAGTCAAAAAATTAGGTGTAGGCCAATCCATGATGGCTCTAATCGTAGATGGGTCAATTGAGATCCCATCTCTTGAAATGACATGCCCAAGGTAATGAATCTCTACCCTATAAAAAACACATTTGGACAAGTTTCCATACAACTGATTGTCTCTAAGACACTGCAATACCTACCTCAAGTGCTATTTGTGCTCCTCTTCATCTCGTGAATAAATCAAGATATCATGAAGGAAGGTGTAGAATACCCCATTCATAAGGCTCATGAAAACTGTTGGAGCATTGGTGAGTCCAAAAGGTACAACTGTGAACTCATAATGCCCATATCTAGCATGGAATATAGTCTTAGAGATATCGCTATCAACAATCTATAACTGGTGGTAACTGACTTAAGATCAATCTTGGAACACACTTTAGCACCCTTAAGTTGATCAAATAAATCATCGATTATCAGGAGTGGTTACCAATTCTTTATGGTAAACTTATTAAGCTATTGGTAATCCATATATAACTGCAAGGATCCATCCTTCTTCTTAACAAAGATAACAGGTGCACCCCAAGGTGAAACACTGGGATGAATGTGACCCTTCTCCAAAAGTTCCTCTAACTAGATCTTGAGCTCATTAAGCTCATTAGTGGTCATCCTGTAAGGTGCCCTCAAAACTAGAGCAGCTCCTAGCACAAGATCTATATGGAAATCTACTGCTCTACAAGGAGGCATGTCTAGAAGCTCAGTAGGAAACACATCTACAAACTCCTAAAGTATAGGATAATCATCAAGAGATGGTTCCCTTTCCTCCTCATCGTATCTATCACTAATAGTAATAGAAAAAAGTTGACATCCCTTCCACATGCTTTTCTTAAGCTATATGGCTGAGAACATACAAAGGGAAATGCCTCTCTGAATTCTGTAAATCACAATAAGCATACCATAATCATTAAGGCACTTGATCCTCTTCTATCGACAATCTAACTTAGCTCTGTGGGCATAAAGCCAATCCATGCCAAGTACTATGTCATAAGAACCAAGAGGTGTGATATGAAGATCCATAGTAGTGATGAAATTACCAATCTACACCTGGCTATCCTTGACTAAAGATTAGATTGACACTCTAGACCCTGATGCTAACTCCACTTCCCAACTAACTTCCTATCTAGCTGCCACAAGCTGGCAATGCTCCACAACAATTGGAGATATAAAAGAATCAATAGCACCAGAATCAAAAAATATGGTAACACTAATACCGCTGATCATACTTATAGCCTCTATCACTATGGCCTAGTGCTTGGCCTGGCGGGTATCAACCGCTACAAAAACCCTGTGAGACTTTCCAAAGTCCCCAACTATAGGCTCTGATGTTGCCATACGCTGACTGCCTATCATCTAACCTTGAGGAAAATCATGAGCTAAGTACCCCATGGCACCACATGCATAGCAAGGACCATGAGTGTGAGTCTGAACTCCATGTGGCCTGGAGAACTGTTGTCCTCCATTCCTACTAGAACCACTGAAACCACCCTAAGAGGACTATTGAGTCCATGCTAGGGGTGCATCTGTATACTGTTGTTTCTGATCCTTCCTTGGTCCCTATACCTACCAGTGTTTGGGCTTAGAGCCCTGCTAGCCCTATGGTGGTTTCTATTTTTTATTTTGTTGGGTCTGTTGCCATGGGTTCTTATTATAAGACCCCAAAGAATACCTTTTTTTACTCTTCTAGTGACTCTTCTGGTGCCCCTATGGCTGAGATGCAGAGTTATAGTTTTGAGACCTACCACGAGCATCTCTAGACTTACCCTGAATCTCTTCTACAACCAAAGCCATCTCTACTACCTCATGAAGGGTCCCTGGAGAGGTCATGCGAACCTATCTTGATATCCAATCATTGAGTCCCTTGATAAAATAGTTGACTCACAACTTTTCATCCTTCATGTAGTCTACATAAGGAAATAACTCAAGAAAGTGGGTCTCCTACTATAGTAATGTGAGTCCCTTCTGCTAGAGCTCGTGGAACTCATCTATACACCACTTCCTATAGTGCTCTAATAGATACCTGTCTTTAAACCTCTCTAAGACTATTTCCCAAGTCATAGTGTCCATAGCAGTGTTGTTCTTAAATTCTTCCTGTTTCCACCATGTGGAAGCACCTCCTCTCAAAAGGTGTACTATGCTATCATACTAACGCAACCCAAAGCACTTATCTAAACTTAAAAGCCATGCCTCAACATCTATGTCCTATATAGAACCATAATACAAAGGTGGATGTAACCATAGGAGATCTCTAATATGGTCCCCTGCATCACAGGGTTCCCTCTGAACAAATCTAGGTGGTGGTTCTAGCATGTGAACTGATTCCACCTCATGAGCTCCCTATCCCTCCTCATGGTCATGTGGAGGGCTCCTAGTCCTCTCTCTAGCCTCTGATCTATGCCATCTGGATAACTGGTTCTCTGACTGAGGAATAACTGGAGGCAACCTATCCTGTATAACCCTGATGATGTTCTGTAAAGCTATCAAAACCTCCTGATTAGGATTTGGTGGAGGTGGTGGTGGTGGTGGCTGATTTAATTCTGATATCTTAGCCCTTTGATTATCTTGCATGTGAACTAAGGGGACTCACCTAGATCCTCATCTTCTATTACGTCTTTGAGCTTGATGCTTAAGGGGAGGCATCCTAACAATTTCAAAAGGGTTAAAGTTAGCTAAGAAACATAATGGATTTAGGTTTAAATGTTGAAACCTAGGCTCTGATACCAAGTTTCATGCACATAAATTTCACATGCAAAAACACTCCAACATTTTTTAAAAAAAAGGTTATAAGTCCTATATGATGAATGAAATTGTTTAAAGGTTCAAGGATAGGTCAACTATAGATGTAACGACCATAGCCTAGGGTATCTAGAACAACAAGTTTACAACCATTAATGACCATCAAGAAATGCACTAGTCACCAAGTCCACCATCGAGCTAAGTGGGGGCTGTATAGGATACCGAGTGCATCAAAAAGGCTCAAGGTGATGATAACCCATTAGGGGGTTTCATGGTAGCGAGATAAAAACAATAACATCTATAGAAGGGGTTTTCCAATGGCGTGAGAATTGTTGAGCCTAAGATAAGCCAATTTTAACTATTCCATTGGTATTCTATTTAAAAGATATAACATCCAATTTATAGTGGTAATACTCTAAATAAAAGAATAGTAACAATTTTCTGAATTGATTTATCTATACCAAACTTTTAGACACACAATTACACCCTGAACCCATTGAATTAAATCAAACCATTTATTTAAACTATAACTAATTAACAAATGACTAATTAATTAGTTAAATTAATCATTAATTAAACTAACTAAGAATATAATGAAATAATAATTACCAAATATATATTATTTAAAAATATATTAATTAATTAATATATATATATATATATATAATATTAATTAATAAATATATTAGTTAATTAATAAACAAAATATTTATCAAAAATATATTAATTAAGTAATATACATGACATATTAATTAATAATTATATTAGCTATTTAGAAAATTAAAAATATTAATTAATAAATAAATTTAACACATGATTTAGCAAATGAATTAATAAATTAATAACATCTATTAACAAATACAATTAATAACATTTTTATTTATTGATAATTTACAATAAATAAAAATAAACAAAATTAAAAAATTAAAAAAATGTGCGCAAGTCTTTATTTGTTTAAAGTCTTCATAGGAGACTAGAGCGGCTCTATTGCGGTAGGGGCTACTCTGCTGCGAAAGAGTACTCTTTGTCACGGCTTGTCATGGTAGAGAGTACTCTGTCATGGCAGGGTACTCCCTATCATGGCAGGATCGTGCACCGTGAGGGGAAGAGGGGTGTGGGGACCACAGGTCCCCCCCAATATAACTTTTTTTTTTAATTAAATTTCTTTTTAAAACAATTTTCTTGGCAATTTTTTTTATATTATTATTTTTTTAATTAATTTGTTTTTGTTTGAAAATGCCCACCAACATGGGACTTTTAGAGGTACCCCCCCTTTTTTTTAATATAATGTTTTTTCAATGCACTTTGTTTGCAATGTATGCAATATAAATTGTTTTTTTTTTTTGAAGGAAAATTTGTTTATAGATTTATTTTTTAAGAGCCCATATTCCAAGGCTTCTTGGGTCGCAACCCAGGTGGGTCCCACCCAAATTGACTTGATTAAGTCTGATTGGGGTTTATATATATAATTTATTCTTTGTCATCAAGTGGATGGGAATAATATATAATTTATAGATTTATTTACAAGTGGACTAGGATAATAATAAAATATTGACTATGGCTTTGGAAAATGTATGGGAATTTTTCCCATACATTTTCTGGAGACCTGTAGGTCTCTATTTCTTCTTTTTTTCTTAGATTTGGCTTGTTTCTTTCTTCTCTTTGTTAATTTGTTTCTCTTTCTACATAGTTTTTATTTTTGAAGCTCAAGACAATAAAGATGAATTTATCTATTTGATTAATTCTCAACAAGAATAGATAAAACTAAATAAATTGATTTGAAAGCTTTTTTCAAATAAAGATTACCATAGTTATTCCAAAACAACTAAACTTCCAACCTACATTATCCTTGATATTTTCTAACATAAATATCCATTTTACATGATATTAGATCAAGGGCTAAGGAGAGATTACTACATCCTATCTTAAAGGCATTATTATGCAATATTCAAGCAAGCTTCCAACACTATATTTCTTTCCTATCATTGATTTCAACATACATTATTCAATAATGAAATGGCTAACTTGTTCATTCCACAAAATAGGATACAAGAGACAAGAAAACAAGAATTCTTCCTTTTGCAACATGGTAACCTCTCAATATTATAAATACACATTTTCTTGATGGAAAGAACTCTACATTCAAATGAATGACATACATTATCCATTCCCTCAATAAACTATTTCACAATGAATAAGAACATTTGCACATACAACTTGATACATATTTCAAATGTACATTACAACAATCAACATGAGATGATTCTCATTACAAGAGAACAACAATGCAACACTCTAAGTTGCTTTCACATATACACAAAATAGGAAAAACTCTCCCAAAGCTTTTTCCACAAGCATCTTGGCTTCAAAACTAGAAAATACAAATATATAGGCCATGGAGTGCTCACTTCCCAACTTAGGTTTCTATGAAGCCACCCCCGAGCTTGGGGAACCATTACATAGACAAGGATTCACATTCAAGCAAACCAAAAATCACAATGACACATTAAGAACATTTAAACTCCCATCCAAGGCTATGAACAATGAGTCTCAAAATGACTCAAAATTAAGGGTGAAGGTGGAACTAAATAGGAAGGGGAGAAAGAACATTTCATAACAAGATACAAGCCTACACTTGGCCTTCTCATCACACATCTTACCACAATATCACAACCCAACAAAACTCTTTGTGACCCCCAAGGCTACAAGCCATACAATCCCTTATGACCCCCAAAATACAAAAGAGAAATGGCTACATGGAGCCCATACATCCATGTTTTTTTCCCTCTCCTTTCCAAGGAGAGACTCTACACCCATGGCTGTCCCAAAATTCTCTTCACCCCCAAGACTACTCTTGCCTCCCAAGGGTGAGTGTGGCCTTGAGACCTCCCTTAACAACAACACAAAAAAACCAAGATTTCTCAAGAACTCAAATCTTCACATTTACAACATCAAGACATGCACAACAACAAGCACAAGATTCACATATACATCTACTAACACAAAATAACAAGATTCTCAAATCATAAGCACATAAAGAACACAATAACTAGTTTCTAACATACAAGAATGAAAATATACATGATAACTCTTTCCACGTGAAAACATCAACAAGTAAATGAGGAATGCCATCAACCTAGATCCAAGCTTATGAAATTTATTTGATGAAGAGCCTTCTCCTTTCCTAAGTCTCCTTTCTCCAAATTAGCAATGTCTCTAAGTTAGAGAGTGGGTGTTCAAACTCTTCCAAAAGAAGAGTCCCCTCTAAAAAGACCTCCACACAAGCTCCTAGGGATAAGATTACATTCTCATTGGGTGGTCTTCCCTAAGTTCCTTACATGGTTTCCAAATTGGGTCTCTTACAAAGGTAAGCTTAAAAAGTGGGCAGAGGACTTGCATCCTAATGGATGGAGCTCTAATCAAGACCTTTTTTCAAAAGTTGATTTTCGGCCATTTTGAAAATCTAACTTTTGAAGGGGTCTTTTGGTCAACTATGGGTTGTCCTATGGTTAAAAATGACCCTTACCCATAGGTATATCAAGTGGTCTTACTAAAAAAGGCCTAAACACACCCCTAGGCACCTTTTAAGCCCCCCAAAAACCCATGTAAAGTTCAAATTCAAAATTCATTGATAAGACACTACCTCAAGCTCCCTATCCAAGGGATTTCTCATGGGGATCCTCATGGTACTATCCTAGGTTGATGAGAATCCAATCCCCAAGTGGACATGTCATGGAAACAAGTAGACACACATGTGTCAAGTGACACAACAAGAATGACACATCACAAGCCATGCAGCATATCCACTTGGGCATACTCACAAATAAATAACATTAATAATTTAACATATAAATTAAATGCAGTCATGCACATTACTTTCACAAATAAAATACAGTACAATGAGGTTTCTACCTCTCATTACAAGGAACCTTGGCTTGAACTAATTTTCACATAGGTCTATGGTTTGGTTCCCCGAATTTACCATGGTCTAATTCCCTGCACACTAAAGTCCAACATTAGTAGTCCAAGGAAATAAATGCATGTAAATTCATAACATTAATTATCAATATAATTCATCTTCAATATCATAATTCAAATGGCATAATCATTCATCTATAACATACATACAACTCATCATGAAATATACAATTCATCACTAAATTAAAGTTATAACATAATCATTGCATATATAATTCAGTTGAAATTAAATATCAGCATGACATCATAATCATTCATAAAATCCATTTAATCAAACATAGAGGTTCCAAATAGATATCACAATACTCATTGAAATAACATAATAAAATGTGCATCTAACCTCTAAGGTGATAAAAACATAATATAAAGTGTCTAAAACTATAATGCATCAAAATATATCATCAAATATGTCTATCTCTAGTGTAGAAACTGAAAGGCTATGACAAGATCGGGGGGAGGCCTCACACTTTGCTATCATTACATCTATTAGCTTGTGGCATGACAAACTTGTGCATTTTCTAAAAGGATCGATAATTTTAAAAATGTTCCTCATACTCAAAGCATAGTGAACATTCATATGCAATATGATATTATTCACTATCAATCTCCTTAACATGTTCAAATAAAAACACAACCGAATGCATTGAAAATGTAAAACATTCTAGTTCAACTTCATGTATACTAAATGACAATGTATTTCCTAATTCATTTCAACATCTTTAAATGAAAATGCATCAACACTTTCATCATCATCCCATGCTTGCAAAAATGAACATACCTCTAGCTGAAACAAATGATCTGATGTAAAATCTGAATCTTCTTTCAGCTCCATGTAAAATATTTCAAAATGTGGTTCCGATAAATTAGCATGCAGTTCATTGCACATGTTCTCATTTTGGCATGCATCTTCTTGATGTAGATCATTGCTATAAGAGACATTATCAGCGTTAACAACCTCCTCTTGACCAAATATTGATTTTGTGCCATTAACAATATCATAAACATCAATGTCCATATCAAATAAGATGACATCCATTTTTAGTTCATGGGCAAAATCAGACTTGGTCTCTACATCATAGGAGGTACTTTCTTGAAAACTCTCATAAGTTGATTCATACAAATCTGCCATTGACCCACTAGCACCAACTTCACATTCATTCTCATGGTTTTTAGGATCAACAACCTCAGATGAAAAGTCACAAGATGCAAGCATACAAATTGAAAAATCTATGTTATCATTATTATTAGCTAAAATAAAATAATTTATCTCTTTTTTATACAAATAAGCATCTTCATAGTCATATCCAACACATGACAAGTCTTTTTCCTTTTCACAAGGCTGCATATAAACCATTTCTTTATCTTCACAAAAATCAAGGCCATTGTGGCTCCATGAATCCTCTTCCTCAACCAATTCTTCATTGGGACCAAGGATTGAAATTTCTTGGTTGATATCCTTTTGTGCAAAGGAATGCTCACAACAACTTTCATCTCCATCATAGTCATTTCTTTGTTGTTCATGAAAATCTTCTTCAAACTTAGATAAGAAATCTGCATTATGGTGTTGAAAAGAAGAAAAACCCATAGACTAAAATGAAACGTCATCAACTATAGATTCATCTTCAATGTCTTGATATTCATTGATTTGATCATCAGCATAACAGTCATCATATTCAATAGCATAATCAGATCCAACATTACTCTCATAAGTAGATTCAACATCAGCAAAGTCTGAAAGAACTCCCTCATTTGGGGCTTCAAAATCATCACCCGATAAATCATCTGCCCCTTCTTTACTTTCCACATTTGACTGCAAGCCACTTGTCTCTGCAGCCCCAAAATTGGAACAACTAGTTTCTAATTTATTAGGTATGTAACTATTGTAAACATCTATCTCTTCCTTAAGAGCATCATAACATTCTTTACTAACCATACTCACATTTTGTTTTGAAACATAATTTAAAGCATGGTTAATTAAATCAGCAGGCATGTAAACACCTTGACAATGATCTTCACTTCTTGGTACACACCCATCTAAAGCATTTGATATATTATGACAATGATCCTTAGTATATGGAAAACCCCTTGGGAGGATTCCATACAACAAATTATTTTCAATATCTATTGTTGTCATAAATGCATGATGCATATTTTTAGGATTTTTATCTCTTAACAAGTAACTCATCTTTTTGCCAAATGCCCCCAAATAAACAACCAAACAAACAGCATCATTTTATCTCAACTCCATTGGGATCCGACCCAAATCTTTTGCAAATCTGAAATTGAAAGGAGGAACCAGCTCACCATTCTTTATTTGTATCTCCATGAAATTCTTTATCACTACAACTAGATTAACCTTTTCACCAAACCACTCCATAAAAGGTGATCTTAACTCTTCCCATGAAGATATAGAACATTCTGGCAAGAAAGAGAACAAACACCTTGCATCCTCTACAAAAGATTGGATAAAAAGCCTCATAATGTTGTCCTCATATTCAATATCAAAATCCTCCATCAAGTTCATGAAATTTCTACAATGCTTTTCAACATTCTCCTCTTTCCCACCATTGAATCTTGGCAAATTTTCACCACAAATGCCTTCAAAATTTATAGCTGGATACAACTTAATGTTGAAACTCTGTCTATTACACTACTGTAACATCCTATTAGACATGGTTACACTTGAACATACACAAGGCTAGAAATAGTCAAAGTAAATTTTGACATGCCTTCATAAACATTTTAATTTGACCATACAGAGCTTGATCAAACTTCTCAAACAATTTGCATAATACAGTAGAACAATGAAAGCTGAAGCTAACAACAACATAGTATGCAAACAACATTCCATTATTTTTCCCTCTTAACTAGTGCTGATATCACTTCATAGGGAAACCATTTGTATATTCTTCTCACAAAAATATGAAGATTACTTGGATCAGAATTGCAGTAGCTTCTTTTTTTCTTTCTTTTTATTTGAAATAAGGTAGATCTAGAGCATCTTTCATAGCTCCATCAAGTTCTTTTCTAGCAAAGTTGCCACCTCCTTGCAGAGGAAAATGTTTTACTTATTCTTGTATATCTTTCCAGCCAACATAGAACTTCATTAGGATCTTCAAACATTGTTTATCAGAATTGCAAATTATTCATATTTTCTTTCTAAGCACGCACTAATCAAAAAGAGAACTCAGAGTCGCCACTCACACTCAGTGAGATGTTATAACAATTTTTTGAATCTGACTCTATACAAACAACCAGACTCTAGGATGATTCAGCAAAGCAAGGAAACAACCATCTTAAACTTGTTGTCCTTTATCTCTTCCCCAATAGAGTCACCAATTTGTTAGCACTTTTTCCTATAGAATCACTATATAGCTATCAAGCTTGACTCTTAGACTCCCAATTCAAGATTCTTACATGGAAAAGGCTAATTAACAAGGATCTAATCCTTCTAGACTTTGGGTTCCACAGACCCATGTGGGTGCACCTGTCTTAAGGATCACTGTACTTGCAGTAACACTTAACAGTGATTAAGGACACTTGTCCTTCTTCTTTTTAAAGATTAAACTCAAGGAAGGATAACCTATTGATTCTCTCTTTAAGGAATCACTAAAATTAATTGTACTTCTTGAATACAATTAGACATGGATGTTCATAACAATAGGAAAGTAAAATTGAAAAGATTTTAAAGATTGATGATGAAAACTGCAAGGTAAGCAAGGACTAGCGCCTACTCCTTAGGCAAAGAGTCAATGAAAATATAAATCCATAGAAATAAATTAAAGAAACACTATAGAATGCCTTACAAACTATATGCAACTCAGATTGAATGCCTCACAAACTATCTTATCATTCCCATACTACTATATCAAATCCTCACACTAATGCTTAACCCTTTGAAACAACTTATGAAACTTAGTTCTCTCCTTGAAAGAAACTCATAAATAGCTAGACAATTACCTTGTAATCGGTATGTTTAGGATGCCTTAAAAACTAAACATATGAGAGCCATACACAGAAATGTAAAGAGACAACAATAATATCAAACAGGAAATTGCACTGTATTTCATTAATATGTTCTACTTCAATACATCTAGACCAAAATCTTAAGAATTAGACAAAATTAGAAGTCTACCCAGCAGCATAAATTTCAACATCCTTATTACAATGGAGAAAAAACCAAATATAGGAGAATGGAGAAAACCATCTCAGTCACCGACACTTGTCTGTCCCCAAAAATATCTGCAACTACTTCTTTCCCTAATTGCAAAAATCTGATATGATCTAGCTCAAATGGTTCACAGAATTAGAATCATTGTTCCAAGACCTTTCTGGTGATATATGATACTTCATATTTTCCATAAAAATACCCACTGAATCATTGAACAAACTCTACCTTCCTGTGCACATTTCTTGAATAATTTTGAAATATTTGTGCCTTTTTCAATAGTCAAACTATTGAATTGAAATGATTTTATTTAAATATATGTATTTTAATTCTTTTCTCACATTGTACCAAATTTTGACACTTGTCACATGTTGATTTGCTACTCTAAATTGGTCTTTTAACTCACCTTTAACTCCTGCTCATCTGGATACTTGGAGACTAACATTAGTCTCTAAGTCTCTGGAGAAATTTGCTAACCATGGGTTTGTCTTGAGACTTGGATTTTACGTTTAGTCTCTAAGCCTCTGAATGAGCTTAACTCAACCACACCTTGACCATGCCTTGACTGCGGTTAACCTGCATAGTGTAGTCTCTGAGTCTCTAAATCAATTCACTAACCTTGGTTAGATCTAGAGACTTGGAGACTGCTCGATTTGGAGACTTGGAGACTACTTGCCACATGTCCCTTCACCTCAATCTACCATGTCAACTTTCTTGCAAAAATTACCTGATGTCGGATCAGACACACTTCCCAATGTACCACTTGTCTGCATGGTGAAGAGAGCCTTCTCTTCATCTTCAAAGTAGTATGTTTGGTCTTTTGTTTTTACACCACTAAAACTTTCAAACTCCTATCAATGTGGGATTAAATGTTTTCAAGTTTTTTCAAGGCTTTGCAACTTGGCACCCAAAATTATGGGGTCCACTACTCCATTTTATTCATCCAGCCAAGGGGCCCGCCAATGGACCTCTTGGTTCTTTCTTTAAAATGCATGAGAGTGTATGCATATAAAAATATTATAAAATCCCATTTCCTTGCAAATGTAGGATAAATCCATTTTTAGAAATTGCATAGCCCCTCTTCCATGATGCCTGGCTTTCCACATTGCTATGGCATGGGATTCTTAGCCTAATGCGTGGGCCCTTCATTTTTCATTGCGCATGCCTCCACATTGCAGGTGTCCTTGGGAAACTGGCTGCCTCCATAATGCCATATGATGGTGCCTTCCCTTTGCATTTGTCTTGCATGTGCCTTTCACACTTCCCTTTAGAACATTGCGTGAGTCCTCCCTCAGTGCACTGCTAGTCCCCTGACCTTGTGAAAGGCACCATGCTTGTTGGCAACCTCCATTGTGCAGGCTCTATTCTAACTAGCAGCCCCTCCCATTCATTTCATTGCCTTCTTTCACCTTAACATGTGCAGGCTTGTGTATTGCATGAGCACATTATGTGCTTGTTCATTTGCGAGTGCCATTGATTGTACTTTGTGAAAAATGCCTTCATTTTGCAGGCTCCATCACCAGTAGCCACACTTACTATCTCCTACATGGGAAACTCCCTTTTTCTTCTATGAAAGGCAACATTCATAGTGTTTCAATGCAGGTTTGAATGCCCCCTTCACATTGCATGAGTTTCACTTCATTTGCGCATGCAACAACCCACTAATTTATAGACTATTTACACTGGATCCCCTAGACTTACACTGGTGCTCATTTAGACTGGTGCTTTGGCTATCATCATTCACACCTGTTCTTTGCATTTATCTCACTATTGTCATGTATGCATATTCATCTTTTAAACATAGGTTGGGCACATAATAAACAAGTACCACAACACCCTCACATCTTATGCAGGCTGCTCCTTTGCAAATACATAGCCTCATCTCCCATTTAATAAACAACCCCCTCTAATACCTTTTAAAATGTTGGTCACCGACCCTGTAATGCCTGGCATTCTATTGCGTCAAGCTTTTCAAAAAGTAACGTACATCTGATATATGTTTATCAAGCTCTTCCTCTATTAGACTAGTCAAATAGAAATAATTTGACCCTCTGTCAGACTGATGATGGTTTTTTGAATTTAATAACCTCTTGCTCACTGAGTCATCTTCTAAAGAGCAATCTAAGTATTGTAGAAAGACTTCCCAATCACCCTTGCTTGGAGTAATTAATATAACAATAGACCAGAAATGTATGATTTGCTACATCTTTTATGTAATCTTCGTGGAACTTAAGATATTCCTTCATCAATTCATGTGATTTAGACTAGAGGGGGGAGCTCAACAATTGAGGAAATACATGATGTGCCATTTATTTGTATCACAACTATACTGGGAAATGTTTTCCATGCAATGGGTTCATTTATGACTCTTCTCTCTTCGAAACTCACCATCATATCTTGTAAAGAGGCATTACACAAGAAGAACTATTGCTTCAAATAGTGAAGCTTCCTTCCATGTTTCCTTGCCAGATTTGAACACTCTTGTTTTTTTTTCTTAGTTGGTGGAACCAGGTTATCATATCTTTGAACCGAAGTCACAGAAGCATCAATCCAAGATCAACACCCCCTTTTGAAAATCCATATTTACCTTTGTTTACCCAAATGCAACCACTTGAAAGAAATTTGGACAAAACCACATCAAACTTGCAATCATAGTTCAATACTTTACACTTCTGCAAGATTGACCAAATAACACTACTTGGCCTCTGGGAGCGGCTTTAAAAACTGACCGAATGACCTCACAGGATCATGCCATCAGGAGCACACATTCATTTCCAACACTACATCATGCCTATCAGAGGAAATTTCTCACAAAAATTTGAGCCAAAAGATAGGATTGAACAAACATGGCCACTCAAAAACATTGCCTATCCACACTGCCAAAATCACACAAGTCAGCTCCGGAACTGGCTTGGAAAACTTACCAACTGAAACTTTCATGAATAGGAATCTTGGGCATTGGTTTACCCTCATACAGGGAATATGAATCCATAATTAGCACACCCAAAAGATCATATGGTGAAATGCATTCAAACACCAAAGTCAGCTAGTTAGTAACATTTAGGAACAAAACAATGAAATATGCATAAATTGGGTTTGGAATTGGTCTGGAAAAGTAATCAAACGGATTGGCAGAGACATCCAAATCATTAGACACGTAGTCTTCCAGGTCTACATTATGGAACCACATTCAATTATGCCAGACCTCGCATAGGGCACAAATTACAAGGACTCAAAGTAGGCCACTTAGAATTCTGAACAATGCACACTCAGAGAATTTTAATAATCTGCAAATGGAATGACTCTAGCAAAGTGACTAAATAGGCACATGGGGAGCTAAAAATTAGCAAGATGACTCACTCTCATGGCTAAAATATGATGCAACAATTCATGTACAATGATCAATCACTGGGCAAAAGATGCAGATCTCCAAAGTGGGGTACTCAGTGAAATTTAGGAAACACCTTAAATGCAGATTTTTAGGAACACCCTTAAATGACTACATTTAAAACATGCTGAAACTGAAATCGAGGACCTAAAACCTATTACAAACATCAAATGGTAGGTGATGAACACCCTATCCAAGTGACTTCTCATGAAAATCAATAGGCCCTATTATTAGTGCACCCAAACTGAGCACCTTTTAATGATTTTCAAAGCACAAATCCGACACTTAGACAAAATTTTCAAAATATGGAGTCAAAACATACTCAGATTTTTTGAGCTCCAACATTGTGATTGGTCAGATTTCTATATCCATGCTTTCATTTAGGTCAATGTTATATTTTGTCATGATGTCAACAAAATGGTTAAGGGTTAATTATTAAAGGTTAAATAATTATACCTTCTAAAATATTAGAATATTAAATACATGGTTATTTGATTATGAAGTATTAATTAAATACATATATTTAATTAACAATTTAATTATAAAGTTCAAAAATAATTATATTAAATCATAAAATAATATTTAATTAATTATATTAAATTATAAAATGATATTAAATGTGCAAATTAGTAATGTATCATTTTAACATTACTTTTATTTTGAAAAGTTGCATGTTTGAAACTATGCTTCAATTTTTTTTATAAATTTTTGATAAACATGGACAAAGCCATCAATGTTTATTTATATATAACTACTTCAGTGGGGCTCCAGGAGGAAAGAAGTAGGAAGAAAACCTCCCTTCTCAGCCAATATGTACAAGTTTACAAAATTACAAAAGTGAGATCTTGCCACCAAAACCAAGATTGCCAAAAGGCTTACAATCTTCGAATGAGCAAAAAAAGAAGATCCTGCACCCCATGACCATAGGCTTACATACAAAGGGTGAGCAACAAAACCTTGCATCCCCAGGTAGATATACAAACACCTAATAACACCCAACCCCCCAATTACAAAACCCAAAAATCTACAATGTGAAGACAAAGAGGCATCAAAGAGAGACCCGATTATGGCATGGGTACCTACAACTAGAAGAAGGGGAGGCCAAAGCCATGTCCTCCAAAGAAACCAAGGGAACACCTAGAGCAGGTTGACTGAATGAGGAGGAGCTTGCCAGACCATCATCTTGGGTGTATGCCAATAGAAACAAGTAACAATAAAAAATGTTGAATGTGTGTGCTCAGACTGAGACCAAGATGAAATCCACCAACGAAGCCATTTCAAAATTGAAACCCACCCTATCCTTACAGGAGATGCCGAGTTTGAAAGTGTCAAACATCATTATGATACCAACATCATTATCCAAGAAAGAAGGGGAGAAGATACCTTCCACCCACGTTGAGGATGCCCTAAGACTATATCGGGCCACCACATTGTGAATGTCCTCTGAGGATGCAAAGTCCTCCTAGACCAGCTTTGAAACCACATGCATAAACTAATCATAATCTTGAAACACATCATAAAAGTTGGAGAGAAAAATTGATAAAATCTGTGAATGAAAAATGCATCTTGGTGAAGAAGGGACCAACACATAATCACCAATGATCTGTCATACAACTGAAGAAACTTCCATAGGCAATGGCTTGAATACCACCCAAAAATGGTGATGAAGGTAATCCCCAGTCATTGGGCACTCCCAATGCTAGATTGGCATATTGATGCGTAAATTTAGAGCCCTGTATTCCATGGTAGACATGGCCTGCAAATGATGAGAAATAATGGAGACAAAAGAAGGTTTGTAGCATGAAATGTGGATGGGCACGAAATGAGGTAGGGCCCTAGATATAGGTTGAAATCATAGATGATGACGACAACCCCCAAAACCTTGCCTTGTGTGACAAATATGAAATTTTTACTTTATGCAAGAAGTGCTATTTCCCAATTAAGTTCACACAAAATTTGAGGGATATAATGTACACATACTATACACAAGGAACCCCTTGAAAAGAAAAGACACTCACGTGAGGAGGTGTGAATTAAAGTCCGCCCAGCCATTAAAACTAAAAATTCACTCCACCTCAACCATAAATTATGAAGCACAACCATTAATGATTAAGGCTTGGTGCTTCACCCTGCCATGAATGTACCTTCTTATCAACCTAGGCATCACCATTTGAGTTGAGCAGGGAAGTGATAAGACAATCATTCTGCCAATGGATATCACCCAAGGTGAGATATGCCCCCTTATTTGCCAACCAATCAGCCAGGCTATTTGCTTCTCTGAAACAATGTGAGACTTTGAATTCCTCAAAGGATGGAAGGAGGGCCCATACCTCCTTGATGATGTATTGAATCTCCCAACTAGAGACTGAGAAGCTGTTGAGAGTTGAGATGATGATTTGAGAATCCCCTTCAATGTGTATTTTCTTAATCCCTAATGATTTAGCCAGACAAGTACCCATGAGTAGAGCCCTAGCTTCGACAATGTTATTTGAGGGTAAAAGCACAAAGCTGTGTCACATTTCAAGACAACTTATCAGCATAGCTGAATTTGAGTATTTCTAACTAAAATTATTTTTTGTCAAACATATGGTCTACCTAGATTCATTCTAGCTAAGTTAGATAAATTCTTCACCTTTTCCAATTGGAAATATCTATTAAATGCATGTTTTATAACAATTACTAAAGAAATAAAATTATTTCAGAAAAGTGATGTTTCAATAACTCTTACTCTTTTTAATGATATTTTTTTACAAATATAAAAATACCTTTTTTTAGAGCACAGAGTCAAGATTATCATCATATAATTTTTATATTATTTTAATTAGATCTAATATATTATAATTTCAAAATACTACAAGTAGGTATTTTAACATTCGAGAACAAGATGCTTCAAAAATAGAAAAAAATAGTAAAGCTTATCAAAAAAATTGAAAATTTATATTTAACACTAGAGGAGAGAGTTATCTTCAAGAGTGTGTAATTTATTTTTTGAATGGTGTAGATTTGATAGGGGAAATTTGATGCAAGATGAAAACTATCGATTTTAGGTATGTTCGACTTTGAGTAGTTATAACAGAGAAAATATACATTAAAAAATAATTTTTCTTCTTTTCTACACTAGCTATACATTTTATCTATGACATATTTTGAAATCAAAGGAAAAAGAGATTATTTGCATATACTTTTTTGGTGCGGACAAGACCCTCATTTTTCAGCATTTTTCAGCAAGTAAAAAATGGAATTAAAAAATTTAAAAACTATGTGAATTCTTGTTCAAAAAAAATTAAAAAAATTATAGCCATAAACTTCATCCACTTTTACACATTTCATTAGTTTACATCATCTCCAAATTTTAAACATAAATGCCATTTTTATGTCATTAAAGTTAAAATTTTTGTGTGTTGTTCATCTTTTCCTTTATAAAAGTGTGACACAGCTTTGTACTTTTACCCTTGAGCCAAATGGAATTCTTGAGCTTCTAGCTCCGATGAGGATTGAATTTGAATCCTGAAGGGCACACTCGACACCAGAAATGCCTAGATTTCCTCTGGATGCACCATCAAAGTTTAACTTGATAAAGGGCTCATCTGAGGGGATCCACTTGATGTCTTTCCTTTTCTCTTTATTTGATACTTTCCCAATCAAGACCCCATTAAATGGGATAGTAATGAGGAGCCATGAGTTCATAATTTTTGAATCTTGGGAGGAGAAAAGGGAGGATACCAACTTTGATCTCAAAGTATATGAATTCATCATTTCTGAGATTGATTTTTCCACCACCCCACAAATGTGCTCAATTGTGCTCTTATCCTTTCTGAAGATTCTCTTATTCCTTTCCCACCAAATAAACCATACAACCACTACTGGAATCACTCTCCAAATCTATGCAAAGAAAGAATCCAACTTGGAAAGGGGCCATTGATAGAGAAGGTCTACCAAACTAGCTGATAGAGGACCATACGAACCTAGTTTCTCCAAGATCTAGTAGCATATTTATTGAACAAATGGGAAAGACACTAGAAGATGGTTAGGGTTTTCCAAATGAGATTCACACAAAAAAATATTAAAATTTGTTGCAATACCCAATCTTTGAAGGCGGTCCCCTATGAGAATACACTTTAGAATTGCCAACCACAAGAAAGACCTAGCCTTAGGAAGAACTATAGTATGCCAGCAGAATCCATAAATGAGATTGTTGGGAGACTGGAGCTTATTATACAATTGAATATATCCAAGCTTAACAGAATATCTACCATCCGAAGTAGGAGACCAAATAAGCCTATCTAGATTGAGGTTAAGAAGAAGAGGCCTCTAGAGAAGGATATTTTGGAGGGCCTCCAATTGATCCTTAGGGAGACCCATTTGAGATAGATCCTTCTAATCTAATTTGACACCATCACCTGACATGGTTATGGAGATATAGTCTTTTACTTTGGAACCCCATCTTGATTTTACAGCTTGGATAGTTGAAGATGAAATGAATGAGGAAGAATATATGGGAGGAAGACCATTCCAAGAGTCCTCCCAAAAGTTAGCCTGATTCCCTGAATACACAATCCAAGATAATTTTGGTAGAATGATCTACCGACACTTAATCAAAAAATTCCACATTTCCAACCCTAAGGGAGGATCCTTGATAGTGAAGATGCAGGAAGGATCATCTGAATCCAAGTACTCCAGTCTAATGATTCTAGCCTAGAGGGAAGATGGATTTTCATAGAGTTTCCAAGATAACTTGGCTCCCAAGCTGATATTCCTTTCATATAAGTTATGGAGGCCTAGACCCCCATAATATTTAGGGCAGGCCATCTTATCCCAAGCCATAAGGGGGATCTTTGAGGATTTATCCATGTTACTACTCCAAATGAAATCCTTAATAAGTTTCTAGATTTTGTCCATAAATGACCCGGGGGCCAGTAAGACTAACATGATGTAATTTGGAATTGATGAAAGGACTGATCTAACAAGAAGAATTCTACCTGCAAAGGACAACCATCTAGCTTTCCAAGCAGAAATCCTATCTGCAATTAACTGACAAATCTTTTCCCAAAAGGAGGCTTTACATGACCCTTGGAAGAAAGGAATGCCCAAATATGTGCTAGGGGCTAAGGCAGTTTCAAACTCCAGCAGATCACCAATTGCTCCTTGTATCCTCACGGGGTATTGAAGAAAAAAACTTTAGACTTTGAAATGCTAACCTTCTGCCCTGATAGAGAACAATATTCTTCCAAAGTATTCTTAATTACCATTTCTTATGATATAGAGATGTAACCAAACAATAAGGAATTGTCTACAAACAAAGTGTGAGTAACTAAAATGTGAGATTGGTGAAGAGAAATACCAGACCATAAACCCTGAGATTTTTTGTAAGTAATCAATTTGTTCAGACCTTCAACCATAATAATGAATAGAAATGGAGAAAGAGAGTCTCCTTGTCTGACCCCTTGAGTGGCCACTAAGAAGCCACAAGAGGAACCATTAATAAGAATAGAGAATTTAGCCCCTTTGACACATGCAAGAATCCATTTAATCTATTTTCTATGGAAACCCATCTTACTCATAATCATCCGAAGAAAAGACTAGTTGACCCTATCATAGGCCTTCATCATATCTAGTTTGAGTACCATTGATTGAAGCCCTTGAGTTTTGACTGAATGGAGGACTTCATGTGCAATTAAAGCCCCCTCAACTGTATCCTTACCCAGAATAAAACCCCCCTACTACTCTAAAATAATCTTGGGGATAATCTTCCCAAACCAAAGGGCAATAGATTTGGTAATGATCTTGTAAATGGTGTTGCACAATGAAATTGGTTTAAAGTCCGCAAAGGTTGAGGGGGTGGGGTACTTTGGGATGAGAGTGAGGAAAGTGTTATTAAAAGGTTTAAACATACATGAATGGATCCTAGATTCCTCCATTGCTTGGAGAATTTCTAGACCCATGAAGTCCCAGCATTTTTGGAAGAAAAAAGGTGTAAGGCCATCCGGACCTAGAGCCTTAATAGCTCCCATAGAGAAAACTATTGCTTTAACTTCCTCCAAGGTAAACGGTTGTAGCAATTGGGCACTATCCTCTTGCGAGACCAAAGAGGGGATGAAGTGAAGAGGATTAGAGTGAGAGATACCAGCCTTGACATCTGATGGCTTAGCCAAGAGGTCTTGAAAAAAGAAAACTGCCTCATTCTAGATTTCTTTTTTGGAGTTCAACATATTTCCACTAGCATCTTTAATCTGAAAAATGGCATTTTTTTGCCTCTTGATTTTAGCTAAATTATTGAAAAAATGCATATTTTTGTCCCCTTCTCTAAGCCAAAGCTCCCTAGATCATTATCTCCAATATATTTCCTCCCTAAGAAAGACTTCCTCAAGTCTATCTTTTAAGTCTTTTTGGATCTCATATACCTGTTGTGAAAGCCCGTGGTGAATAATGTGATCATTCCAATCCTCTAACTGGCACTGAATAGAATCTTTTTCTGCAAAGATGTTACCAAAGCATGTTGATTCCACTCCTTAATCTTTGTTTTCAAAAATGATAATTTTTTGAATAGCTAAAACATTTAATACCCCTCATGATGGGGACAATCCATCCACCATTGACATAGTAATGCCAAGAAGTTCTTATCTTGAAACCACATCCACTCAATCTTGAAGTAGGATTTGGGTTTGAAAGTGTTTAAGGCCAACATAACCTCAAGATAGATTACAAAATGGTCAGATCTAGAAAAGGCTGTGGATATATGAGGTGCAACAACCATGGGAAAGGATCCATGTTGGATTAAGAAGGAATCTATCTAACCTAGTCCCACAAAAGAGGAACCTTTCCTTCTGTTAGATCATATTATAATTCCATTATGAGGAATACAATCAAAGAGAGCTAAGCCATCTACAAAATTTTTAAAATCTTGTGTGACCTTAAAAGATGGACCAACTCCTCCCATCTTATCCACTTCACCCAAAGTTGCATTGAAATCCCTGCCAACAATTATTTTAGAGACAATTGAACACACAATCTTTGTTTACTAGAGACTGAAACTGGACCATAAACATTAAGAAGGTAAAAAGAGAATGCAAATACTGATACCTCTGCCAGAATGCAATTAGCCCTAGCTACCACTAATTGTATTTTGGAGTTTGAGGTCTTCCAAAGGATGGCTAGGCCACCCAGAGTCCCCTAAGAAGGAACATGAAGAAAATCCCAAGCCAAGATCTAAAAAGATCCTCCCCCCTATCCTAAAATATTTTAGTTTCCAGCATTAGAACTACATCTTCTTGACTCACCAAGATCTGATCCTTAATGAGATGAGCCTTGTTAGAGGCATTTAAGCCTCTAACATTCTAGGATATAATCCTCATTGTTGCTTCAGAGAGCCTACTACTCTCCTCCCCTGCTTCAATTGTTTGGCTATTGAAGCTGTAGCCTCCTCCTTAGACTTCCTTAGAATCTTAGAGAAAGAAATGACTAATTGAACCCCTATAGAAATCTCCTCCTAGGTTATCTTCCCCTTAGGGGGATGACCCCTAGATTTTTTAGCTGATAATCAAACTTTAATATTTGAGAGGTCTACCTTTGTTTGAAGAATTGCACATATTTGTGGAGAAGGTGAAAGGGAAATCTATTGAGAACCCAACATCTCTGAAATCCCAATATTACTAAAAAATTCACCTTGAAAATCATCCAAATCATTTCTAGGAGAAAAATCTACCTCACCCCCATCCAACTTCTTATCTACCACATCTAACACTAGATTATCCACAAAATCAACCAAGTCTATTTCTGCAATGATCTTTGATTCTAAATTGGACTGATCCATAATGGGATGATCATGATTAGGAGA